>CM076584.1:1251841839-1252350425 GCA_034641835.2 Pinus albicaulis
TGTTCCTCATCGTCACTGGCAATTACATCATCTTTAACCCTCCTTTGAATAGTTTCTTGTCTGAAATTTTATATTAGTTTTTAATATCATCATATCCATTTCTGAATATGGTATTAAAGGGATTGAAAATGTAATTTGCTTAATTGTACTGCTTTCAAATGTGATTATTCTTAATGTTTTCCTGCACTAGCAGGAAGTACACCAATGTCTGCTATTAATTTTAAACATTGTTGATTACCATAACAAAGAATCCTTCATTGCTCTTTGCTTGTAGTCATTTCTCTTCTTTCTCTTGAATATGGTGAAAGATTCTTAGCTGCCTTTCATCCCTTCAAGACCATCCCATCCACTTTAAATTTTAAGGATTGTTCTCTGTCTAGCTATCTTGCCCTGTAAAGCCATCTTGTGTGTAGAATAGAAATCCAGTAAAGCCATCCTTTGACTCCATAGCCCAATGGACTGAAAACTTTCAACCTTGCCCTTAGTTTCTGGATTCCACCATTTTTCAAACAAATTCTTGGATCTATAACTAGCCTAAAACCTTCTAAGAACAAAGATAAATTATAAAGAGAGAGCCCTCTCTCGATGCAGATTGGCTAGATTCTGCATCTGAAGGTTGGTTTGTGGTTACCTCGGGTATAATTTCCTCTTACACAACTTCTAGGAAAACCTGAGTGATAACAGTACGCAAGTGCCAGATTTATTCTAGCAAAACTACATTTTCTATAGGTCTTCCATGACCTATCCCATCTCGGCCTACTCCAGCTCCTCTTCTGGGCAACATTCTGTGCAATACTCAAGAACAACTCAACTGCTCTGATACCACAAATGATGAATATACAGATTCCACTGTAAAATTTATTTAAAAAATTTCAATTCTATTCAGGCCCAGGTTTACTATTTGATAACAGAATTGATCCATTTTCAGTATTTTATATGTAGTCCCAAATACCTCTCTATAATATGAAATATTATAGCTTTATGCAACTTCAGTTCATATAATAGTTTATGAGTTCATTGTGAATGTATAATAACATACTTGAAAATTGCAATTGGGATCCATAAAAAAAAAATTCAACTAATTATTGAGCCTACGCTCATCTCAAACAAACCAAACACGAAAAATATCAATCCTATTCACATCAAATTCTATCAGTCTTCCACGTATTTATGACCAAGATGCAATGTTAAACTCATGGCACAGTCTGCTGTGCACGGTTATATATCACAGGTGTGTGCTTGTGAATGGCCCACACCATGGCTCTGTGTGTGTTCATATGTTACGAGCTTGCTCTTGTGAACTGCCCATACACCACGGCTTTGTGGTACTATAATGTGCCACCTTCCAGACATGCACCTGCTCGAATTCATAACCACATGTTGTCTCATGTGTTAACTCCTTCTACCAAATGCATCAAGACTCTCACCAGTAGTGTGGCTTCAAGCTTATGGTTTTCAACTGTGGCTTGGTCAAGGACACAATATTTTGTTGCTATAGTGTCTATGTTCCCTCTTTATCAATGTTGTAGCCAATCACTCGACTACTTGCAGTCTTACTCCAACATGATCACCCTCCTGCATTCACATGCTCCAATAGATAGCATATATACAAACATATATACAAGTTACAGACTTAAATAAAAATTGTAATGTCAACCATAATTTGAATAATCTGAAATTACTAACACATGGACTGAAAATTTCTCTAATTTCCCTTTTCATTTGCAATCTACATACCAGCAATCTTGGTGTTTCCTTACTACCTTCCTATTATTTATACTTGAGATATGAAACTGATCCTCTTAGAATAGGTTTCTTCTTGAATTTTCTCAACAAATCAATACCTCCCTATTTTTAAGTGTTTATCCCTATGTTGGCTTTATATCCACGCAGGGAAAGAAACCAACTGCTAAGTTTATTCCTAATTTATTTAAACATAAAAACAAACTAACAATACTCATAAATAAATCACAATAATAATAAAATATATAAATATACTACTACTAATGTTTATTTTTTTGGATTAGCCACAACATGTGAGCAAAAAATAACATTGCTGGCTAAGTCCCCAATGCTCCTGCATCAAACTCATATTCCCAACATATCTCCCTTCAATTTTTGGCTTGGAGCATGTGTTGGATGTGTAATTAATTTCGCATCCAATGAGTATCCCTATTGCAGAATTTCGGTGGACCTTACTACAAGGAAAATGTGAAATACATGAAAAGGCATGATATACTCATATTGGATCATGTTTTTTCATGTATTTCACATTTTTCGTACAGTAGGGTTCATTGAAAGTATGAAACATGGGTACTCCTTGGAAGAAAAAATAAATTTTGCATCCAACAAGTGTTTTTGCTCGCAATTTGATTAAAGTCATAGCGAGATAAGTTCAAAATATGAGTTGAAAATTAGTTTTTGTTTTTCCTTCCAAAAATTGATGAGGTAATCTAATATTATTTTATTATTTCCACTATTGTTTTATAATATTCCTTAGGAGACCCATTTTAGACCTCAAATGTTTTTAATATTATGGTTGATTCCTTTCACTAGAGTAGGAATGATACATTCACAAAAGATAGAGCCTTCTAAATTTTACATTGAATTGTGATGATGTGGTCAAAATCAAGGATGGTTGATTCCATTCACTAGACAAGAAATAGTGGCTTTTTTGTTTTTGGCAGTAAAAATAGTATCATTAGTATTATTAAATCAAAAGATACAAATGGTTTTATCTTTCAAAAATAGTGCATATTCAATTTAGAAAACACAACTACTCATTGTATTATTTAGCTATCATTAAAATAGAACCTACTGGTAAGTATATACCTATCAAAACTTGCAAAAAAATAGCAGTTCATATACATATGCCCATATAATAATAATTTAGATGATTGTTTGACCAAGTTTTGGTCATCTATGGATCAAAATACACCATGTAAGACCAATTTTACCATAATAAAATTTCTTTCACTATAAGAAATAATTTAATAAACCATAGTTTATTAAGTTATTTCTGGTGCAAATAGGAAACCCCGTGAGGAATAATTAAACAAATCCTTCTTTATTTGATTTTCCTCTAGGAATAATTAATTAAACCATTGTTTAATAGTATTCCTAGTCATATTTAACCCAATTAATGAGAAATAATTAGATAAATCATTATTTATAATATTAATATCTAGGAATAATTAATTAAATCGTTATTTAATTAATATTCCTTGTTAATTTTGACTAAATCATTTAGGAATAATAAAATAAATTAGTATTTGTTAAATGATTCCTTAACCCCATCCTTGAAATAATAAATAAATTATTTATTTGTTTATTATTTCTAAATAAAGGGATTTAATCAATTTAAATTCATTTTCCCTCCAACAAAATATAATAAAATATTCCAAATAGCTACATCTAGATCTTGGTTAATAATATTTTAATATTTTTCAATATTTTGTTATACATAGGAGGGTTTTCCATTCATTATTTACCTGTGATCATTTTATCATCGCTAGACATTGATCATATTATCATTGTCATAGTTTGATTACTTTTATTTTATTTTTTCTCTGTGAGTTGCCTTTGAGTTCTACACATCTTGGTTTTTCTACACCGATGAGAGAGAGAAACTCTGAAGTTGAAGTGTTAAGGATAGCCAAGAACCCATCTCATCAAGGGGGATTGGTAACATCATTTTTTGTTCTCTTCCAAGGTGTTAATATAATATAAAAATTCTTTATAAATCTTGTCTTTTCAATTGGATATTTGGAGAAAATATTATTCCATTTTACTATTTAGTAGCTTTATTTTCATAGATCTCAGTTTTTTTTGCATTTGTTTCGACCATCTATTGCAGATCTAAATAGACAACCAAATTTGTTGTTAGGGTTATTTGTCATGTGTAGCTTAAGTGATCTCTTTTCGTACACTTGTGTTAAGAATTCATTCTAACAATTGGCGACTCCACAGGGATTTATTCAGATTCCTATGTGGCCATGTGTTTCAGTACCTAGGGTTTTTCATCAGCTATTTTTTTAGCCTCCTAATTCTTTTTTTACCTTTTATGTGCTAAAATAGTAAAAATTCTAACTTCCGAGTGTTTATGGTTCTTTTCCGCAGGTAACAGGTATCAGTCGCGACAGAGACGGAAAATTTTTCCATAACCTGCTACCCGAGACTCTCGGAACTGCAGCTCACACTTTTTAGCCTATAACCTCCAATTTTAGGCTCATGTCACACCTTTTGGGCTGAGAACTGTGATTTCAGCAGCCTACAGGTCAGTACCTATGAGCTACAACGTTTTTTGAGAATTTTTGTGTATTTTTTAGGGTTTGTCGCAAGCACTGTTCAAGGTTTTCTGACCTCTGTCTCCACCCATCTTAGGTCTGGATATACCAAATTTTTATTTTGAATTAGGAACAAGCCCCTTAGGGTTTCAGTATGTCTCCACATTTTTAAGAGAGGTTTAGTTGAGTAGGTAGTATGAGATTTTGCAGTGGTTTTTGCTATTGCTTAGGATATTATATCTCTTTCTTTTAGATCCATTTAGATTGGTTATTATCTCATCCAAAAATCCCTCTTGAATCTTATTTGACCTTTACCTTAGGGTCCCTCTTTTTTTCCTTATGGTTTTATCTTATCAACACCCATTTTCCAACAATTTTCCCTCATGTTTCTTGTTATATTCTACACCACATTTCATAATATTTGAGTCATTAGATCCCTGCCACTTAGACCTTAGATATTTTGGCCACCTTGTGTCTTTTGAGTCAATTTCTCCCACCTCTTAGAACAGTTTTTTGGGAGCCCTAATTTTTGGTTGAATTTATGCATCTTTAGTTTTTTATTTTACTATCGTTTAAGTTTTAATTACAGTTATACAACATTTTTTATTTTCTCTATACAGAACCACTTGTGATTAATCAAATTTAACACACATATTGCACACACGCACAGCTAAAGTGAACAGTGCTTGGTTTGCACTACCAAGACAAGACATAAACATTGTAATTAGTTTATCTGCCCCTCTACACCTTTTTTTATCTCTCTTCATTATTGGGTTACTTTTGTCTTGTGATCATTATTCCCCCAAGGCATTTATCCCGAAGACTCCTAGGCCTTCATCCTCAGTTTTCATTAGGAATGCTTACTCCACCTCATAGACGTTGAGTTAGTCCTTCGCCAAGTCCCCATACCAACTCTGATTCTGGTCCATCAGACCCTCACTCTGATTCTAAACTCGGTTCTCCTCTAGCTCATTCTGCCACCATGTCAGGTGTCAATGGAGATATTGGTCTTCAAGCTAGTGGTAGCCCCCACCGTAACTCTAGAGCTGCTAGTAGTGGAACCAATACCAAAACCATCCCGACTACTCATTTTCTACCTTTGATGGTAGGTTTAAGCCTTCCCTATTTCATCTAGTTAATTAACGACCAAACACACCATGATCGAGGTTGGCCTGTTATGCCAACTAAACTTCCTTCTCACATTCCTAATTTTGAAGGAAAAATTTTGGAGAGGACCCTACTAATCATGTTCACTACATTGACATGTGGTGTTCGTCCAATTCTATCACTAATGACTCCATATGTCTTTAGTTATTCCAACGTACACTCACTGGAGACGTTGCAAAGTGGTATGTGGACCAGGCCTCTACCTCACATTCCAATTTTGCAAGTCTTGCGAAAGGCTTTATGTCGTACGTTCATTTACCTCTCTGATATGATACTGGTACTGAGTTTTTGACTACATTCCGTCAAAATTATACCACCCGCATGTCTGACCATGTCTATGAATGGTGTAGAAGAAGGAGCTTATGTCAAGCTCCCACATTCGATGACCATGTTTATATGGCTTGGTTTCTAAAAATTATTTTTCCTTCTATTGGTAAATATTTCGCATCTCAGTTTCCTCAGAAACAGGAAGCTCTCCAAATCACATTGAAATATGACTTGATCTACACCCAATATGGTTATGTTTATATCGTTTTACCAGATCTCTCTAAACCTAGTGGTTCCAATGTACCAAGGGCATATCACACAGCTGACGGTATCATCGAAACTCTTTCAAATCTGTATACTCATCCTCCCATGTGATATGGTTTCCCTCAGGGAGGTGCCAACTCCTCTAGCACTTATTGCTCTCCCGGAAACATGTATCGAGGACAAATCATATTTTCCCCATTGCATCAACTGATGTGAGGGCCTGCGGTCTCTCAAAATCTTTACCCCAATGTTCCCCGCCCTCCTTCTTATCCTTATCAACAGCCTGGTGCACCAACCCCTTCGACATTAGCACCCCAGCCTCCTATACCTTCGCAACCTCCGCTGAAACAACCACCTCCTCCTCTGAATTAGGTTTATGCACAGTAGAGTGCGACTGATCCTCCAAATTCAAAGAAAAAGATGAAAGGCTACCAAAACCAACCCATGCAAGGTAATCAAGGGCGCCAATGGAACCCACCAAACACTAACAACCAGCAACAGGAAAATTAGCCCAACTAAGACAAGCCTCTTTGTACAAATAAGCCTTGTTCTTGTTTTGGTGTCCATGGCCATTATACTCAATATTGTCCCATTTTACCCCAAATGCATCAGTTGTGGGAAGCACAAGCAGCATCTAGAGGATAAAAAGCCATGTTTTCGGCTCCTCCAAATATTGTGCATGTTCAACCAGCTATTTTTTATTGATCCTTTCCCTCAACAAGGATATGTGGATGCCCAACCCCCTTATGGTTAGGTCGCCCCTCAACCCTAATAGTCTGGTACCTCTAATTACCAGATTCTTGTGATGAATTCTAAAGTGGTTAATACCGCTAATGTCAACCTTCAAACCTTCAAACTCAGTCACGCCAATATGGCAAGCCAACTGCTTCATCTGCAACTAAGTCTCAAACCAAAGTTTCCACAGGGTCTAGTTCGACACCAAATTTCCCTTTACAGATCCCTCAGCCACGGGTAGAGGTTATTTCCAAGATCCCCAAAAGGCCATTACACTGAACTACTCCTGCTGCCAAAGCCGCCCACAATTATAGCATAATAGATGACTTAGCACAATCTCCTGCTGCTATGTCAATGCTCTAAGTCCTCCAATTGTTTCATTCGTAATGTAAAGCTCTATTATCTGATTTGGGCACTCTGGATCCTTCAAATGATCATTTGATCATCTTCGATGTTCATAAGTCAGAACATCCCCCCTTCCCTTCATCTGTCACCTTCCAAATACCAGTCAATATTCGTAATGCCCATGTCCCGTGATTATCATTAATGTCCGCCTCTATTTGGAATAAACTCGGATCACCTGAGTTAGCCCCATCCACCATCACTTTGCGTGCTTAGGACGATCACTCTTCTCATCCCCTTGGCATGTACCTCAATTTTCCTGACACTTTTGCGGGAAATATTTTTTGTATTGACATTGAAGTCATTGATTCCCCCTTGGATTAGAATATCCTTTTGGTTCATAGCTACGCCTACGTGATATCTGTTGTTCTATCTGTAGTTCATTGTAACATGTACTTTCCTCACAATGGAAATATTGTTACCATTTATTAGTTGACATATTACGAACCGAAGTCTTAGATCTCCTATAAGTATATCATATCTTCGGTGGCTGATAAAAAAGTAGCCGCACCTCTTACCACTCTTTCTCCTAGAGTCTATAAATATTCCAACCTATTTGGTTCATTCCCTGGTTCCCCCCCCTCTTGTCACAAATCCTAGCTCGTTGAATGTTTTCATTTTCGAATCGTCTCACAATAGCCACAAGCGGTCCAGTTCAACCACCCAACAGCCTTTGCCTCCACAACCTACTGGTGGTCACTTGACGGAGCCTATAGGACCTTCCTTTCAAGGACCTTCCTCTTCTATTGGTGTCTCTTCCACTCCTTTTCAACCAAGAACGGTTCCCCCTAACCTTAACTAGTTGGGATTCATTCTTCTATGAGATTACCCCTCGACTCAGATACCGTTTATCTCTCCCCCCTTTGGAGTCTTTTCGGTGCCTATTATGGCTACGTTGAGACTTCCCAATTTGACCCTGGGGATCCCAGTTTCGTACATCAATCCCCCAGCTAAAACCTCGCATCGTCAACTCAAACCTTATACCTCATTAACCTCAATCCAACCAGTCGACACAAATCCTACCCTTGCTTCAGTTCATTAGCCACCTCAACAGGAATCTAGTATTGTTGCAAAATCATCTGGTGAGGAGGGAAAATCCAGATAAAAGGAACCTAAGGATAAGGCTTCCCGAAAAACTCCTCCTCCTCCTCCTAAGCCTCCAAAGAAGTCACCTCCATGCCCTTTGTGTGATGTTGTTTGGAATGGTACCCAAGATTGTCTTGAACTTGATGTTCTCAAACTTGTGGTCAATGAAATTTTTCCTGAATACAATATCCCGGAGGTCCATGTTACCTTACCTGATTCAGCTAAGAAATTGAAAATGTTTCACACGAATAACCCTTTTCCTTTGTGTGATATTTATGGCCACTATTCTCACCAATTCCCTTATGTTTTCACTGAACCCCCTTTGGCGATCACCTTCGGCTCAACGTCAGTAGATGTTTCATATACTAGCTCTTTGTCTACCCTTCATAGCGATGCGTATTTGAACCATATCTCTCATGATCATGAGTTAGGTTGCCCTGCCGCGTCATGTGGTCCTTCTTCTACCAATCACCCCATATTTCACTCTGATGAAGACATTATAGAAGAAATGACCACCCCTAACTTTCCTTGTGATGATATGCACCATCGTACGTACTTTCTTCCATAGCAGTCCCATGAATAGTACATGGTCGAGTCTAAAGACTTCACCTCCGATGAGGTCTATTGGTTTATAAATACCATTCCTACACCTGATGCTTTCGAAGAAAAAAAACTGCCTTGGGGGCACACAGTGCCCTGGAAGAAATTGAGGCTTACACCAAGCTATTCAAATAATTCTACAAAGTTTCTACGAGGTCCTATTAAGAGATCCCCATACTTGATCCAAACATTTTTTAACACCATATTGACACATCACCTGATGCCTACCATGTCCATCAAAAGTTGAGACACATTTATCGATGAGAGGCCCTCAAAACTGCCATCAATAAGCTCAAGAAATATGGTTTTTCCTACCCAATTCTCAATAAAATAGTCACCACTTGTGTCTGTATGGACTTTCGTGACCTAAATAAATTTTTCCCCAAGAAAAATTACCTACACTATGAATTTACCATACCTTTAACAAGCATAAGGGGCATAGAAATTTTACCCATGACATCCCCCATGAGTGTTTTATTTCTGCCATGCATTCACGTTACTTGAATTATCCATCACCTTCTCATTTTTTGTCTTGTGACGTCTTTCAGATGGATCCTTCATCCACACCATACATCTTCTATGCCTACAGTGCAAGTCGCTACTCATGGAATCTAGCCTCAGCAGCCTATGCCATTTTTACCCCCATACATGAGTTATTCCTTTCAAGTGGCGTATGTGTTAGATCTGCCACCAATTATCAAGATGAATATGATGCAGTGATATTTTTGTTAGTCAATTCCCTTGACCATCACATCCTTCATCTTCATGTTCATTTAGATTCCCTACTACTTGTCAGGAAATTGAATGGCGTATATCATGTGCATAACCATGTCCTTTTTAGAAGATATTTATGAGTGAAACTCTAAATGCATGAATTTGAAACTATTAAATTTAGTCATGTACCAAGAGCCAAAAATCACTATGTAGATAGAATTGCAAACAATATTCTATATTGACACTTATCACATACATTTAACAAAAGATAATTCAATGACCATAAAAAAGGGCGAACCATATACCCATCATATATAAAAATATGCATATCCATAATATGTGTCCACAAAATCATAAATGTTTTGGAGTCCTCTACTCTAATACATATGACATGCCCATAGCATGTTACAAAAATAAAAACTAGGGCCACCTCATGCCTCCACATTTAATCACTATCCGGAGGGTCTTGATCCAATGTCTCATCTCCTCCAGCACGCAGATCTTACATACCCTGCCCAGACATCGCCATGCGCTGCATGACCCCTCACCACTCTGAGGGTAGCCCAACACATGCCTCAATGTAGCAGTCATCTAGGTCATGCTAGCCATGCTTTGATACCTCGGTCATCAATAAGTCACATCTGTCCCAGGCATCCTCCAATAGTTCCTATAATTCTTCTCTATCAGCTCTTCTAGTTGTGCCAGACTCTATAGCCCTTGGTGTTACGAGTTGTCCCATATACCCGTTCACCAGTGCTATATATGCATAAAAAAAGTAATAACTCAGTACCATATACATCATTATAAAAATTTAAATGCATCATGAAGTATAACAACTTGTCACTTAGCATCTGGTCCCCATGCTCGTCCGGGTAGAAGTGGCAACTCTAGGTCCCCTGATAGTTCATCCTACTGTATCGATAGTCATCTATATACAGCAACATTTGGTCCCAATTTGTGAAGAACACTGTTTGAAACACTCATCCAACTCCCACACCTCCTCCTCTCTGCAGTAGCTACCCCCAGCAGTGCATCGTGGGCTATCGCGGGTCCCCATCCTAGATCTACACATGAGGTCGAAGTGTAGGGATATTCTCAAAGAAGAGTGTGCATGACACTGTACCAAAAGCATATTCACGGTTCACGTCTTGCTTGCATAGTGATAGATGTCATTTCAACGACAACAACATCATCTGGGCCCACCCATAGTAGGTCCCGCTCAACACACTCTCCACAAGCATCACCTACCCTCCAGTGATGTTTTGGAAGACCTAGTTGCCCAAGATCTCCAAAACTGTTATGGAGACATCCTGAGTCTCTAGTCTCTCTAGATCTCTGATCAATATAGTCGTGCCCTTGACAAGAACATCTAGTCGAAAATGGAGTTCCAAAAACTAAGAAATATTTCGCCCCAACAATAATACTGGCGTGATGTTTCCCACACTCCCCAACTACAGGAGACAAGTCAGGAAATAGATGTCATGAATAGTAATTTTGATCTAGTGCCCCTACACTATAAAGACTTCCAGGTTTGGGTTCCAATAGCTTACTATTCTAGCTAATAAGGGCTCTCCTACCCTCATCAATGGGTTCTCAACCAACTTGATAACCCCATAACTCACTAGTGCACCTCGAACAACATGATCCCACTTGATCTCAAAACAAAGTCTGCCAAAGTCTATCTCTCTCCAATTTATCTTTAACTCTGCCATAACTACACGAAAACAACAATTTTCCAGCCATAGGAAGGAAAAAATTCCTAGGAAACATCAAGCCCAAGTTCCTAGCCAAAAACATCGCAAAACCCAACTTATGTAATCTCGCACTTTTTTCAGCCCTATACCTATGATGTCATACTTTTTCCTTTGAAACCTGCTATCGAGCTCGCAGAACAAGCCCTAGAAGGTGTGATTTGACCGTGAGGAGCGACAAAGTGTTGTTCCCTGGCTCTGGGCACCTAATCTGAAATTCTAAACCACTGAAATTGAAGAGTTTGGTTAGGCCACCTACCTGCAACTAACGGATCTCAATTTCAACGGTCAATTTGTTAGCTACGAACATCGAAATATTTAGGGTGTTTTCCTCCTCTCCACATTCGTGATAGCTACACAAGAAAATGAATCAAATTAGAAGGAAATCACCCTATTAAAGGAGAAACCGTAATTTGTCTTTCACCAATTGCAACCAAACTATAGCTTCACTGGATGAACCGTCATCACCATTTTAAAGCTCTCACTGAGCTCTAAAATTTGTATTCATTTTTTTTTGGTCATTTGATACTTCATCTAGAATCCTTTTTTTTCAAGAAGGGTCACTTTGTCCCCCTCTCAAAATCAATTTTTTGCATTTGTGCCACTTGTACTTGGGGCACCACTTAGCCTTCATACTTTTTGATGCATGTGTTGATTTTCGTCATGAGTAACCATATTTTTCTCATGTTTTTATGGTCCCCATAGGGCCTATTCTATGTGGCTGCATCATCGAGTCGCTCTTGATCAGAGCATCTGAGTTGAGTCATCATCACATTCATGGAGTTTGTCTCGAGTCCCTTTGTATCATTTTATAGTCTTCCATTCATTCACATCTTGTCCCTCTCTTGTGTAGCCCATCTTTTCCTTGAGTCCCACTGTCTCCCATCCCCTAAAGAATCAAGTTAGTCCCTGCTAGGTCATCCATCCTTTTTATGCTCTGACAAGGGATTTCATTCATTTGCTACTCAATATGCCCCATTCCATCATCAACCCTAGTGTTAGTCCATCAATTTCTCTATTATTATCTCTCATGGCTTAGTTGAGGACCCTCATTTCCTCACCTATGGTAGACCTCCTTCTGTCGACATTGATATATTAATTATAGAAGATAGGTCTAGAGGGCAGTGTATTTCGGTTCCATATTCCATTATTTTTTGGTGCCTCGGATCAGGCAAAGGGACTACTTAGTGTCATTTGAATTAATTGTTTCTCATTTGCTCCACTTCAGCATGATCAAGATTCATATACTCGATATTTCAGTGATCCAATAGATTGATCCAGTGATTCCCGGGTGTGTGTGAGATGTTTCAGACCTCATGAGCGGGTGGCCCTTCAGGTAGCTCCCCACATGTTCAAATGACTTCATTTTATTATAAAACCTCATATGAAACTCCATAAATTTGATGGGTTCGGCCCCAGCTGCTTGCAATGCCTATATCATGCATGTATAACTTAGATGATCCATTCATATTTTCAGATCCATTTCTTATTTATCAGGGTTTCTCTGGTTATTATTATATCTCATGTACTCAGATATTATTCTATTCAGTCCTCGTTGTTGTCCAAGGCACAGTATGAATGTGGGATCCATTATATTTTTGTCTGGCCCATGTTTACACCAGCATAACATGTACTTTTATCTCAGTCTCATTTTACTGGGCACACCATTATTCTTTGCACTTTTTCATCTTAGTGGGCATAGGTATGCCTCCCCCACCTCACTGAGAACAGGTACTCAAACATTAAAAGAGAGTTATCTCATTTGTAGGTCTCTTCCCCTCAAGGTTATTATCCCCTCTCACTTCACTTCGCCTATGTATCTCTCTTTATATGACTCCCCTTTAGTGTCGAGTGATTGTGTTCTTAAAACGTACTTCGGTCATATGATTATATCCTAGTGCTCACACGTTGGGGGGGAATTTGTTACACCAAGTTTTGGTCATCTAACATTTTACAATTAGATGGATCGAAATAAACCATGTAAGACCAATTTTACCATAGTAAAATTGCTTTCACTATAATAAATAATTTAATAAGCCATAGTTTATTAAGTTATTTCTGGTCAAATTGGAAACCCCATGAGGAATAATTAATTAAATCACTATTTAATTAATGTTCCTTGTTAAATTTGACTAAATCATTTAGGAATAATAAAATAAATCATTATTTGTTAAATTATTCCTTAACCCCATCCTTCAAAAATAAATAAATCATTTATTTGTTTATTATTTTTCTTTTCCAAAGAAAAATCAAACATTCTATTAGTTTATAGAAGGTTACACAGTATATGCTCAAGGCATTCGATGAACTACATGTTTTCTCCCTTAAAAAAGGAAAAAATATAGAGTTGCGGTTGTTTAGGAGGAAAAAATTTTGACCATTCCTCCCAGCCCTATCAAAAGGTTCATTTTAAAGAAACATCTGCTTCCAGCCCCCGGGCTTCCCTAATAATAGGAAAAAACGCCCTAAACAAGGATGGGAAAACATACCTGGTGTTGTTTTCTTCCCAAAAAACAAAAACCTCGATGGTAGACACCTTCCCAGATAATGAGTTTACAATCCAAAAGGACAAAAAGAAATTCACACCAATATCCTGGATCTCCTCTTAAGAGGAAAACAATCCTAAACAAAGACAGTGGGATTTTTAGAGTATACTTCAGTGTTGAAGTAATAATTTATAAAAAAACGTTGAAAACATAAGTTTGGGACAAATTCCATGTTGAAATAGAAAAGAACAAGTAAAATAACACATGAAAATTTCAGCAGGAAAAGGGAGGTTGATCTATGATTCGAACCAGCTCTCCATCAAACTCTTTTGCTACCCAGAGCCCCATATCTTGCTGAACACCCTCCTTAGATAGGAGGTCCGCTTCACAGCTTCATTCCCTATAAATGTGACAAGCGGAGATTTGATTAAAATATGATTTTAAAACAAGAACCTCATCTAATAAAGGAGTCAAAATGTAATTTAGGCATCTTTGAGATCCGTTAAACCATTTTATGATGTTCATGGAGATGCCAAAAATCTAGGCTTCTCTCAGTTCAAAAGAGGAGAGCCAGCATAGAAGGAGATGAAGAGCTTTAAGTTTTGTAAAGTTATTTGTACTAGGCTCGAGGCCAATCGAAGCTTTGTACACTTTCCTAGAGGGAAAGTGTATGGTGAGGCCTGCTCCACATCTGTTTTGTCGATCAGATGCCTCATCAAAATATGCCCATGGGATGTCTGCCCTAATTTCTTCCACTTTTATGACTCTAACATGTTGGGATTCCATAGAGATGGGAAAGAATTCAAAAATAGATACCCCTTCCACTACTAGTAGATTGATGGGAAATAGGATGTCTTGAAAAAGTACTCTTTTTCTTGCAATCCTAGTTCCCCATACTACAATGAGCGATATGTTCCTCACCCTATCGTTTGGTGATTCCTACCACCATCACTACCATGCTTTTGAGATGGTTTTACCTTCCCATTTCTGAGAAAACTTAAGGAGCCTCAGGGTTTCGGTACAAAGACTGATATTAAAAGTACAAGTGAGAAAAATATGGTGTACAGACTCTCGTTTAGACTTGCACAAGGAGCACCAATCAGGGCCAATCTTTCCCCTATGCTGAAGGAAATCCAAGAAGGGAAATTTGTTCTAAAGAATGCACCAGAAGAATAGTTTTGGTTTTGCTGGACCTTTAAGATCCCACAAAGGTTTGAACCACCACTCCAGCTCTACCCATCCTTTCTGTGACATTAGCAATTTGTAGTCGAATTTAGGGGTGTCCTGACCTGAGGGGGAGTGAACCCACCTAAGCTCATCCGGTCTCTCCTAAATTATGACATTTTTTCTATGTAATTCACTTATGTACCCCTGCCACTCCTCTTTCCACTTGTATTCAAGATAAAGAGCCTCTCCTGCCATCCATGCTTGTCTCTCCATGGTTTTCTGACCATGTTGATAAATATGGTTCAGAGTTTTGAAGCCTCGTTGATATAGATGCTCAATTAGTTCTCTCTCGAGAGTGTAGCCCCCATTTCACCCCACCCATAGATCATGACCCAACATTACCTAAACATCATCCCCAACATGCCAAGCCATTCCCTATTCGATGATCTTGATTGATACCAGCATTGCCTTCTAGGCAATCAAAGCATTTTTCAATTTCTTAGTAGGGAGGCATATCCATTCAATTATTGGCATCAGTTCAACATATTTCCTTTTAATTACTGACGACCATATATTTTCTAGGGTGGTGAGTCTCCAACCCAGTTTTTCTACTAGAGAAAGGGTGAAGGAAGAGATCTCCATGATTCCCCAACCTCCCCAAGCCTTTCGTCACACTATTTTCTCCCATGCCACCTATGGCATTACTTGTTCCGTCTTTGACCCCGACCATAAGAACCTACTGCAATTTTTTTTGAATGAAGAGAGGATGCTTTTTGTAACCCATGAAAGGGCTTCCCAATACACCGAGATGGCCATAGAAATAGATTTGATCAGCACAAGCCTCCCTGCTCGAGAGAGCCATTTAGAACTCCAGTTCTTCATCCTTGACTCATTTTTTTCCACAAGCCAATGCCAATCATGTATTAGATAAGAGTCTGGCTTTAGATGGAAACCCAAATATTTGAAACTATCATGAAAGGATTTTACTTCAAAAGGCAGCACATCTAATATTCTTTCCACCTCGGCTTAGGATAGACCTTCCATGGTAATGGAATATTTATTACTATTAATGCTTAAGCCAATAGCCTTTAAGAAGAGGTCAACCACCTCTATTATCATTCAGATATCTTCTATGCTTCTATTACTTAACAAAAGAATATCACCTACAAAGATCAGATGGATTATGAAGAGGTTGACAGCTACTTCAATGCATTTTAACTCTCCCCTTACTTTTGCTTCATCAATCAGCAGACTGAGCCCCTCTGCAACAAGTAGAAAGAGGAGGGGTGGGTAAAGGGCATCCCTGAAATATAACTTTTTGAATTTGAAAAAAGGGAGTAGCAGCTCCATAAATCAAGTTGGCAATACTAGTGGTTGTGATACACCCCATCACCCAGTTGATAAAATCAATCCTGAATCCTATATGAGTCAGGAGTAGACGGAGATACATCCAACTGATTCTGTCATAAGCCTTGGATAGATTGATTTTTTACAATGACTTTTTTTTTTCTGGCTTCTTTTCAAACTGTGAATAGTTTCCTCTGCCACCGCTACTGCCTCATGAATTTTCCTTCCATTTAGAAGTTCGAATTGTTCCAAAGAGATGTTTCGAGAGAGGAAGGTTTTTAGATGGGTTTCTATCACCTTTGCGATAATTTTATATATGCAGCTACATAGAGAGATAGTTCTGAAATCATCGAAGGATTTTGGATCCTCCTTCATGGGAATAACGATGAGGAAAGTGGAATTGAATGGTTTATAGATGGTACCCATGCGCATTGACTCTTCAACCACTGCTAGTAGATCCTCTCCCAAATATTCGATGAAGTGTTTAAAGAATTCCACTGTCTATCTGTCAGGCCCTGGGCTCTTCTCCTTCTACATTAACTTGAGTACCCCTTCCACCTCCTCTTTCGAGATAGGCTCCATTATTCTGTAATGCCCTTCTTCTTATATGTATCTTGGAAAAAACTATGCTACCCTGATCACTTCAACTATAAAAACCTCCACAGGGGCTTTAAAAAGGGTTTTGAAATGCTTACATCCCAAAAGAGATAAATCCTCGAAAGATCGAGTAGTACTTCCTTCCTCCGTCTGCATCCCCCAAATAGTATTAATATGTTTCTTCCTTTGGCATAGTTCTAGAAAAATTTAGTATTTTCATCCCCTACTGTCAGCCAAATGGCTCTGCTTTTGAGTCGCCAACTTTCTCCATTTTCTAGCAAAATTTTATTTCTTGATGTTTCAAGACTCTTTACTATGTCCCTCAATTCAATGGAGGCATAGCCCGCATCCTTAGGGATTTCTAGATTTGTTTATTATTTCTAAATAAAGGGATTTAACCAATTTAAATTCATTTTCCCTCCAACAAAATATAATAAAATATTATAAGCACTTTGATCTAGATCTTGGTTAATAATATTTTACTATGCACCATTATCATGGATAACAATATTCTGTTATAAATAGGATGGTTTTCCATTCATTACTTAGCTTCGATCCTTTTATCATGGTCGGACTTTGAACCTCTTATCATTGTCTTGCCTTGATTACTTTTTTTTTTTTTTTTTTATTGAGCTCCCTTTTAGTTCTACACATCTTGGGTTTTGGTACACCATTGAGAGAGATAAACTCTAAAAATGAAATGTTGAGGACAACCAAGAGCCCATCCTATTGAGGGGGACTGGTAACATCATTCTTTTTTCCCTTCCCAAGTGTTAATATAATATAAAAATTCTTTACAAATCTTATCTTGTCCATTGGATATTTTGAGAAACTCTTATTTCATTTTACTATTTAGTTTCTTTATTTTGCATAGATATGGGTTTGATTTGCATTTGTTTCGACCGTCTATTGCAAATATAAAGAAGTTAGACAGCCATCTTTGTTGCTAGGGTTGTTTTTCATGTGCAGTTAAAGTGATCTCTTTTCGTACACTTGCGTTAATAATTCATTCTAACAATGATATTAATGAGTGTCCAAAAGCATTCATTCTGTTGATAACATATTAGCAACATTGTTATAATCTTTGTAGATATGTCTGATTCGTAAATCATAATAATGTTCTAGTAATGCATTTATCTTCCTTTACCAACATTCAAGATGAATTCCACACATAATAGTGTTTGTATTAATCTAGTCAATAATGTTTTTGAAATCCTGAAAAGCCAAAAACTATAAAAGCTTCTCACGGGCATCAATATTAAGAAGAGCCCAACAAGCCAAAAACTCATCCTTAGAAATGATAATAGGTCCAATTCCCAACTTCATTTTCATATTATAATAAGGGTTGATGTCAATTACGATACCACCTCCATAGTTTCCATTGGTGCAGTATCCATCAAAGAAGCCTCTCGAATAGAAATTCATATTAATAACTACTTTGTTCAAATTTTTCTTAGTTGAAATGTGATTAGGAACATGTTTATTAAAACATTTCTAATGTTGAAGGCGGTCATAAAGGGATTAATTTCAGAGTTCTAGGAAAGAATCTTATTCCAATGATTCCATATCGTTTATGTTTGATTCGACCCTTTTTTAGAAATTAGTTATCCTCCTAGGTTTTGCCTTATGTTTCCCTTGGCATGACTTCCTTTCATATTCCCCTCATCAAAATCACATGCTTAAATCTTCATGGCATAATATTTATGTTTGCCCTATGTTAGAATTATCATTATAATAGTCATTACAACTTATAAAAAATCTAAATGAAAAAATTAAAACTCTTAACCTTAAATTAATAATTGAAAATAAAATATAGCTATAAATTATAACTATAAAAAATTTGAAAAAAAAAAATTTAAATAAATAATAATCAAAATTAATTCATAAAAAAAAAAAAAATTATTAAAATAACTATAAAAATAAAAAGTTAAAATTAATAAGTAAAATATAAATTAAACATAATACAACAAAATAAATAAAACAAATATGAATTAATTAAAATATAATATTAATTAATTAAAGTTAAGTCTTACTAGCACCACCGGATGAGGATGGACCTCGTTAGCAAGACGATCCAGAATCAAACCTCATAGAGTGGTTGTGCCTTGTGTTAGGCGGAAGAGATTAGGGCTAGTGTGGCCGAAGGCGAATATGATCACCAATTAATATGGCTCAAACCTATTGTGATCTTTGAATGAATTTGACAAATTACATACCTATAAAAATCACAAATAACTTAACAAATAAAAAAAATATATTAATTAATTAAAATAAATAAACAACACATTTGAAAAATACAAATACTATCCCCATAAATTACAATGAACGATAACAACTTTAAAGGAAGTTGACAAATGAATTAGTTTCATACCCTTCTACCCGCAAGAACGAATATTCAAAGAATACAAATAGAAGGTTATTGGGTTCTCGAGCTTTTTCTTACACGATAAAAATTATGCCGTTCGATGCAATGAACCCCAATTACAAGATCGTTTAAGGTCTCATATCATTGTTTTATTTTTTAATATTCCCCTTAGATTTGAAAAGTAATATATATATATATATATATAATAAAATTTATATATTATATTAAATTTTTTATTTATAAATTTTAATAATAATGTGTATATATAAATTTAAAAAAAAATAATTGGATTAATCACATTATTAGGATTAATAATCTAATTTTAATAATGTGATTAATCCGAAAGTTCTTTTATCTAAAAGTCTTAGATTTAACAATATGTATATATTATACAATTTGTTTTTAGTGAGAATTTTTTGAAAAAAAATTGGTTTAATTTTTTTGAAATTTAACAGAAATTTATTCAAATCACAAGTTTGATGGATAATCTCTACACTAAAGATTTTTCATGATGCTGAATATATATATATATATATATGTGTGTGTGTGTGTGTGTGTATGTATGTGTAAAAAAACAAGTTTAAATAACACAAATCAAAATTTCACCTCATGAAAGTCTTAAAAATTACACTGAAAACAATTCCTATATTATATTAAAATTTTAAATAATTAATATATATATATATATATATATATATAATGAAATTATTATTATTATCTGAATTTTTAATATTTATATAATTATATAATAACATTTATATAATATAAATATATCATATTTGAAACTGAAAATTTATAAGTATATTAAAATTCCAAATAAAACTTTACAATTATATTATATTATTTCTTATTTTATTAAAAATTTATATAATATTTATGATTTAAAATTATATATATATATATAGGAGATCTAGGAGAACGTTGCATTGCAAAACATTAATAACATTAAAAAAATTGTTACTTCTAAGTGTAAAGAAAAAATGTGGTGTGAGAAAGATCTAGCAGTTAAAAGAAAATTAAGATATTATAAGGAGGTCATTAACTCCAGCCTAAATGATCAAAAGTATCTATTTGTTTTAACTAGCTCAAAGAAGAAAATTCATATAGCCAAGATTAGAACGAACTCTCATGAGCTCCATAGTGAAACAGGTCCTTGGACAGTTTCAAAAACACCATGGATGGAAAGGATCTGCCATCTCTGTGAGAATATGAACATCGAGGATTAAAAACACTTCCTCATAGAGTGTCCTGTGTACAACCACATTAGAGCTCAATTTCATAATCTTTGTTGCAATATTGTCCTTCCTAGCCTTTTAAGATGTCAAAATTATAGTGAGCTCGGAAGCTTCTCTCCAAGCTTTTTGAGCATAGGAATAAAATCTTAAATTAAACTAAATAAATCTTTTCTTTAAATCCGATAGACCAAAGATTGGTCTTAGTGGACGTTAACTACCACCGCCACCATCATCATCATCATCATATATATATATATATATATATATATATATATATATATATATATATATAATTTTAATTTCAGCTCATTTTAAATTTAGAATTTTTAATCTTAATAGTTGAATGGACATCGTCGGGGTACAAAAATTTATTTCCGACGGGGAGGAGTATTGAAAAGAATCTATATCGATTTAAAATATATAATAAATTACAGAATGAGCTAACACATTAAAATATCAAATTTAAACTAATTTTATATAATTAAAATCTATTTTTCTCATTTGCAGTGGAAAAGATAATAAATTACAGAATGAGCTCCAACACATTAAAATATCATATTTAAACTAATTTTATATATTTAAAATCTATTTTTTCTCATTTGCAGTGGAAAATATAATAGCTTACAAAATGAGCTCCAACACATTAAATCATCAAATTTAAACTAGTTTTATATATTTAAAATCAAATTTGCTCATTTCCAGTGGAAAAGCTGAAATCAACATTTAAAAAAAACAAAAAACATTTTTTCGAGTTAATGCATATTTAACATTATGTATTTTATGCAACATCAAAACGTTCTACAAAGTAAATTCATGTTAGATATATTTTATATCCTAATGTTTTATATAGCTTTCAAGATTTCAGGAAATTTTATTTACAATAAAAATAAAAATTCATTTTATAAATATACTTAAAACACTATTATGGGGAGATAATTATACGTTCTACAAAGTAAATTCATGTTAGATATATTTTATAACCTAATGTTTTATATAGCTTTTAAGATTTCAGAAAATTTTATCTAAAACAAAAAAAAATCATTTTATCAATTTTTAATGAACACTATTATGAGGAGATACTATAAATAAAAAGTTTTTATATATTTAAATTTATTTTATTATTATATTTTTATTTAAACTAAATTTTGTTCTGCATTTTCTTTTATGCAGGAAAAATAAATAAAATCTATTTAAAAAAAATTGTTACATGGCTGATTGAGCAAAATTACTTAAATGAAGGGATTACGAATAAAGTTAATAGTAAACAAGAAAAAGTTACATACCTTTCTCTAGAAATTGTTTTTACTTTATTTTTATTATGCTTGCAGTAATATTTCTTTTATTGAACATTTATTTATATAAATCATCATTAGTGATTTGAGGGGGACAGTGATGGGAGAAACATTGGGAGAACAGGGTTTGTGCTTTGGAGAGTTTTGGCTGCATGTGATGTACATATTAGATTCATGAGGAATTTAAATTTATACTGTGAATTTATGAAATTTTTAATAAATAATTTATTTTTTATTTTTTTATATAAGTACATTATCTGTATTTGATATTTGTTTTTTAATTTAATTTTTAAATATTTTAAACTGAATTAATCAATTTGTATCTCACTTAATATTTGTGTTTCTCTTCACGATATGTATACTATTTGGAGTAAGATTCGGAGATTTCTTTCCTTTACTGTTTTCTCTTCACGAATGTATACTAAGTCAGGGATTTTTTTATTTTACTGTTAAATATTCATTTTATTTTCTTTTTTATGTGTTTATTTTTTTATTTAGGGTTTATTAGTTGTATGTGCAATTTTTTTTATTTAATTTGATTAGAGAATAAATATTTTTACATATAAATTGATTTAATCTTTTTAAATACCTTTTGTTTAAAAAAAAATTAAATAAATTTTAAATAATATGTTGTAAGTTGAGGCCATGACGATATATGTTATCCATACTCCATTTTGATGATTAATGTAAATATCGTAAACGTTTTTTTTTAATGTTTATTTCATCTTCTTTACCATTTTTACTCTTGATAATTACTAACATGATATTTTTTTAATCTGGATAATTATTAACATGTTGATAATATGTGTGAATTTTATTAATCTCTTTTGATATTTATTGAACTCATTTATTTACCAATATATATTATTGGTGGAGTAAATGTGTCATTTGTTTGTTTTATGTATTTTTTGTAAAGTAGTTTAATATGTGATATTAAATTGTTTTTTATTGGAAATTAAATAAGTAACATTATACTCAAGATATAGAGATAATTTATTTAATTCTAACTACGAATGGTGTATTTTCACATATGTTTCTTTCCTAGAAACTAAACCATTAAACTTTTAGTAATTTTTCACTCTTTCATATCAATAACTTGGCCTTATTTGTTTGCTTAAACATATTATTTCTTTAATTAACTTTATTAATAAGGAATATCTTGTGTGGTGAAAATCAAGTCAATTCTTTTCACCTAAAGCAAGAGGATCTTTGATCCTCAATGAATTTGTTTTTTTTTGGAATGTTCTTAGTTACCATGACAATTCGACAATTCGAGAACCAACATTTTTTTGGTGTTGTTGTTAGGAAACGAAGTGTTAATATTTCATTTTCGTGGTAACAAAATTAATGGATTAATTTTGTGACATGTTGGTGAATATGATCATAGTTGCATGTGCCTTAAAAGTTTTTCAAAGTATATGTTTATTTATTTTTTTGTGCACATGGTGACTCTTTAATTTTATTTTACCGTAGATATCTTTTGACTTTTTCAGTATCGAAATTATCCACTAACATATCTATTTTATTTCATGTTCTCAATCACGATAATATTAATGATTATAAATAAGAAACTTTGAAGGAGAATCAAGGTTATTCAACCGCAAAGAATACAATGTATGTGATGCTGTTTCATTAGTTCTAATGTCGATTCATTTGTGTTGACTAATAAAAAATTCCCATGTATTATGAGTGAGATGATTATTATTCATTTGTAGATTTAAATTCAAGGTTATTCAACCGCAAAGAATACAATGTATGTGATGCTGTTTCATTAGTTCTAATGTCGATTCATTTGTGTTGACTAATAAAAAATTCCCATGTATTATGAGTGAGATGATTATTATTCATTTGTAGATTTAAATTCACTAATATAGTACAACTATAATACTTTTCACATTAATAACTATGATGAACACGATTATGTAACTAACAAATAACATGTTTATAATGATTATGTACATGATAATATGGTACATGGAAATGGAAATGCAAATGACCATCAATAAGTTTCATTTTAACTAATATGTATTTATTTATTGTACTATATATATATATCAACTATTTAATAACACCTTACAAATTAGACATGAATATATCAACAATTCTTCTTCTTGTGATGTACAAGAATTTCAAAAATATTTGGAGTACCACTTCTAATCTTTGTCTGATCTTAGATTTCCTCAAAAAAGGAGTAAATTATAAATATATTACATATACATCAATGTTATAAATGTTTCATCATTTAAAAAAATTACACAAAATATTATAATTTTGTAGAAGATTGCAAAGAAGAGGTTTTTTTTTTTTTTTTTTTTTTTTGTAAGCTTCATAGAACCTTTCTATTAGCGGAAATATATGGGGCAGATTGTCATACAAGAGAAAACAAATACATTGACCTCAACCTGCCCATAGGAAACCAGGTCTGTTGGCCACCGCATTGAGTTATATGCAGACCAAAAACGAAATTGTCTTATCCTACTACTTACAACATTTAGAACTGATGCATGTCCATAATATTTAAAAATAAAGCAAGTATTTAAATAAAAAAAATCCAAAATGATAGAACACTAAAATAGTTAAGCAGAAAGATCCACAGAAATTGGAGCATTATCAGTGGTACCCAACACTTGTGGACTACTTTGAGTGATTTGCAACTGTTTTTCAATCTTACCAACCCTATCATTCAACTAAATATGCACTTTGAACATGGAATGCATATCCAACTTCATCTTCTGCATCTCAAACAGAATTGAAGAATTGAGACTCTTATTATCTTGACTTGCCAAAGCCTTGGCGAGAAGGCATTTCATCTTGTAGTAAGTCTTCACTGACTGTTGAAAGAGAGAAACATGACCCCGAGTACTACATGGATCGGTTATAAAATCCATTTGAGAAAGCTGAGCTTCCATTTCCTCCTCCTCACTATCAGTATGAACTTCCCAGCCATGAATTTTTTATTTAATATTAGCCAGATTCCATGATTCATATACCTGAGAAATATCTTGCAACACTTCTGCATTAGACTTCCTACCCCTCCTGCTCCTGCCAGCCACTAGATGAGGCTTCCTACCTCGATTTTCCTTCATGGGTTGCCCTTTAACCATACTAGAAATAAGAGGACTTGAATGGAGGTGTGTGGCCAGAAATAAGTCAGAAAGAGGATATAATAAAACAGAAGAAACATCCTTTGCAACGAACCCAACGCGCATATCCTTACAGCAAAAATGGTCAGATAAGTTTACCAGGGACCAACCCAGAACAAGATACGCATTACAGCAAAATTTTTCAGATAAAGTAACCAGGGACCAACCCAGAACGAAATAGCACAGAAGACACTGCCTAGAAAAGAGAACAAGAAAGGCTGGAACTGATACATAGCCCACTGCAACATGAAAAACCACCATCGAAACCATACCATTGGCAATTGTAAGAAAACGATGACCATGCATGCGTTTGAAACCAAGCCTGGTAAACAACATAGAGAACAGTATCCCAATAGTGTAAGGGTGAACATAGTGCATTGTACAAAACCCAGAATATATGCAGAGTAGAAACAGATTACCAAATTCCGACAAAGGCCCATAAAAAGGTTTAACATTAACAGTGGAAGAGGCAAGGCTGTCCACCAGCAACCGAAAAAAAAGGAGCAAGCCCAGCAGATACAGTGGTTCAGAAGAGACTTGACAACCCTGAAGATAATAGATTGGGAAAAAAGCGAGGCAGTTACAGAAAACCAACAAACCAAGGGGACTGTGAAAATGAGGGCCAATATGTAGAAATCCCATATTCCCTATGTGAAACCACCTTGAAAACACAATATAATACTCCTCTAACCATTGAAGAAGGGCTGAGGTAAACAGAGTGCACAGAGATAAAAACGAAAAGAGAAGATTGGGCATGGAAGGCAAAATTTCCATGACATACCATAGTCTATGTCCACCCCATCGGCAGAGAATTCACGTCAAGTCTAGTGCTATCAAGTATGGAGCTATCGCCTGCGGAGGAACAAAAATACAAGACCTAGATGAAGAGTAAGTGATCGTAACAATGATACAAATAGTAAAACTCTTCAACCACCGCGCATAACCCCACATTAATGCATCTGACAGTCGATTAGTGCAATGTGCTGGCTGGCGCATGCAATTCAATATAAGGATTGGAGAGCGGCCGTCGGAGGACTACCTCCATTGTGATCGCACAAGGGACTGTAAGACATCCACCATGTGGGTGCAAACGGCCCGAATCAACAGTTTGGCACCCCAATCGGGGTTGAACGATATCGATCTCTATCCAAAATACACTGCGCAGGATATAATTCCATAACCCAAGCTTGGTTAGAGTCATTAATATCAAGATGTCTGGTTATATTCTTACAAGCCCAATTTTCCAAATAATCCACTGCCTCATTCCCCTCCCAGCGAAGATGAGTGCAATGACTAATCCAACCTGGCGAAGAAGATTACCAATATCTTTGACAATTTTGGCTATTCTCCAGCTCTTACTTATTTTCTACCATGGATTGCCTTGTTGTAACTTTTTCAAAATACCAACTGCCATTACAGAATCCCCCTCAACAACTAGTCTTAGGTAACCTTCCCGGATTGCAATAATTAAACCCTGCTTTAAAGCCATCAATTCAACTTCATTATTGGTAACATATCCCATAGGATAAGAATAATATGACATACCTTACTAAAATAATCTCTGAATATGCCACCTATTCCTGCCTATCCAGGATTCCCTTTAGAGGCCCCATCAAAATTTAATTTCAAAAAACGCGGTGGTGGGAAAATAAATGTTGACGAAATGGAATTCAGATTTGATTGAACTTTCCATAAGGAAGCATCGAGCATTTGAGGAGTAAGATGAAGAGCAGCCAAGATTCGTGTCTCCCTAGCTTTTACAAACCAGTCATCATCTCCCCAGCGTTCCACCAGAAATGTTTCCCTGATATTCTCAAGAATAACATTCCACAGTTGAGAAACTTGTCGTTCTATACCCCTGAAAATGTGAGAATTTATCTCTTTCCATACTCCCCAAAGCAGAAATCCTAAAGACAATCTCCAAACCCTATTAACCACCTCACTCTTATACCCTCCACTGCGCCAGGTGCATATAGTGGTATTAACATTGCTAAGATCTCGATCAATTTGGTGAAATAACGCTTCAAGTTGCTGCCAGATTTCATTACTAAAAGGGCAAGTGTTGAATAAATGTTTAATAGTCTCTTCATTTTGGCGACACATGATACAAAAATAAGGACCCTACAGGCCTCTATGTTGCAAATGATCCCAGGTCAAGGTGCGTTTATGGCTTAAAAGCCACATAAAATATTTAATCTTTGGCCAAAATTTTACATTCTAGATTTTATGGCAGATTGGCAGGGCAACATCCTAATTATTATTTGATTTAAAGAAATGGGCCTTTTTAATTGTAAACATACCTTTTGTCCGATATCCCCATCGTAAAATGTCCTCTCCAGTATTCATCGTTATTGTTCGAGTTTGCAAATCTCTGGCCAAGTTTCTCCATTGAGCCGTATCAGGTGCATGAAGCCATTGATCTCGTGTTTTCCAGACCCTCCATTTTCCATCAACCCAAGTATTCCAGTAATTTTGAATGAGTCTTGTATCGGGTAAATTTGTAAATAAGAAGATTTCACCAAAATCCAATCTGCTAAATAATTTCTCATGCTGCTGCTAGGAGTCCTCCCAAAAAAGTGTTTTCTTCCCTCCATGCACTTCCCAAAAACTATGTTGATGAATTAGGTCTCTATTTGCCGCTGCTAAGTTCCATATATTTGAGCCTTTTGGAGAAAAATCTAATTTTAATTTTCCAACATTTATGTAGGCATTTCATATTTAATCTCCCAAATATGCTTCTAGAGGTCCAGCCCCCCCTGTAACCATCTCCACCATAGTTTGGCACCCATAACTTGATTTAAGACAAAAGGATCTCGGAGCCCAAGTCCCCCTATTCTTTTTTATTTAACAAGTTTATCCCAAGACAATAATGCCCATTTTCTAGTATTTTGTGCACCTTGCCATAGGAATTTCTTAAAAACATTAACCAAAGAAGTGCAGACGTTTTTAGGAGAAGCTCTTCCAGATAGTTGATAAATGGGAATTTCTTGCAGCACAAATCTTAACAAAATGACTCTGCTCGGTGCATTGAGTGCTCTTAGGGCCCATTTTTTCAAATGATTATGAACGCTAGTAATCAAACTCTCCCAACTTGCCAAATTTAGTGAAGACAAATGCAACATAAAACCAAGATATTTCAAAGGCAAGCGGCCTACTTGAAAGCCAAGAGTGTGCACAATGAAACATTCAATAGAATGAGGGGTATTAAAGAAATAAATATTGGATTTATCATTATTGATCATGGTTCCCGAGGCTTCCATAAAAATATTAATGATTTGAAGAATAGAATGAGCTTCCCTTAATGAGACTTTAGAGAAAAGCATGATATCATCAACAAATTGTTGGTGAGAGAGGGTAAGATCCCGACCCCAAAGATTCAGCCCATTGAGACTACTATTGGCAATCTGGGCCTTAATTAAATAGCCAAGCCCTTCAGCAACAATGATAAATAGAAAAGGAGAAATAAGATCACCCTGGCGGAGACCCCTAGTTGCATTAAACATGTGACTAGGACCTCCATTAACAATAATGGAATAATTCGGAGTGGAAATATAGGAAAATAACCCTTGAGGCCACCAAGCATCAAACTCAAATGAGAGTAGTACTTCTTTCAAATAATCCCAATTTAACCGATCATAACCTTTCGAGAGGTCTAATTTTATCAACATACCTTGCAGTTTCTTCACTTTTAAAGAATGGATTGCCTCTTGGACTGTTACTAACCCATCCAAAATTTTCCTTCCTTTAACAAAACCTGTTTTCTCCAGAGAAATAATATTAAGAAGAATTGGTTTCAATCGATTAACCATGATAGTAGACAATATTTTGTATATAACATTGCACAAGGCGATAGGACAGAAGCCTGCAGGAGTATATGTGTGAGATTTCTTTGGAATCAAGGTGATAAAAGTGGAATTCAATCCTGGGTAAACCTACCGTGAATGCCTATATTCTTCAACCAGTTCCCAAATATCGTGGCCAAGAAAAGACTAACATGCCTGGTAAAATTCAGTTGTAAAACCATTAGGGCGAGGATCTTTAAATTTAGGAAGATTTTTAACCACATCCTCCACCTCAGTAAAGCTAATACTGTGCATTAAAGAAATATTTTGATCCCTAGATACTATAGTTGGAATATGCGCTGTAATGCGTCGAATGGCCTCTTCTCTGTTATTCACAGGTTCAATCACCATAGCATGAAAATCTCTAACCAACAACCCTTCCATTTCTTGATGCTGGAAAACTTTATTACCATTCTCATCCTTCAGTGAAAAGATTCTATTATGTTGTCGTCTTTGGATCAGGGATTTTTGGAAGAAGGAGGTATTTTTCTCACCTTCCTTCAACCATTGCACCCAATATTTCTGCTTCCATAATATCTCTTCTTTTTTCCATCGCTCTTCTAATTCACTGATAACAATCCCTTCTTGTTCTACAAGAAATGACGTATGACCATTAGAAATGATTTCCTGTTGGATCTGTTTCATTCAATCCTGAAGAGTTTTCATGGAGTTCTGAATATTTCCAAAATTCATTTTATTCCAAAGTTTGATTTCCTGCTTGATATATTTCAATTTTAACTAAAAATTATGCATGCGGTTTCGGCCTTGAATCTGTGACGATTGCCACCAATGCTTTACTTTATCAAGGAAAGTAGGGTCTCTTAAATAGAACCATTCAAAATGAAAAGTCTTATTGTGTGGAAAATCCCTAATAT
The DNA here is from genome assembly GCA_034641835.2 of Pinus albicaulis. NCBI lineage: Eukaryota > Viridiplantae > Streptophyta > Pinopsida > Pinales > Pinaceae > Pinus > Pinus albicaulis. The sequence continues at coordinate 1,251,871,461 of CM076584.1, forward strand.
CCAATGTTAGACTGATAGGCCAATGGTCGGAGCCTAAAGAAGGAAAAATTGTGGCTTCAAAATGTAGATCAAGATTCATTAGATCTTCTGAAACTAAAAAACGGTCAAGACGAGATGCTATCTGATGAGATTCACCTCTACGATTGTTCCAAGTATATATATACCATTCATAGTAGGAATATCAACTAGGTGAAGATCAGTTATAAGGTCCCGAAATGACTCCATCTCCTAATCATCTCTACGAATCCCTCCCTTCTTTTCACTTAGATTTAAAATCAAATTGAAATCACCTCCTATTATCCAATAATTATCCTGATGTACATCATATTATTATCAAATAGATATCAACCGAATAAAATGAGCAAAACTTCTTACCATTCCTTATAATTACCTAACATATTATTATTTTCAAAGCACAAAGGTAAGGGTTATGGATTTCATAAATTACTCTCTTCGTTATACTCATTGTTTGATTTATTTGAACAAAAATTCTTTTGAAAACGCTAATGTATATAAATCAATGTATATAAATAAACTTTTAAGTATTCCTGCTTTGTATTTTAAAATGAATAAAGATTAAATTATTTACATCTTAGATAATCCTTATATGATTATAAATAGAATGGAATATGAATATATGAGTCTTTAATATACATCATATTAATTAGTTTGGAATACAATTTTAAAAGAATTTGTTTATAAATGAAGGTTGTGGAGTAACTAACTTTCTAAAGGGCATAAATATTAGTCTCTCTAATAGTCTCCACTCCATATGAACATTCTTGGCCACATATTTATTTCCATACTCTTTAGACACAACTACCATGACGGATTTCATTAACTGATAATTTCTATAACTATAAATGTAAGGTTTGGCTTTCACAAAATCTAATTGAATTTTTTTTGGAAGTTAATTACAATCATGCATGAGACCTTCCCTAATCACTATAATATCCTAGGGGTAGGAACCTATGTTTTCTTGAGTGAGGCATGTTGGTATTTTCGCCGCAACTATGAAAATCTGCTACCAGTGGAGTAAGACCAATGGCTCTAGACTATAACCTACTGTGTAATCCTCCCACTGCTTCTATTGAGGTAACTTCCGGTGGGGTATCTTGATATCTTTGCTAAGGTTATAGATGCCTACTGGCAATAGAGAAATGTTAGTGGTATTATACTAAGTCCGGTGTGTAATACTCTCATCTTGTAAACATGCATACTTCCTAAATAAATTGAAATAATACCTCCAGCACAAAGAGTAAATAAGAACTTAAAAAATATCTTATCTCAAGATAGTAGATGGCATTGCTATGGTGTTGAACAGGCCCGCTAGAAAAGGAGCAACATTCGATTCTTGACACTCATGTTATTCAAACAAAAAGAGAAACAAATCTATGATAACTAGTCTCCATAGTTTTAGTAAAACATTATTCCAAAATAAAAAATCATTTTTGTGAACCTTAACCAATACTATGACTCTTACAATTTCATGATCATTAATTGTAAGCATGTATCACTTACATATGGTGTTGAAATTCCATTATGAAGAATAATACATATACTAATATATGATCAGTGTGCCCTAAATCATTATCATAACTACCTTAGTACATTGAATATACAAAAAAAATGTCTTATATATGTGAATAATTATTGAACTCGTCAATGTTTAGGTGTTAGAGCCTCATATGATTTATCTTTGTTTGATTTTTTCTATCGATCAATTCAAACTTTAAGATGTAAATATTTTCCTTCTATTAGTTAACATTTATGTCTTTCAAGTTTCATTTTTCCTCATAAATTGACTGCATGCTCAAGGTCTGCAGTTTTTGATGTCTCACAGGGAGCCACCAACCCGAGTACGAGTGAGGTGGTGGTGCTTGATTTCATTTTCTTTTAGACACTAGTTATCCTTGTGGGGTTTTCCTTAGGTACCTCCTTTCATATTCCTATGATGAAAACCGCATGCTCAAATATTCATAACCCAATATTTATCATTGCCTTGCATTAGGATTATTATTATAATGATCATTACGACTTATTAAAAAATATTATTATATTAAATGAAAAAATCAATAATCTTAATCTTAAATTAGTTTGCAAAAATATTATAATTATAAATTATAATTAATATTATAATAACTTAAAAATAATAATAATAATAATAATAATAAATAACTTAAATAAAAATTAAATAATAAAAATAAAAAATTTAAATTATTGAAATAATTATAAAAATTTTAGTATAAAAAACACACTAATTAGTTTTGAAAATAATGGGAATTCCAACAAGATTACAAAATCCGGTAGAAATTTTTGAAAATATGGGTTAGAGTTTTTAAATGTTAGGATTTTGGGTTCCTGGGAGTTCTAGATGGTATGGAATCCATTTCCACCATTAAAAAATGATTCAAACTCTCAAGCATTATGATTTTTTTTATTTTTTTACGAGATTCCGACAAAAAACTGTCAGCCAATTTGTGGCATCAGTGAACAATGCCATTATAAAAAAATCAAAAATTATATATAACAAATAAAATATGAATTAATCATAATAAAACAAAATAAATAAATATAAATATAAATTAATTGAAATAAATGCAATTTTTAAAAAAAAATTACAAATAAAATATTAAATCGAAAACTCATGCCTCATACACATTACAATGAACCATTCTTAAAAAACATACGACTAGCTTTAATGGAGGCTCATAAATGAATAAATTAAACAAATATGAATGAATTAAAATATAATACAAATTGATTAAAATATATAAAACAAAATATTAAATAATAAACTCCTACCTTATTAAAATAAAAATGAACTATTAAATATTTAAAGACACAGGAATAACTTTGACGGAGGTTGACAAACGAATTCCAAAGCATATGAATTTAAGGCTATCGGGTCCGTCAAGAAAGTTAACCGTTGATCTTTTTTCCACCCGATACCAACTATGAGCATCCAATACAATGCACCCTAACTGCAAGAACACTTAATATCTCAGTTCATTGATCTTCTCTATCCTCCCGTTGGGCTCCAAATAATATTTTATGAATTTTTAAGACCTGTCCTCAAGACCTATCGACAACATTTCCGACATCGGGGTCATTGACAACCACAACAGGACGTGTGCAACACCCGGTCACCAATTTCTGCAACATAATCCTCTCCAGCATCGCAGGAACCTGCAGGTACGGTTTCTTCCCCTAATTTCTACCTCGACTCTCATGTAAATTATTCCGTCACCCCCCAATGTCTTTTCTCCCCCACCATGTCTTTCTCCTCACAGTGTTGAACATTATCCGCACCATTCATTCCCCCTTGCATCGCACCTTGTCACTGAATCACACTACTTCATTCTCCACTGGTGGTGAATTATTTGAGTCACAACAGGCAGCGAGACATTCCCGTGCCGTCGAGGACCCTAATGGTCAATCCTATATCCTTTCCCCCTTGTGCTACTCCTTATGTGGCCCCATTACCATCTCCCTTCGTCCATTTTTCTCTGATTTCTCCGACCCGACTCACTAAGCCATTGTCCCCCAATAATTCAGTGAGTAGCGATCTGGGCTTCCTTCTCCACAACCTGGCCATGGATTTGTTTCCAATTTCCATCCAAATGCGGTCGATCCTCTCCCCTCCTATTTCCATATGCCAACAATTGTCCAAAAACATCACTACTCGCGGAAAGGGTGGCAATAATGGACGGGAAAAACAACAGTTCTCGGCTGCGGACATGGATTCTCCCTCCCTAGGATTGGAGAATCTTCACTAGGTGCCCATATCAACTGTTTTCAATCTGGTTCTTAGAGAAATCTTGCGTGACAAGGGGTGCCCATGATGAATTGTATTTCTATTAATCTGCGTGGCATGGGAGATCACTCGAAATTCTTTTCCCTAAAAAAATTACTTACGTATTGTAGTTCTTACTTAGTTCTCTGGAAATCATGGCTTGTATAGAATCGGTTCATTCATACTTTCACGACATGTTCCCACACCGGCATTTTGTTGCAGTGGACTTACACGAACTATCTGGTGGACTCGTAGCTCTGTGGGATCCACAACTTGTAAATTTCGAGGCTTATAAATTATTTGTCGGGATATTATTATTTACTTATGTTGGCGGCCTCTTTACACGTATATACTTCCTCGACTTATACGCTCCTTACACAGACCGACTCACTTTCTGGGGTCGCATTGAAGACTGATATTCTAAAAATTGGATCTCTGGTATTGGGAGGGGATTATAATGCAACCCTATATGAGCAGGAACACTAGGGATTACGGAGTCTTAGATATCCCATGGCGGACTACCTCAATGATAATTTTTTATTGTAATTACCTCTCGCATATTTGTCCTTCCAAAATATGCCTGACTTGGTATAATGGATGCTCTGGTGTTGGCTATATTGCGAAAAGACTCGATCGTTTCATGCTCCATGAGAATCTCCTCGAACTCTTGGGTTTTGTTACATCCTGATCATCGCCCTATTGTCCTGAATCGGAGGGTGGATGGACCCAATAGGGGTATTCCCTTCAAGTTTAATAAATCCTTGCTTGAGGATCGAGACATTAACAGACTGGTTCTGGGACATTGGAATTCTCTAGCGGGGTCCCTTACCACTTCTCCTATGGTGCACATGGTGGATTCACTACAACGAGTGAAAAGGAAACTAACGACCTCGGAGAGGGAAAAAAAGAAGTGTTTAGTTAAGGAACCTAACGACATTATACAGGAAATCGCGGAGACCATCCATTTTATTGATGAACAAGATAAACTAGATGAAATATGCAAAAAAAATTAAAATGTTGGAGGGCAGAAAGATACAGATCCTATTGATATAGCAACAGAAATGGCGACTTAAGCTTTGTGCAATCTAGCTACATGAGGGTGACCAAAATACTAAATATTTTCATAATTTTGCCAACCAACGGCGAAAATGAAACAATATCTAGGAGATTAGGACTGCACTGGTTCAATCAATACACTCCATGGCGGAAATCCAAGCTGAGCTTGTCCGAAATTTTGAGTCGTTATTTCGAAAGCGTCCGGGGGACCATATTGATGATTATTTATGGGCAATAGCGGAATTCCCCCTCATCTTTAATTCTGCACAGAATGACACTATTTGCATGGTGGTGTCATCGAAGTAGTTATTTAAGGTATTAAAATCCTTTGCGCGGGATAAAATTCTGGGGTGAGACGGATGGGCTGTGGCATTCCTTATAAATTTTTATGATATCCTAGCTTATGACTTGATTAAGATGGTGGAAGAGTTGTGTGTCCATGCCTATCTTTCAGGTGCTATAAAATCTACATTTATCACACTTATTCCAAAAGGGTCGACTCCTGCCTCTTTTTCGAAATATTGTCACATATCACTTTTTAATATTACATATAAGCTCATCTCAAAGATTATCGTTGAATGAATTAACTCTACTCTTTCTTTCCACATCTCCAGAGAACAATATGGTTTCCTCCATAATAGGTTTATCCATGATGTCGTGTCCATATCAGAGGAGACCATACATACTATCCATACTCGGAAAATGGAGGCACTTGTCATGAAGATTGACCTCTGTAAGGCATATGACTATGTTGATTGAGAGTTCCTTCATGTCATCCTTATTAAAATTGGATTATTAGTAAAAATCAAAGAGTGGATTATGCGTTGTGTAAATTGTGTGCACCTTGTGGTTATTATAAACAGGCTCCCACCAAATTTTTTCAAGGTCGGGCAGGGACTACGATAGGGTTGGTTAGTATCTCCCTTTCATTTCATTTTGGTTATGGACAACCTTAGCATCAATATTCAGAAGTTGTCCGGGCAGGTCGATTTCGAGGCATCAAACTCAAGGAGTTGGTGGAAAATGCACATAATCTATTTGTGGATGATATCCTGATATTTGGGTGATCAGACGTTACAAAATGGCGGAACCTTCACAAAATCATCCTTTGATTTGGAAACACACCGAGTATGTTAGAAAATGAACATAAATCTTTGATCTTATACTCTACAGGTGATATGGTATGCATTAACCAAATTGCGGATATCTTCAAATTTAAGATTTTCCATTTATCGGCGGGGTTTACATATCTGGGGTTCAGACTTAAACCCACTAACTACAAAGTGGTAGATTGGTAATGGCTGGTGGAAAAATATAGAAGGAAAACACAATGTTTGGCAGTTCATTAACTTTCCATTGGAGGTCGATATGTGTAGGCCCTCGTTGTTTTGAAAAATATTATTGTATACTGGGCACACCTACATATGATGTATGTTACCACCATGTGGCGACTACGTGCTTTGATGGAACATATTATATGGGTTGGACGGATGGACGAGAGTAAGTATCACCTCTCTACATGGGATACCATCACCACGCCAAAGGACTTGGGTGGTTTGGCTCTCCCGGATATCCAAATATTTGGAAAGAAATTACTGATTAAATCCATATGGAAAGGCCTATTTAATCCTGAGATTTGGACCGACATTATATTTCACAAATATCTGAAGAATAAGAACATTGAATACTAGTATCAGGCGGGGTCCCTCAGATGGTCATGGGGATCTTTTATTTTGAATGGATTTAGAAAAATATAGCATGTGTTCAGTAGTCAGATATGTTGGTATTTCAGGGATGATCACCTAATCATCTTGGGTGTAGATTAGATTGGAGGCATGTAGGGGGCAGAACAACATAGCGACGATCTCCTTCTCAGATTACATTCTTAGGGGGTATTCTACTTAGAGCAGGTTATAAAATATTGGAGGGGCGACATTCCTTACTGGATGGATGTTCTGGATCTGATCCTAGTGGGTGATGCTTCCATAAAATGGGAGGAGTTCAGGAACAACATCAGATGTGCTGCACTACACTAGAAAGAGAGGGGTTGATTACATAACATAGGCAGGTACTCTGGGGGAAAAACTATGAAAATGAGGGACACCTATAGGTACTTATTTACCATATATAAAGGACAATAAAGGACGTTCTAGTTTTTTGAGGTGTGGAAGGTATGCATTCTGTACAAAATAATCATACACAATTGATTAATTTGGAAAAAAGAGAACCTAACCTTGGAGAACATATGCAAACGTGGTTGGAATGGACCGAGTTGGTGCCCATTCCTTCGAAAGACGGGGGAGTATAACTTTCATTTCTTATTTCAATGTTTCTTTGTTATTGAGGTATGGACCAGGATATGCCTTATTATGCATGCAAAACATAGAAAGTATAATAATGTGGAGAAATGTATCCTTTGGTGGAAGAAAAGGGGAAATACCTACATCAAGATTCCTCTGCTGCTAACTTGGTTTTTTTCGCTGGAAAGGAACCGCCTCATATTTGACAGTACCCCCGCAAATGCAGTCGAGCTCACATAGAGGATCATAACGGTTTTGGATGGAAACCATACTTGTGGTATGCCTTCACGGGATCTTTCTTGTCATTTGGGGATCTTTTATTTTGAATGGATTCAGAAAAATATAACATACGTTCAATAGTCGGATATGTTGGTATTTCGGGGATGATCATCTGATCATCTTGGGTGTAGATTATAGTGGAGGCATGTAGGGGGCACAACAACATAACGATGATCTCCTTCTCATATTACATTCTTAGGGGGTATTCTATTTAGAACATGTTATAAAATATTGGAGGGGCGACATTCCTTACTGGATGGATGTTCTGGATCTGGTCCTGGTGGGTGATGCTACCATAAAATGGGAGGAGTTCAGGAACAACATTAGATGTGTTGCACTACACTAGAAGGAGAGGGGTTGATTACATAACATAGGCAGGTACTCTGGGGGAAGAAACTGTGAAAACGAGGGACACCTATAGGTAATTATTTACCATATATAAAGGACAACAAAGGACGTTCTAGTTTGCTGAGGTGTGGAAGGTATGCATTTCGGACAAAATAATCATACACAATTGGTTGATTTGGAAATGGACCGAGTTGGTGCCCATTCCTTCAAAAGGCGGGGGAGTATAATTTTCATTTCTTATTTCAATGTTTCTTTGTTATTGAATTATGGACCTGGATATGCCTTATTATGCATGCAGAACATACAAAGAATAATAACCTGGAGAAATGTATCCTTTGGTGGAAGAAAAGGGGAAGTACCTACATCAAGATTCCTCTGCTACTAACTTGGTATTTTTGGCTGGAAAGGAACCGCCTCATATTTGACAGTACCTCCACATATGCAGTCGAGCTCACATAGAGGATCATAACGGTTTTGGATGGAAACCATAGTTGTGGTATGCCTTCACGGGATCTTTCTTGTCATTTGAGGCCATACACCCTTTCATACCCCGTGGGTTAATTTGATGGTTCCGCACAACAAGGCATATGCAGATGCGATGTACAGATCATACTAGATCAGAGATGCCAATACAAGATCTAGTGGAACTGTGGTGCAGGTACAAGAAAGAAGGGAAAAATCGGTGGCAATGTGGGGACTGCTATGGTTCTAAAGGAAATTGTAAACTTAAAACATTGCCATATTCGTTGATTCCAAGGTTATCATAAATCGCATGAACAACATAAACAAATTTTCCCCACCTCTTTTGGCACAGTGGATGAAATGAATCGATAAAGTCTAGGACACCTTCCGCAACATCTCCTTCACTCACATATACTGGGAGAGGAATGTCATTGCAGACGGTTTATCCAAGCTTGGACTGAGGACTACTTTCTCCCACATGCAGTATTCCTTACACGATGCATACTCCATTTGTGCATAGGGAACTATTCTAGTACCTCAACTTATTTTGTTGTTTATGTTGTTGTTTTGTTTTATACTATTTAATTCTGGACAATTATGTGGTTACTTTCCCTCTACCTTGTTCATCGTATGTGTGGCACTTTATCTGTTTTTATCTGTTTTTGTGCCATTGGGCTTGTGGTATTTCTATTTTTTGACTTCTATGTGGAGTTTACTTACACATCATTTGGTTGTTGTTTCTCTTATGGATTGTTATTTTACCGTGGACTATACGATTATGGTGTTTCTTTAATGGCTATGTACATGCTACCAAGACAATTGGTACAATGTTATAGACTTTTTATGTGGCTAATGACTAAAATTATACTTGTACATAATACAAACCAGGTTTTTTTCGTGTATATAGATATATGTCTATCTATATATATATATACACATGGAAATTGATATTTTATTATTATTATTATGTTGTAAATTTTTAATATTTATATAGTTATATATTAAAGTTTAAAATTGTAAATAAAATTTGAACAATATTGATTCATATCAAATTCATTGTGAAAAATATTTGTCGTAATTGGACCATATTTGGGGTGATCTCACAGATCGAAAGGATACAAATAACTTTGTCTCATTGAAAAAATACAAATCGGTTCCAAATATAATGGAGATTACAATTACTGATTTGTTTTATATTCATAATATCCAGGGAAAATTTTAGGGGCTAATATTCGTAGGTGGGCTAATTTTCTATGTTTTTTCCGAAAACAATATTAGCCAATTTCCAATTTTGCAAAAATTATTCGCCCAAATATTATATCATAAATTTATTTTACCTTAGAAATCACCAAAATTTTATAGATACTATATAAAACCATTATAAATTTGAATATTTTTACAACCATATCGCTAAACATTTTATAGTTTGCATGTTAGGGACTAGTAAGATTCGCCAAGGTTTCTAAAATTTAAATAAATTTCCATCCTTAAATTTTCCCTGATAATATCTCATTATTAGCCATCTTTATTGGGCTTATATTACAAGATTTAACTATTTTATAATATTTGAAACTGAAAATTTATATATAAAGCTTGACTAAACATAATGGTTAAGAGCATGTGTTTTCTTCTAAGACGTCACAGCTTGAAAACTAGAGGGGGTAGAGTATGTATGCCTTCGTAGACTTACTAGTCAAATTATTGTGCAAAGGTGGATCCCTTTCCCACCAAAAAAAAAAGCTCTATATACCAATTTGGTGTCACCCTTAGCCATGACCTTAAAATTGAATATTAATAATTAAAACTCTAAATAAAACTTCAAAAATATATTATATCATTCCTGTTTTATTTTAAACTTTATATAAGATATATAATATCTATGATTTAAAACTTATATCAAAATATAAATTTGAATATATATATATATATATATATTTTAAGTTGAGAAATTTTACTTTTAATTGAATAGATATGTTGTACATGCATAAATTTATTTGTAGCATGGAGGAGTGTTGAAAAGCGTTACTATATGGATTTAAAATCTAAAACAAATTACATAATGAGTTCCAACACATTAACAAGTCAAATCTAAACTAGTTTTGTATATTTAAAATTAAATTTGCTCATTCGCAAATTTAGTAGAAAAGCATAAACGAACATTTAGACAAAAAGAGAACCCAATTTTAGATTTAACGCATATTTAATTTTCTTGTTTTTAAAATCAAAAGCTTATAGAAAGTAAATTCATGTTAGATATATTTTATAACATAATATTTTATATAGCTAGAACCATTTCACAGATTTTAACCCAGGTAAAAAAAAATATGTTTTATAAAAGTACGTGAAAAATATTATGGGGGAGAAAATTACGAACGGTGAGTTTTTATTTATTTTATTTTATTATTATTATATTTTTAAGTTTAATCTAATATTTTTTCATCTTTTTCTTTTATGTAGGAAAAATACTGAAGTCTATTTAAAAAAAAATATTGTTACGTGGGATTACAAAGAAACATCAATTAAATAAAGGGATTACAAAGAAAGTTAATATTAAAGAAGAAGAAGTTACATATATGTCTCAGAAACTTCAGACAGTTATGCTTCTGTTATTGAACATTTAGGTATATAAATCCTTTTCACTCATTTGACGAGGAGAAAATTTGGAAGATGAAGATTATGCTTTGAAGAGGTCTCACTACACATGTTTTACAAATTATATTTATGAAGAATTTATAATGTAAAATTATGCAATTTCGAATAAATAATTCTTTTTCCATTTCTTTATTTACGTGCGTTAGCTCTTTTTAATATTTTATCTTTTTATTTAATTTTGAATATTCTGATCTAACATCATGATTTATGAATTTGACTTGATCAATTTTCATTTCATTTAATATTTACTTGATCTATCCAAGACACAAAACAACAAATTTGGGAGATGAGGATTTTTTCTTTGAAGAAGTCTGACTACAAATGTTTTACAAACTATATTCTTGAGGAATTTATAATGTAAAGTTATACAGTTTTGAATAAATAATGCTTTTTTCATTTTCTTTATTTGCATGCATTATCTCTCTTTAATATTTTATCTTTTTATTTAATTTTGAATATTCTGATCTAACCTAGTGATTTATGAATTTGACTTAATCAATTTTACTTGATTAAGTCCAAGACACAAAACAACCAAATATTGATTTGTCTATTGCTTCTCCAAAAAAATGTCTTTCTAGTGAGCAATATAGTTATCCCTTTTATCAACAAATGACTCATAGGAAGATTTGGTTGTAATTGTACCATGATATCTATTAGGAGGCTAGGTCAATTTATTAGTGTGTTCTCCTTGTAAACAAATGTTGACTTTCCGAGTCCATAAGTGAAACTATGACATTCCTCTACCAAAAGACCTGAAATACCTAAAATATTAGAGTCCATATAGAGTTGAATATCCTCGTTATTCCTACCATATCCCACATGTTCTAATGTCCTACCATATCCCACATGTTATAATGTCTTCATCCCGAGTTGAATCAAATAATTTCTTAAATCTTGTGATAAAAAATAAGAACCATCATGCTTAATCCACAAGTCTAAACCTAGTCTAGTCTCACCTGCTTACTTGAACTCACTTTCCAAATTATTCACTCTTTCACTTTGAGAAAAGCCCTTCTAAATTAAAGAGCTTTTAAGGGATCCCATTGGTATACCTAATGCAATCCTCCGTTGTAATACTTTCAAGATATTTAACAATAATAATATTGCTACATAAATCTCCTTTAAAAAAATGTACACTAACTATTTTTTTCTACCATGAAATTAACATAAATAAAAATAGATACCCCAAGCAAACAACCAACATTGTTTTTACATAAACAGAGTATTTCCAATTCCATAGAAAATTGAAAATTTTGAAATAACACTCCTTTAATATGAGGAGAAATACCATAACCACTCTAAAATTAGAATATATATAGATATAGATATATACAAAACTCACTAGCGTTCCTCAACAATATTGAAAAGATACATACTACACCAAAATTTCAAACGCAACTCATTATGCAAACCTAATAACCACAGCCTCGATAGTTTATTAGAATACCAAACCATAATCCGTCCTTTCATGGATCCATATTAATATGGAATTGAGAAACTAAACATCTGAATACTCAAATTAAGTCACTTTTCATAATCCCTTTTCCACTCCACGAGACCCCACACCTAAAATTAATAAAATGTGTTAGGAAAATGTCCCTTATAATATGATTTCCATGCTAGATACTTCCATGAATAAACCCTTTCACACCTGCAACCCATGTTTCACCTAAAACTGTCCAGTAAAATATTTAATGTATACGTTTTTGGGAATACCTAGTTTTTTATAAGAGTAGACTGATTTTTTATTTGCGTATATGACAGATCTGGTATGAAAATAATTGAAAATATTTTGTTTACTACGTTGTACGAATTTGGATGAGTTTTAATAAAGGTTAGAAGTTTCACCAAAAAAAATTATACCAAATGAGGTCAATTTATCATTGCTTTGCACATTTTGTGTGTTGAAATTACTAAATTACTATATAATATACGTCTTAATATATGTAATATAATATAGTCTATTTTCTCAAAGTTTAAATTTGTTATAAAAATTTAAAGAAAAACTTTTTAATTTGGATATATGTATTATAATATCGTCTCTTTTTCAAAGTTTAAATTTGTTATAAAAATTTCAAGCAAAACTTTTTAATTTGTATTCATAATTGCATAAATATATTAAACAAAATATTGAAACTTTAATATCTATAAATATTTTTTTTAAATGAAAAATAAAATGGACATTTATAATTTTAATTTTTTTATAAAAATAAAATGGACATTTATAATTTTAATGTTTTTATAAAAATACATTTTATATGTATATATAAACATTAACAGTTTTATAAATTGAAATTATTCATTTGAAAAAATCTAATTGGTATTATTTTTGTAATTAAGTTTTTCAAATAGGGATTTTATAATTTTAATTTAATTATCAATAATTATTAGGTTGATGGTAAGAATTTAACCTCCAATTAATATCCACAAAAATAATTTCAATATTAATTGGGATAAAGGAATGATATTCATTTCAAATATAGTTATTCTCTTTGTGCTTAAAATACTTGAAAATTTAAATTAAGAAAAATATCATGTTCATAATTTTCATTGAATTCTTATATGTGTGTGTGTGAATTTTTGTGTTTTTTTTTAAATGTTGTGGATGTGAGTTGTCTATGTTTATTGGTCATTTAATTTATATAGTTTTTCTAATATTAAATCTCAATAAAAAAATGATTTTTTTAATGATAAAAACAACATACTAATCTTTTTATTTAGTAGAGTTTCACATCGTTTTATTAGAATTTCAAATTATTCACGGCAAAATGATAAATGCACGTGGATAAATATATATGTATAAAATTTATTCAAATACACTATTGTAAAAAAAATGGTAAGGTAAATATCCATTATAGTAAAAATATTAGAGAATTTTAGAGCCCTGCCTACCAATGTCTGCGACATGGATGCGACATGGAAACCAGATCACTAACGAACTTATACAAGGAATCAGTTCCAAAAAATACTTTCAGTTTAAACAAGAGTGTTAAAACCAAATGGTGTTTTACAACAAGTAGAATATAAAAACAAGTAAGCTCAAGCACTATGATGCAGAACCTTTAGACCATCATTCCTATTTCTAGCTAGATTAGAAAACCAAAAGAACTAAGAAATTAGAGCCATGAGAAAGTGATGCAAGAGCATGAGACACTAAGTAATCTATTTGTTTCCTAGACTGAAAAGGGGGTTTTGAAGTTTTTAAAGGGAAATAATTTTCTCTCAAATATAATTTTTATAATTTAGAAATAGTGGGTTTTGATGTAATTATATGACTCATATTGTAGAAACAATGAGGATTGTTAGGAGGTTAGGTTTTTTTGGTGAGTTGGTAGTATGGCCAACTAGTCTTTTGTGAATAATAATAAGTGACAGGTTGAGGTATTAGGTTTTTGGGATAGACTTCTAATTTCTCTTGATCTATTACGATATTTTTTGACTAGTAGGAAGCAATACATGTATATAGTGTAATGACCCATCTTGAATTATGAGAAGAATATGAATATTAACATGTATATAGGAATGCATATCATAGCTACATATCCATATATTAAATGCACCGCAGTAGTATAAATAATAATTTATTATGAAGAATGTCCAAGTATGAGGTAAATGAATTAATTAATGAAACTACTAATACCTTACTCCCAAAAATATAATAAATATATTAAGTGAGGAATTTAGAGATGTATCATTCTTATGATATGTAATTACAATATATTATGCAAACCAAAATTTTATCATTCCTACTTGTGAATTGAATTGATCAAACAAGTAAACTATCTTAATTTAATAAAATTTCTCTATATTCAAAAGATAGAACCATAATCGATACTAACCATTCTCATGGCCTTAATGTATACAACATTAAACTTGATTTAAAGTTTACACAATATATACATGCATAAAACTTACATATACATTCACTTATATGTTAAATCATTTTGGTTATACATGTAAGTTATATATAATAGATGACATTACAACTATACTAACGCATAAATATATATCTATAAATTTATAACATACAATAATTATAATAAAAAAATAGATAATCCTAAATTATATATATATATAACCCTAAAATAACCTCGATATAAATTTATATAAGTTTATATAGAACGAAGGTATAAATGTATAGTGACAAAAAATGTATATTAACGTCATCAGTTAAGATGCACTCTAAAACATATCGTAAATAGTACAAAAGAAATACCAACAAATATATATGTTAATAACATGTTAGTGCTCGAAATCAAATACTATTAATATTAATCTCTTCGAACACAATTCCAACCTAAGTCTCTCTATTGTTGGCAGCCTTCCGAGATAAGGTTTCACTTTCGTAGAAGCTCTATTCTTTTATTCAATCATTTACATATATTATAACTCCATGTGATTGGAACTAATGTTTCGGGTGCAATTCTGTCGTAACTAATATTGTGACATAAATATAAATTGAACTGGAATGTCATTTACAAGATAAAATTTAATGACAAGCATAAGAAAGCGAGTGATGTAGACAATAATAATATGTATTCAATATGGGTGTTTGAGTGAAACTTTACTATGAGACACTCAAAATTACTCATGTTCTAGTTGTTTCAATAATAATAAAAATAGTTGCAAGGCAGCAAGTCCCTTTCCTGAAATTGTACACCGAGTTTTCAAGAGTAGCGACTGACTTAGTGGCGTAACTATCAACGTGAAAGCCTAATGATATAGATAAATAAGTAGCCATAAGTATGAGAAGATCTGTGTTGTTTCTAAAGAGTGGAGTTGTTTGGTGATTGATATAGATATTTAACCAGCTTAGATCCATCTTAACTTCGGATCTATCAAGCACCGAGAGGGATCAAATCTCTTGAGGAGAAAACCTATTTTTTGAGTGCAAAACTTGAGGAAAGGTTTTCACCTCGAGAGATTTGATCCCTCTCGGTGCTTGATAGATCCAAAGTTAAGATGGATCTAGGCTGGTTTCAGTCGTGTGCGACCAAGGAAAATCTATCGATAATATGAGGAACATATGCTTAATTTTATCAATAGTATGTAAATAAATATAATATTAACATAACCATTTTAAATATGTTAAATATGTCTAAGATTTATTGAGTCATTTTAATTTTAAATTTGATTAGTTACCTCAGTTTGTTGAGATGAGAAATATTGTAAAATAACTTTAATTATGAAATAAAAATTTGAATGCAAAGGGACAATGTAATAATATTGAATGATAGAAACTGTGAATAATAAGAATGTAGTCAATTACGAATAGTCTTCATTGTGATAAATTTCAAACTATTTTATTCTACTATTCTTATTTTCACCCATGTTAGTTTTGTCATATTTTCATATTGATTATTTGAAAAGGACAGTTGGAATCGTAAACCATTTAAATATTTAGCTCGAGCTATTGTAGTAAACATCATACTTTGTCTCTCTTGCTCTCCAATATTAATAGGTTGAATTAATATAACAAAAAAATCAATGTACATTGTCAATAATTTTTTGTTCTTACATTGAAATCATTACACACATACTATTAATCCAATGACTTTAAAATTAATGTACCATCATACATCCAATTACATCAAATTAGAAATCAACATATACACTGAAATCAATGCAACTAATGCAAGAAATCAAATAATAATAGAAAACAACATCTACACTAAAATCAATGCATCTAATGCAAGTAATGAAATATGATTAGAAATCAACATCTACACTCTAATAAATGAGTCTAGTGCAAGTAGGAAAATAGGATTTAAAGCCAAGATTTACGCTGAAATCAATGCATCTAGTGCATGCAATCAAATAGGATTAGAAATCACCATCTACACTGAAATAAATGCATTTAGTGCAAGGAATCAAATAGGATTATAAATCATCTACATTTAAATCAATGCATTTAGTTAAATCATCTACATTTAAATCAATTCATTTGGTGCAAGAAATCAAATATAATTATAAACCAACATCTACATTGAAATTAATTCATCTAGTGCAAGAAATCAAATAAGATTAGAAATCACCATCTACACTGAAATCAAGGCATTTAGTGAAAGTAATCAAATAGGATCAGAAATCACCATCTACATTGAAATGAATCCATTTAGTGCAAGAAATCAAATAGGATTAAAAATAATCTGCATTGAAATCAATTCATCTAGTGAAAGAAATCAAATATAACCAAAAATCAAAATTTACATTAAAATTAATGCATCGATTGAAATCAATCAAATAGGATTAGAAATCATCATCTACACTGAAATTAATGCATTTAGTGAAATCAATCATATAGGATTAGAAATCATCTACATTAAAATCAATCCATCTAGTGTAAGTAATCAAATATCATTAGAAATCAACATCTACACCAAAATCAATTCATGTAGTGCAAGAAATGAAATAGGATTAGAAATCACCATCTACACTGAAATCAATGCATCTACTATAGGAAACCTTCTTCCCTTTCTCCCCCATATATATCTATATATCCTTCCATATCTCCTTCTTTTTCTCTTTATCTCACCCCACCATATACACACACTCTCTCACTCCATATCTATCAATTTCCTTGTCCCTCCCTCCTTCTCTCCATCTATATTTTTTTCTCTTCAGCTTACAACTATATGTATATCTCACTCTATCTCTCTATATCAACTCCAAAACATAAACTCTCTTTATCAAATCTATCTATCTATCTATCTATCACTCCCTCCTCCTCCTCCTCCTCTCTCTCTCTCCCTCTCTCTCTCACTCTCTCGCTTCTACCTCTCTTCCTTCCTGCTACCCTTTCTCCCTCTCTCTCCATCTTCTTTATCACTCCCTCTCTCTCTCTCTCCACATTTAACCCTCAATGTATTTATTCTTACCTCCCACTCTCTCCCTCTCCATCTTCATATCTCTTTCCCTACCTCTCTTCACTCTCTCTCTATATCAACTTTCTAACTTTGTTACCATATGCCTCTCTCTCTCCTTCTCTCCCCCCTTCTCTCCATATCTCCTTATTTTTCTCCTTATCTCACCCCAAAACATACACACTCCCTCTTCATCTTTCCCTTGTCACTCCCCCTCTCTCTCCACTACTCACTCTCTATGTATTTATTCTTTCCTCCCTCTCTCCTCATCCAACTCCATCTCTCAATCCCTCCCTCTCTCCCCGTCCAAATCCATATTTCTATCCCTCCCTCTCTCCTCCCTTCTCTCCTCCTCTCTTTCAAGTCCCCTCTCCTTTCCTTCCTCTCTCTCCCTTTCTCTCCTACCTCCCTTTCTCTTCCCCCATCTCTCTCTCTCTCCATATCTCAATCCCTCCCTCTCTCCCCATCCAAATCCATATTTCTATCCCTCCCTCTCTCCTCCTCTCTTTCAAGTCCCCTCCCTTTTCCTTCCTCTCTCTCCCTTTATCTCCTACTTCCCCTTATCTTCCCCCATCTCTCTCTCTCTCTCTCTCTCTTCCCTACAATCCTCTCTTCCTCTCTCTCATCATTCCTCTCTCACCTCCTTCTATTTGACCCCCCATCTCTCTTTCTTTCTCTCTCTCTCTTTCATCCGATCCTCTCTCTTCCCCCATCACTCTATCTCACTCTCCAACTATCTTACTATTTCTATCCCTTTATCCTTCTCTCACCCCTTGTCTCCATCACTCCTCCTTTCTCCTTCTCTCCCCTTTTTCTCCATCACTCCTATGTATCTTTATCCCACCCATATGCATACACACTCTCTCTCCATCTCTCCCTTGTCACTCCCTCTCTATGTATTTATTCTTCCTTTCCTCGTTCCGCCTCCAGCGCCATATATCTATCCCTCCTTCTCTCCTCCACCTCTCATCCTTTCTCTCCTACCTCCCTCTCCCTTCCCCCTTCTTTCTCTCTCTCTCACTCTCTACCCTCCAATCCTCTCTCCTTCTCCCTCCCTCTCTCCTTATCTCTCTCCCACCTCCATCTTTATTTCTCCCTCTCCCTCTCTTACCCTTCTCTAACTCTCTCACTCTTCATTCCTCTTCTCCCTTCTCCTTCAATTTATCTTCATATCCCTCCTATCACTCCCCCTATTTCTCCACCTCTATCATATATATCATAATATATTAATATATATTACAATATAATAAATTTAATATTCTATTAATCTAAACATATTAAATATAATAATATTAATATTTTAATATTAATGTTAGGGTTAATAATGTTTTTTTTTTGCATAGTATTAATAATAATTTGGTCCATGTTATTTGACCCTTGTACTTCATATATAATTAGATCTTGATTTCTAATCGTATTTGATATATTTTTATTTATTTACCTTACCTCTTTAGACTTCTTTTATATTTACTTATTTACCATACCTATTTTATAAATATATTATTTGGCCCATTGTATTTGCCCATGGTATTATTAATAATTTGTCCCATGGTATTTGACCAATGGTATTAATAATAATTTGTCCCATAGGATTCACCTAAATAAAACATGATTTTGAGTTTTTGTAAATATAAAGTGGTTTATTGAGTAAATATAAAAATAGGTTTTATTTATTTACCATACCTATGGTTTATTTATTTACCATATCTCTTTTTTGAGTGTTAGTAAACTCTTCATATTTTAAGTTTATATCGTTTAAATTTATTTTTAATAAATTTTTAATTGTTCATTTATATTTTTATGTAAGCTATTGTTAAGCTATTGTTCAAGCCTGCATTTTTTTTTGGTTTCCGACATACTTACACATCAAGGTCATACTGGGCTGTAGAATGCGCCTCTTGGTGCAATAAGAAGACTTAATCCATAAAGTTCAAGCCCCATGGACTCTGTAGAGAGTTCATTAATAAGAGCTCTTGAGTTTTCTCTTTCATTGAAAGAGTGCAACTACTAGAGCTAGATTGATTTCATTCATTGCACACAACATGATTGTGTGTTCCTATAGTATTGACTACGTGAATCACTAGATTGTTGTTGTAATTATAAGCATTGTTTATGGTGGCATAAGGTTTAGTGGCATCACCCTCTAAGGGTCATCCCATATTAGCTACCACCACAGGAATTTTTGTATGTTTTTGTAGTTGAGATTAGCCATGGAATAGTATGAAAAATCCACTAGTGCATAAAAACATTTGTGTAATGAAACAAGGTATTAAGATCAATTTCTTCCTTGTTAGGGTGAGCGGTTAAAAAAATTTATAATCCAATGGCACTTTCCCTTTTCCTTCCTTGAAGTTGTAGTAAGTGTACACATTCATCATGAAATATGAACCAGTCTCTCAGAGGAGCTCATGCAGTGAACCAATCATATCTTTAAATCGTTGATTAAACAATTCTTGGGAAGGAGAGAATGCGTCCACAATACTGAATAATAAGAACTTAAAATCTTGACTTTCTTCACTATGAGATAAACAGGGGATTGAAGAAAAACTCTTAAATATTTACACTTTTATTAAAATACGTAATACAGCTCTCAGAAGTAGCAAATGGGAACTTGGTTCAGTGTGATATAAACATAGTACTAAACAGCTCAACAGTGTTCCTCTCTCTTTATACAGGTTCCTGATACCTTGATTCCCCTTACCATAATGCGTAAATATTGTTAGGTTAATAAATACTATTAATAGCATTATAAGCATGGAAATATTAAACCATTAACTACTACCCGTAAAGGCTTTAAGTGTAATTAATCAGGTTGTTTATACTTATATGTCAACTCAAAATTCCTTATTTTTTGAATGCTATTCCCTTGTTGATTCTCTTCATTATTACAGAACGTGTCTAAATACTACGAACCATTATTGAAGTATTCATAGAGATTGAATTAAATAACTATAGGCATTACTTAAGTGGTTACAAATAGCGGGTTTGGCATATCCAATAGTACATTGTTGAAGCATAATGGTACTAGATTATTTCCATTATTAGCTTATACTTAGTGATTAGGTGAATTCTTATAACCAAACTACCATATCTAATAGGTAATGTCACATACATGTTTACCATTTATTTGAATATGTTCAATACTATGATCATGTTAAACTGATATAGTAATATCCAATATGCAGCTCTCGAAGCTTATGGAAATGAGACTAATGGTATAATGAGAGATTAGAGAAAGATGATGCCAATAAGACTATGTTATGAGCTTTAATCTCTTCTCGAAATCATCATGTATAAGTGATTTGAGATTTAATCTCTTCTCCGAAATCATCATAGAAAATTGAAGGAGAAATCAATACCCAAAATATAACCTTTTGTAAAAGAGAATCATAATACATTCATAGATGTCACATACAAAATACAAGCATAATACATTCACAGATGTCACATGAAAATTTGTCTGAACCTGTGGGCCCATAGTCTTACCACTTGTTTATTTTGCAAACACTGAACATGTATGATGGAAAACACGAAGCACAGGAACTCCTTACATGAATGATGGACAACAAGAAGCAGAGGTGCTCCTTTATTAAAGATGAAGAAAATTTGTAGTCAATGTTTGAGTTTCCTACACAAGAAAATCTGGTAGCTTCCATGAGTTTTCTCTCAGTGACAGTCGATAGCTCTTGCACACCCATGTCCTCTTAGCCCTTAGACCCAACACATCACCCTCAGATAAAACACACCACGATTCAAATTTCATGTAATCTATGTGTGAAACGATTCTCTATGACATGCCTAGTGAGAAGAAGCAGCCATTGCAGTTGAGAAATAGTGCCCCCAATAGCAATGGCATCAAGGGAAAAGCCATCGGAGAAACATGTGAGAAGAAGACTCAGCTTCAACTAATCATGCTTTTTCTAAACACCTACGTCAGCTCAATTGAGAAGCACACCCAGTCCCTCTTGGTTTATGAGGGAAGTCATATGATTCACTAGAGCATATCAAATGTGTTCGGTCTCTATAAGATCTTCAATGGTCTCTACAAGATCTTCGATGAGATCCTCATCAATGTTATAGATAACAAGCAAAGTGATACCTTCATGGAGTTTGTGAAGGTGGAAATCAATGTTCCCAACATGTCATATATCCATTTCGTCTTTCATTTCCAGAAAGCAGCATGTGAAATATATTTTCCATGATATTCTGCTCTCTGTACATTATGCCAGGTATCCATTTTTCTTTTCATTTCTCAAATTCAAGATGTGGCAAATTTTTTCCATGATATTCGGCATCGCTCTGGTTCCTTTCCTTGAGCTCTCGTAACCTGTGTGCCGATGGGTAATCATTTTGTGAACAAATTTTTTGAATCTCCTAAATATATTTCGTATTCATACAAGTCCCACATACCTCATAAGCACGTCGACCTTCTCTAGTCTACTTATATTCTTTTCCATTCTATGCACCCTTAGTTCAGTTAAGAAGATTTCAGACTGGGTTCTCATTTTTGTTTATATATTATTTTCAAGGAGGTTTTGAGAGGTTTGGACATTAATTATACCCGGTGAATCATATTCTCATCAGAGGTAAAAATCTAAACTCACTATAATTTTCCATAAGACATGTTTGTACATGAAAAAAAAGAAAAAAATACAGAGCTTGATATTGAACTTTAAAACCTAATTCAATAGGACTGAAAGAGATATATTTAGATTATCGAGGCAATACAAATGGATATTATTGGAAATTATTCTATACTAGTGTTGGTTCGGCAGAGATCGCGGTGGAACATGTTACATGTAGGTAGAAGTGGTGACAGCCGCAAGGCAGAAGTGTTGGCAGACGATAAAAAGCGTTGGCAGGCAGGTGTACAATATAGTATGGATTTTGGTGGAAAATATTTTTTCCTAGCATAAAAGTTTTGAGAACATTTTAGAATTAATTCTAGCATTACTTGATAGGAGAAAAATTTTAGAAAAAATGGATGAAATAATACTTTTTCACCCCAAACTCTTGTGCCTATTCGCCTTGAGAAGAGATCAATACCATGAAAATCATTAAGCTTATTTAATAGATTGATCAACCATATTACATCAAAAATAAGTGAAACCATAGGTTAACTTTAACATTGACTAATGCCAAGACTAAGAATTCGATTACTATAGTCCAATACTGCAAGAAGGAGGGACTAATAATAATAATAATAATAATAATAATAAATGGAACCTTCATAAACCATCATTGAAGCCTCGTGGGATATGGTTAGTTCGTACTCACAAGTGTTATTAAATTTGGAACCCGCGAAAGTGAGAGAGGCATGGCGCACAATGACCCCATGCACAAAATTTTGGGCTCTGTAGTTGTAATGTTTGGGCTCGAAACTACCTTCCTCCTCTCAAACCCTCAAGCATGAATTCGTAATTCCTGAATTTGTTTGTGCTGAAGAGAGGGGCTGAATGTGGCACCAATGCTGGATGATGAATGGTTGCTCAAAGAAACCTTTCCAAAGTAGGCACTCAAATTCCCTCGTGGATAAGGGTGGGATTCCCGCTCAGGAACACATGTGTGCTAAATAGCACTACCGACTTATCTAAACAACTGAAGCATGAAAGGAAATGTCAAATGTCAAATCAAGATCTAATTCCACAATCCTACTTATGTGGCTGTCCTCACCTTCCTTTTATGCTTTGTGAGCCTCCTCTATCCTTGCCCCACCTCATTACTGCGTCGCACATGTGGCCACTAGCCTCCATGAAGACTGCATTGTCTCTCCATGATCTCCATCTTCTCTGCATTTACTCTCCACTCTCTCCATCATGTGTGCATTTAATGAACCACTTCCTCCAACACTTCATAATTATTACTCTATGATCTTACTTTTATTCCTCCACTATCTCCATCATCTTCCTCATTAATGCTCCATGATCTCCACTCTTACTTCATCAATAATTTTCTCCACTACTCCATAATGATGACCCACTATCTAACTAACCCACATTCACATAACAAAAGTGGATTTTATACATCTATGGGGTTTATGGGTCGCTCCACCATTTTATTTTCTTACTTAATTAAGAAAAGTAAGAACTCTAATATTCTAATTAACTGATGGAAAATTGGGAATATTACAGTCCTCCCCACCAAAATGTTGCTTTCCCTTAAGCAACTGCAAAAGTGAATGCTTCAGCAATCCATCTCCACTACAAGGAAAAGACCCTCTAGCGGATGTTTTTGAGGAACACCTTATAAAAATAGCCCAGATATCCATTTATAGAATAGGTTTCTAGAGGAGGTTAGCAGGTGGAGGTTTTTGTGGATGTTTTTTGTCTGGTGCATTTCTCATCCTACATCGGACCAATGCATTCAAATAGAAAAGCACCTTTGCATAGTACAAATTAACACATCGAGACACCGTGATCTTTGTACAAACCCTCCCGGTGCATCTAATTACTATAGCGCACTGGTTAATTACACATATTTAGCCTTGTTTCATCATAAAAACACATGCCAAAACTGAAACACCTCAGTGCGCTTGGAAGAAACCCCTCGGTGTGCCTCAAAAACCTACACACCAAAACAGGGTTAAATAAAAAAATATATTGTGGCAAAAAAATTAGCATCTTCACTTCTTTAGTGCTCCAAAGCTCTCAAGCACTGATGTGAATTTCCATTGTGTGAGGTTCCCTGCCATCAGTGCTCCCATTGCATGCATTGTTGTCATCCATTTCCCACAATCTCGATTTCGAATTTTGGAAAATGGTGGGAAAATTTAGTTTTGAAAATTATTTAGCAAATATGCCTCCTCGACGCCCAAATTTACCGGTAGTTTACTTGTTTCTCCATAGTTAAACTTTTTAGTGGATTAGCTTTCTAAAAAACCTTAAAATTTACCCTTTTTAAAAAATAAAAATTAAAAAATCCTGGGTGGTGTGCTTGAGCCGTTTGGTTCGCACCGGTTCATGGTGCTGCCTATAAATTTACAGGCCGCACCGCGACCGGTCCTAACGATAACCACACTGGTTCCAGTGCAGTACCATAATGGCGCACTATGTTTTTTTTAAATACATAAATTGCGGTGCGATCGATTAACTGACCACAGCATTGACTATGTCCAAGTTCGGGAGGGCAGTGCACTAACCAAACTATACGCCCCAGGGCAGATAGTTTGGTCTGTGCACCACCATTTGGACACCGGTCCATAGTCAACGGTGCGGTCATCGGTCCATATTCAACGGTGCAGAAATGTAAATGACCACACCATTGACCATGCACTGATGTCAAGAGGGTGGTGCACTAACTAAACTATATGCCCCGGGGTGCATATTTTGTTCAACTCACCACCCTCCTGATATTGTTACATAGTCAATGGTGTAGTTAGTTATACCACCGCACCATTGACCATGTAATGATTCCAGGAGGGTGGTGCGTTGATGAAACTCTCTGCCCCGGGGCGAGTATTTTGGTCAGCTTTCCACCCTCTCAAATTTGTATATAGTCAGCGATGCGATTAGTTAAATGACTGCATCGTTGAATATTAAATAATATTTGGCGACGCATTGACGTAATTATCTACCCCACGATGGATAGTTTTTTCAACGCACCGTAGGATAAATTACAGTTCATGTTTTGTGGTGCGGTGAAAATTTCCAGGTGCACCACAGACAGTGCGTGATAAAATCAGATGCACCAGTACCAACGCATGACTATTTTTTTTGGCACACCGACTATTTTATTTTTTTCAAACAAATATATATATATATATATATATATATATATATATATATATATATATATATATATATATATATATCCATGTCACATTTAATAAAAAAAATTGTATTTAATATGTGAATCATTCAGCGACATTAAAGGAGAGAAAAGAGGAAACAACAGGAACATATGGTGGACCAGTATTACGTGGTTCACCTATTGGAGGCACGAGAGAGGGAGAGACTTATGTACCCTCACCCTATTATGACAAACACCTAGGCACTCCTAAGGGAGGTAGTCCTCTTAAAGTTCTATGAGGAGGCTACATCCCTAAAGGGCCATAATGGGTTATTGAGACAGCTTATCTTCAGGTGGAATGCCCATCGACAAGATTTTTCGGGTTTTTCCTAACCAGTGGCATGCGCCCACTGAGGACAAAATGTATTCTATTACTCACCTATCTAGGAGAGGGCAAGATTTTCCCTTATTCCCACAGGTCCCGCTCGACTATGCAGCAAGGAGTCAATTGGTGTACACCTAGAGATACATTAGCACCAATATACTGTCTCCTGCACATTTTTGGGTCTCTAGTGGTGAGTTACATATTTCTTTGTTTGGTGGAGAGGAGGTGAGGTGCCTCTCACTACTACTATCAACCATTGCACACCATACCAATTATGGGCAATGCATTAGTTTCCCTCTTTTATTTTATGTTTATTCTTTATTATAGGTGCCAAGACTTGTGAGCTGGTCTACGATTTTTTTGTGGAAGTTCTGTACAGCTTTAGATAGATGTCATGCTAAGGCATAATGGAGGGTGAACTTCCCTTTTTCTTTAGAGATATTTTGTTTATTTTCTGAGAGGTTTCCAAAGACGAGGCCTACTTTTGTTCAGCAGCCTCGTAAGTCGATCTTGCATGTATGGATGCAGATGTGGGGCCAGATGATTCCCAAGAGGGGTGATTCTAAATTTTCCGTGAGGAAATCTCATGATGCACTAGAGTTGATATCCAGTGTTGATGATCGCACCTTAATTATGGTCCCATGTCTGTATGCTAGGTTGGATTGGCAAGGGTGTGCCAACATCCTCTTCACAGTTGATGAGTCGCTGGATGATAGAGGTAATATTAGTTTTTTCTAGATATCGCCTAATGACCCAATATTACTGACTGTTTTGTAGATATTGGGTCATTTTTGGTGATGATATGCCACCGCTACCAAACGATCCAGGTGTAGATCCTGAAGATGATCAGAAGATGGCAGTACAGACCTTGTCCTCATGATCATGTGCAGGTACTGGCATGTGTGAGGCATAGGCCTGACACTAGATTTAGGATGGAGTTGTGTGATCAACTCTCTCGACTCTCAGTGGAGGAGGGATTCAGGCTGGCCACTATCAGAGAGATACAGGCTGATGATAGGTGTACAATGATATGGAGAGGCATGCCACATGATATGTTGACCCTGATGCGGCATGTCATTGGAGTTACCATTTTAGTGGCGAAGTTAAGGAGGGTCGTTCGATGTAGGTGTGGTAGATATGTAGTACGTCGACAATCAAGAAATGCATCATCTGATGATCACAATTAGGGAAGTGATCATCGTTCACCTTACGTCGAAGATTAACAGCCTGCAGCATCCAGCAGTCATGATCAAGATCAGGTTGTACCATCCACGTCGAGTCATCATGAGTTGCCTGCAGCATCCAAAAGTCATGATCATGAGCAGGCTGAACCATCCATGTTGAGTCATCATGAACAACCCACAACATTCAGTACCCATGATCATCAATAGGCTGGACCATCCACGTCAAGTCATCATGAGTAGGAAGTTGATCCTGATTAGCATGAGACACCTCTAGATGAGCAGGCACATGATGATCGACATCTATATGAGCTTGTCAATGTTGCACCATTGACTGAGCAGGCCTTGACTAGTACTACTATTGATGTACCACCAGCTGACATTTGACATTTATATACATTTATATTACAATTGTATATTTTTGACATTCTATATATATATATATATATATATATATATATATGGTCCATGTATATTATGTTCATGTTGCAGTTGTACTTAATTTACATGTTGGTGATCATCATGATGTGTATATTTTTAGGTCATGTATGATATGTACTTCATTTAATTTGCATCTTGCAGATAGATGTGTATGTGATAACAGTTATTTCACATGGGGTGTATATTTGATGTTTGTGTTTTGATAATGTTAATATATAATGTTAATTGTGTTTTGTTAGATGATCATGATCACGATTATTAGATGATGTTAGCGAATTTGAATGTGTTTGTTATTCAAATATGACGTTTGTACGATGGTTATCATGATCATGATGTTTATTTTTTATTAAATCATGATATTTATTAAATATTATGTCACGATTGTAATTGAAATTTCAATTTTAATTCTATGTAAAATTGTAGTTATATTTGTAATTGTAATATTCAATTTATTGTGAAATGATTGTAATTGTAAATTTAATTGTAATTGTATATATGTAAAACTGTAAAATTGTAATTGTAATTGTAATTGTAATTTCAATTGTAATTGTAATTTTATGTGAAATTGTAAAATTCTAATTCTAATTGTATATAAAATAGTGGTAAAATTTTAATTGTATTAATGTAAAATGATTGTAATTGTAAATTTAATTGTAATTGTATATATGTAAAATTGTAAAATTGTAATTGTAATTGTATTGTGAAATTGTAAAATTGTAATTGTAATTGTATGTATTGTCATCATTCAATTTTATTAGAATTTTTAAATTTGTAAATTAATTGTCAATTTTGAACCATAACTACCGTAAGTAAAATGTATACCATAAATATTGTTAAATTACCATAATTGTAAAATTGTAAATTTTTATGAATATAAATAATTGTAAAATAATAAATCTACAATAATATGAATTTTTGTAACATAATAAAGTTTAGAAAATAATGCAAATAAATTCATGTACTTTAGAGTTATCATTATTTTATTATGATCTTACATACCAAAAAAAATAAAAATTGTATACAGTACGCCATTGTTTTCGAGATAAACATAATTGCAAATTATCAAGTGAAATGATTTTAACATTAACACAATAAAAATTACCAATTAATTCAAAATAAATATTATTATGTTTCGAAAAAAATAGTCTTAGTTATAAGGTAATTAATTCCTCTTCTTTATAAAAACCCATCTTAAAAAGTATAAATGATGAAATAACACATGTACCATATCACTTTCGGTTCTCATGATCACCCAAATTATCTTCCAACTTGCTTGGCATGATAACACTATTGTTCTCAAAAATATGTTTTGATCTAGAGTCAAGTCTCAATACGAACCACCAATCCCTATCCAACACATCTGGGGTAAAAAAAAAACCGTTTGCAGTGTTTGGGGAAAATATAGGGCTCCTTAACTTCATCCCACATTTTTCTACAGTTGATACATATTAGCCTACTATCATGACCTTCCTTTACATTATTACCATCAAAGGTGTCCCACCACTTTCACCTAAAAATAACACATTGGAAAGAAGGGAAATCCACTTCAATGATCTCTTATATATTTTTGACGTAACCTAACGACCCTCATACTAGGTTTTGATCATGGTGGCTAGATCGACTAGATTGATCGAACTCGACTTCCACTCCACAGTCTTGTATCATCTGTCCATCATCGGAATATTCTGTTCGAAAATGGTGTCCGTATGCCGACATAGATGGGAACAAATGTGCTTATAAAAATTTTTAAAAAGCATAGTTTCATGTGTCTTATAATAACCCAACAGTTAAAATATGAAATATAGATGTAACTACATTTTAAAGGTACATTATTAGCTTTAAAATGTACATAAATAGATTATTACCGAGTGGGTGCATCCAATCCCTACGTTTAGCACATCCTCTTCAGCACACAGGTAGCGACCGGTTGCACCATATTTCTCTCTCACTTCGTCAACAACCCAACCGTTGGGGCATATTTTTGGAATATTTTCTTTTAGATGATCGGGATAAGGCAAAATTCTACCATCAACCATCTGAATTATTTCATGTCACTATCCCATTTCATCCTCTTTTGTTCGTACAATGTGACCCATTGTTGTGTCGCTTTGGAATTATAAAGAGCGAATTTATTGATTGCTTCAATTTCTGCATTCGCTGATGAAATCAAATAGACATATAGTACATATGATATCAAAATATACATTATATCAAAGTTCAACATGAATATTTTCTTTGTGTAAATTTGAAAATTTATAAGTCGCTTACTCTTTATCAAGCACCTTTTTCCATTCGTTTGTAGCATCTCCCCTTCTCTTTTGTCTTTATCCCTTTCATCGTCCCAAATCACCGCACCTAGTCTGTTGTCAATCTGCTTGATGTACTCACTGGAATAATAGAAAGACTCATACAATATGTACCCTATGCCATAGACCCCTTGGGTTTTGCCCTTTTTCGAACAAACCCTTTCAATTTCTTCAAGTACCTCTCTAAGAATAACATCCAACGACAAGAAACCACCCCAACTAATTCAACCTCATCTACTAGGTGGATTAGAAGATGAACCTGCAAGTCCATGAAACTCGTCGACATTTCCTTCTCAAACATACAAACAATCTAAACTATCTCTTGATGCCACCGTGGAATGCTAGCCACGTGAATATCCTTTGACGTGATCCAACGTGCAAATGTAGATTATTTAGATATGGCATGTCCTAGGTGTTGGGCGAATTAATGTTTGACACACCCACACACAAACAAAAGATAATGACATTGCAAGGTTATAAACACGTGCAATAATATAAAAAATTCGTTATGTTTTATGATCCCTACATGGGATAAAATTTATTATAACAATAATAAAATCATGCTTTTGACATCATACGTACTCTTAGAATATTCAAATGGTCATGCGATTTCAACCTCGACAAATGGTCATCCATGGTGAAGCAGTGCTATAGTGAAGACCCGTATTAAGATGTCACCCTCACACCCAATTCAAATTCCTTTTCCAAAGAAAGTTCATATTTTTTAAAAATCCATGGGACATCACCTTCTTTGAAATACCATGAATTAGAGGGACCAATACTTGCATCTGATCTTGTACTTTCTATTCGTCTTGGCCAATGTTTCTTTTTTACTTTTTGAGGTAATAAGATCTATCCTAACAGCTAATGTGTCACCTTTTTTCAATGATATGTGCCTCCATAAATAAGATGAAACATTTTTAAATATATGCATGGGATTTAATAAGTGGGTAATATTAATATGCTCCCAATATGGGAGGTTATAAAAGATATATTTCCATTTCATCCCAATGGGCACTTTCGCAATATAGGTGTCGAATAATTCTGGATCATCGAACATAGGCTACCCATTTGAATCAAACATTTCTATGAACTCCTTCTCCTTCTATCTTTCATATTGTCTAAGCCATTCATCTAGTGTTGTTATTTGAGGCCTTTGGGTTCTCTCTCATTTACCATTGAAAGTGGATGTTTCTCTTCTATAAGGGTGTACTCCTGGGAGGAATACCCAGGAGCATTCATTCACTAGATTTCGTAGGTCATTGGACAATCAAGCTTTCAGAGAAGGTCCACAACATTTACATCCAAAATACCCTTTTGTTACAAGAACTCTAATATTGTTGTATACAATATATAAGCATGGAACATTAAATAATATCATGAAGATTAGAACAATTACAACGAATTAAATAACTAATATGCGAAAGAATATTGTTACGCATAAAACAAATCAATAAACATATAATTTACCAGATCAAACTCTTAAGCCTGGATAATCATGTGTCCTGTAAGTAAAGATGCCATACAACATAAAACTCCTCTCTGATGCGATGGGTCTTGATACATCATATACGTTTATCCCATCCCATAATTCCTTCAATTCATCTACTAGTTGTTGAAAGTAGACATCCATATTCTTCACTTGTCTTCTACCAGGGACTATGAGAGCCAACATAAGATGTTCATTCTTCACGAAAAACCATGGGGATATATTGTTATTGATCACTACTACAGGCCAAACAATATATTTGGTGTTTTGGAGGGAATATGGGTTGACGCCATCCATGGCTATGCTAAGTCGTCGAATTCGTACTTCATCCTTGAATTTTTTGGGTCATATATCCTCTATATGATTCATGGCTATTGAATTTGTTCAGATTCACATAGCTCCCAACTCACTTCTTTGTGAGGCATGCCATCCTTGCAACATAGCTAATTCATTGCAATGAAAGAGCCTTTGAATCCTTGGGATTATAGACATGTGCCTCAATATCTTAAAAGGAGGACCACTTGATTTACCCTTGTTTTTGATTTATCATACCTGCCATGCCCACATTTCAGACATATCTCTTTGCCTTCATATTCTCCTCTATATAGAATACAATCATTTGGAAATGCATGATATGATATGTACTCAACACCCAAAAATTTCAACAATTTATTCTCCTCTTCGCAGCTATCGGGCAAGAAATTATCACTCGGAAGAACCTTATATTTGAATAACCTATAGTTTGTGATCATGGACAATATCAAATATAAATTAATGTCGATATAATTATTAACGTTAATAAAATTGACCATTTGTAATGTTCATTGTGTGATTATATTTCTCAAAATATAAGGGAGGAATTTATGGTAAATTACCTCAAAATTTCCGAGAAACATGCATTCAATAAGTCAAAATTTGATTTCAAGTTGTACAGTAACATTGTTGTCCCCAACTAGGTAGACTTTGACTGACCCTGAGGTCCAAAGAGAGGGGTGGTGGAAGAAAATTTAAGGCTTTTGAAAAAGGTGTCAGCAATATGAGCATCATCCCCTAGCTGATCATTGTTCTAGAATGCATCTAAAAACATTGTCTCCATGGCATTCGTATCCCTTAAGTAATCATCCATACCAACCTCTATTTTTTGAAAATTCTACTACATTGTATTGGTTTATTTTCTCCTACCTGATTTAATTAATACAAGTTATTTTCAGAAATTAGATTAAGAAAATACTAAAAATAAACACAACTACAGCCTACATATGGAAATCATTTACTAAATATTACACTCATGTGACAAAGTGACACATGGATTTTTGGACATAAGTCCTTGGAAAAACCCAAAGTGGGAAAATTGGTGCAACAGATATGAGGGTTTATTATTAAGTAGTTATGAGTACAGTAAATCTGGGTTCCAGATCTAGAAAACCTAATAAAGAAGAAAATATATCGAATATGTAGCTAACCTAAAGCTCTAGTGCCAAATATATGAATTATCCACACCCTCAAATGGGATTTACAAAACTCAACCCAGATCTAACCCTAGAAACCCTCAGTGCTACCCGTGAAGCCCCAATGTCATCGTTGTTAACCTCAAATGCCACTGCATTGCACCAGAAGGGACTACATAACCTTTAGAAGGGTCCCACAGCCTAACGCTGACCCTAAAAGACCCTCTCCATGATTTCTTAAGCTTCCCAGTGCCTCTACGATGTCTTCCGCAGCACTTGCGTAGCTGTTGCTCTACTTCTCGTCATTGTCCTTTTTGATGCTCCTCTACCTCCTACTGACTCTTGGCTCTTGGAATCAAATCATTTCCTCAGCTAATACTACCCCTCACTACATGAAATTCCTTTAGAAATTCTTAGCAAACCCACCCTAGAATTACATATCTATTCCTCATTTCTACCAAAAGAATTTGTGTCTCAATTGACCCTCAATAATTTCTCTTATAATTTTTCGTTGAACCCTTTAACGACCAAGATTAAATCATCCATCAATGGTTGAGATTACAATACTTCTTGATCCATGTGACTTAAGAAAATTTCAGCACATTTGTTAATTAATTCACTTTAATTATTTTATTTTCCTAAGTTAGAATTAGGAAATCCATTAAAAATAATTAATTATTTGAATAACTTGAAGACCAAATGAAATTTCTCAAACCCATTTCTGGGTCTTGTAGATCAAGTGTAATCTAATCCCTCCACAAAAATTGGGAGCTAGAGCACAACTGATGTGACCCCAAATACACAAAATCTCAATACTCCATCTTAGCAACAAGAGTGTGCTCTAGCAATACATCACACCATGCATTACAAGATCTTGATTATTAGATCTATGTTTTTGATGATTTTCCTATTGCCCTCCATCTATTGCACTATTTCTTTCTATACTAATGCCCATGTCACTTCCACTAACACTGTCACATTTGTACTGTAGCTCCCTCTCAAATGGTTGCATCATGTTTCCCATAGCACTTCCACTGCTTACTGCTTCACTATAACTCAGTTGTTGAGAAGTAAGCAACTGAAAGATTTTGCCCAAATGTTTGATAGACAAGTCAAATTTCTCTCCACCACTAAAGCTCCTTGGCTGTTGAATCATGTTTTCCCCCTGGAGACACTATCATGCTACAACACTACACTATGTGATCCCAACTTCTCTGCGTTGTTGAAGTCCCATCAACCTCTTTGCACTACTACCTCCACACTGCTGCTACTTCTACGTCATGATTCTCACTCTTTAGCTCTTCATCTCCCTCTTCCTCTTCAATGTGGTCATCTGCAACCATCTCTTGACTCATCCTTCTACTGTCTTAAGGCTCCTGTAGCTCGTATGTGATCTAAGAGTAGGGTTGACTCAAGGATCCCGCCATCTGTCTGTAGAACTCTACATATCCATGTCACCTCACTTCTTCTCTCGAGTGGCATGCGCACTCATGGTTGTATCATTATCAGAGCCATCATCCTTTGCTGCTGCAACCTTGGAATCAGAAGATCCTTTGTCCTTATTCTTAGGACAACTGCTGGCGAAATGTCCAAGATCACCACATTTAAAGCATTGAACCTTGGAGACGTCCTTCTTCTTCTTCCCTTGTTTCTTTTCCTGTTATGCAAGGGCTACATCCTCCTCCTCTTCTTTCTTCACTCTGGCTAATCTGCTTCGTCCACTGATAGATTGCCTCTTGGTGATCCTCCTGATCTCCACTTGGCAGAGAATAGCCCACATATCTGCCCATGATGATAACGTTTCCCTTCCCATAATGCTCTAGACGAAAGTTTTCTATTCTTCAGAGACAACATTTAGGGTCATCCTCACTAGGAACCCTTCATCTAGATTAGCACCCATGCCAATCACTGCTCTCCGATAGCTTGAAATCTAAAGAGTAATGGATGTATCTCTTCACCCTTCATCATTTGGAACAACCACATTTGGTTCTCTAGAAGCATTTTTCCTTAGACGGAGCCTCCTTGGTTCATCGTTTCCAAGGCTACCCACATGTCATTTGATGTTTTCTTTCCAAAAATATGAGGTATAACGTGGTCCTTGACTCCGTCTATGATAAAACGCTTAGTGCGTGCTTGATTTTATTCATACTTATTCAGAGGATCTGCATTGGTTGGTACAAAAAGAGTTTTCTCTACATGATCTTTGAGACCATACTCATCCAGAAATGAGAGGATTATTGCCTTATAGATAACATATTTGGACATGTCGTCCAACCTATCTTGATCCCTCTATCCATATCGACCCATATTTTCTCATATATGACAGAAACAATATTTCTCCCTCTGGATCTGGGTTTCTTGGAGACTATAAACCCTCTAGTAGCTGCTTCTGCTGAAAACTGATTTCTCGTCCTGGAAATCCTCCACCGAAATACAAATGGACAGTATTCTTCAATCCTCCTGATCGAATCTCAGATCTGTTTGGCTCAGATATGCTAAATTATTTCCCTGCTCCTGCCTTTGTTGCCTTAGTTAGGCACAATTCTGCACCTGCAGAATCTCTACCCCACCAGCATTGCTGAATATCTAAAGCACAACTTCCAGATCTTGGAAAAATTCTTCTGCAACTAGAGAAATAACCAGACAACATCTTTCTAGCTGGCCCAGCGCAGTCCTAATACTACTCAAAAGTGTATTGTGTAACCCCGGATAGGGTGACACAGTCCTTATGCTACCCTGGGAAGGGTCTGCGTAAGCCTGAAGGCCTTCTGCAGCTTCAACATTGTCTTCTATATCTGTGTTCTTTTGTTGTCAAGATGCCCTTTCCGGATCTACTGCTTCTTCTGCCACTCTCTAGAAAAAAATATTTCTTCAGTTGATTGCTAGAGTTTCATCTTGATCTTCTATTGCTCTAATACCATGTGACAATTCTACTACAGTGTATTGGTTTATTTTCTCCTACTTTATTTAATTAATACAAGTTATTTTTTAAAAATTAGATTCAAAAAATACTGAAAATAAACACAACTACAACCTATAGATGCAAATTATTTACTGAATAATACACTTATGCAACAAAGTGACACATGGATTTTTGGAGATAAGTCCCTAGAAAATCCCAAAGAGGGAAAATCAGTGGAGTAGATATGAGGTTTTATTATTAAATAATTTTGAGTACAGTAAATATGGGTTCCAGATATGGAAAAATAGATAGAGAATAAAATATATCAAATCTACAGCTAACATGAAGATCTAGTGCCAAATATCTAACTGATCCACACCCTCAAATGGGATTTATAGGACTCAGCTCGAATCTGACCCTAGAAACCCTCAGCACTGCCCCTGAAGCCCTAGCGTCAACCCTGCTAGCCTCAAATGCCACTGTAATGCACTAGAAGGGATTGCATAACCCTTGGAAGGGTCCCACAGCCTAACGTTGGCCCTAAAAGACGCTCTACATAATTTTTGAAGCCTCCCAGTTCCTTTGCGTTGTCCTGCGTAGTTGTTGCTCTGCTTCTCTTTGTTGTCCTATTTGATGCTCCTATGCCTCTTACTCACTCTTGGCTCTTGCAATCAGATCATTCCCTCAGCCAATACTACCCCTCACTGTGTGAAATTCCTTCAGAAATTCTTAGCAAACCTGCCCTAGAATTCCAGATCTATTCCTTAGTTTTTCCAAACTAATGTGTGTCTCAACTGACCCTCAAGCCTTTCTCTTATACTTTTTTGTTGAACCCTTCAACAACTGAGATTAAATCATCCATCGATGGCTGAGATTAAAATACTTCTTGATCCATGTGACTTAAGGCAATTTCAGCACATGTGTTAATTAATTCACTTTAATTATTTTATTTTCCTAAGTTAGACTTAGGAAATCCATTAAAAATAATTAATTATTGAATAACTTGAACACAAACTGAAATTTCTCAAATCCATTTCTGGGACTTGTAGATCAAATGTACTCTAGCCCCTCCATAAATTTTGGCATCTAGAGCACAAATGATGCTACCCCAAATACAAAAAATATCAATATATTTGATTTTCCTCCATTTCAGCTTATGAAGAACTACTATTGTTGTATTCATTCCTAATTGGTGAATCTGGACATAGTGGGAATTGAATAGGTGTTTGATTCAACCATTCTTGGTATCGTTCCTCTCTGATTTTTTCTCTTAATTCAACCTTCTGACATTGTCGTGGGGTGCAACGGAAGATGGTAGGTAGGTCACTCATCATCGCTAGAACCCTAATAATTTCAAAAAATATATTTGAACATGATTAGTATAAAATATATGATATCAATTAGTAAGCATGTCGAAAATGCATGATTAATTAGTTTGAACTTGAAATAATTACATTAATATACCAAACAATTATTATTACCATCATTGTCCCAGGATTGTGGCTAGAAGATGCAATATTGTTACAATTGGCAGGGTGAAGTGGTTGTCCATTTTCATCTACCAAATTCGCCTCATATTATGTTGCCCCTGATAAGAGCCTCTGACGTTTTGGATCTGTTTGAATATTTTGTGCATCTGAACTCGATTCTGAATCTGCATGAAACTACAAATTTGTATACATTATAAATTTTATTAAGCTAATTGACATGGATAAAAAACATAAATTCAATTAGATAAATAAAATATAAATAAAATATAAAGTAAATATTATGTCTCAAGATGGATAGGGAGAAATCCGCGATGGAATTAGAGAAATATTATGGAATGACGTGGATTTTGAAGAGTTTTCCATTCGATATAGTTATGATATTTTCTCCCTGCAGTTGAGCAAAATCACAACAATAAATTTTGGTGTGCACACTTAAAAGTAATTTCGGTGTCTTAAAAATGGACGTATTGTTATCGGTGTTAATGTATAGATAACTGCAACAATGTGTATTAGTTTTTTTTTTTCTATTTTAGACTAATCCTAATTTTTTCCATTTTTTCTCCTCCCATGCCACCCACGGGTTTCGAACCGGTGACCTTACAGAACGGAGTGCCTTAACAGTGCACCCCATCACCGACTGTTCTACACCACGTGGGCTGCAACAATGTGTATTAGTTACTGCACACTGATGCAGTGTTATTAATTGACGCACCAGTGCTGAATAGCCACAAATAAAAAAAGTGCAAATTTAATTTTTCAAAGTGAAAAAAAAGAGCGGTAAATTGAAAAATGGGCAGCAAAATATATGCGAAAACCTAATTTCATAAAACAATTGTTTAAACAGCAAGCACTTTTCATTACTTCATTATTTTTGCAAAAAAAATCAGGGAGATATTTGCACAAGACATACCTGAATCAAGAGACCATGAGAGCATTGTGGAACAGCGAAATGCTTTCGAACAAAACTATTCAGATAATCAAAATTCCAAACCTGTGGTGATTCAAACCCTATAGCACAGAATTTCAAACCATCTAGTGATTAAATTTTATTGTTTTTTTCTACATTTTTTGCAGTATTTTTTATGCAGTAAGTAAAATATTTAAATTTACTGTTCATTTTAAGAAGAAAAAAAAAACAAAACAAAAAAAACAAAAAAAACCAAAAATAAAAAACAAAAACAAAAATAAAAAAACAAAAACCAAAGCAAAAACAAAAACAAAAACAAAAACAAAACAAAAAACAAAAAAAAAAATGAAAAAAAAACAAAAAAAATTCATCCTTATGCTAAACCCTTGATTCTTTTTGTTTCTAACCTTGCTTCTTAAATCCATTCTTACACTAAACCCTTGATTATTTTTGTTTCTACCCTTCCTTCTTCCTGTTTCTGTGATTTCAGAATTAGGGTTTTTCATTTTATATTTATAGGGTTTGTATTGCTATATATATAGGCCTGTGACATCTAACCCATGGGATGACTTGCATAGTAGGATCCCAATCCATGTCGACCCTTGCATGAATTTTTAAAAAACGTAATTTTTTAATCGGTGAACCTTGTGTAAACTAGCGCATCGATGCACTATTTTATCGCAGGGCACCACACACGTACTATTTGATAAAAAATATTAAAAACATATTTTTTTAATCTGTGTGCCATATGTAAAATATAGCACCGACGCGTTATTTCATTATAGCGCACCACAAATGTATTGTTTGACAAAAACAATATTTTATTTTATGTATGTGTTAATCAATGCACCATTTAACATTTAATACGTCGTGTCTCCTTGTTGATAGAGAGAATAGTATGGTCATCCCCTATTATCGTGGTGTGTTTATAAGAATATGTCATATCACCCCCTCTGTGACATCATATGCTACAAAAACTAACACTAGAGGATTTTTATTAATTTTTTTGTGTTAATCAGT
This sequence comes from Pinus albicaulis, assembly GCA_034641835.2. Lineage (NCBI taxonomy): Eukaryota > Viridiplantae > Streptophyta > Pinopsida > Pinales > Pinaceae > Pinus > Pinus albicaulis. Next base: position 1,251,910,514 of record CM076584.1, read on the forward strand.
GCACTAGTTAACATATAAAGCATTAGTGCTCCTTGTTGACATAGAGCACTGTACAATGTTTCTACTGTTTTGCGGTGTGTTTATAAGAAGACGTTGCACCGACGTCGGTGCATACATCATTAAAGGTGCACTGTTTTCTTGATTTTTTTTTTACTTGAAAAATTTATGATTTATTTATAAAATATATTAATGAATGGTATGGTACAGTTTTCATATTCATAAAGAAATAGCTGACAAGATATCAAGTAACAAAAATACTGATAACACCCGAAGAAAAGAAAAAAATGCAAGTTGTTTGTAAATTCTTTACAAAAATTATTATTTTTGAACTATATGTAAGTTTAATTAATATGTATTGTTTACTGTGTATCATGCAAAGCCATAAAATGATGAAGCACAATAAGATTATTTTTGATCTAGGACCAGAAGAGCGTAAAATGTTGATGGAAAAATTGCGAAAGGATGAATTAGGTGAATAAAAAAAATACTATCGTTCCAATATGAGTTTCTTTTTTTAATATTCATTAATAATATACTTAAAATTATTAGATAACATGTTTCAAATAATATATTAATCTACATATGTTTAATGTTCTACATGGACCAACAACTCAGAAAATGAATGATGTTCTAAGAAAATAAAAAAAATAGAACATGCAAATGAAAATGAATTTCTCCTTAGCTCATCTGGAGTGGTGCTGGAGGGTAACGAAAGAGGGAAAAAAATTTACACAACTTTGAGGGATATAATGGAATGAATGTATAGAATTTCCTTCCACTTTCAATACAAAAATCAATCCAATGATTCTAAGAACCAAATTTTATCTAAACTACAGGATGAGTTTCGAGAGAATTGATCAATGAGACATGTCACACTTTTATTAGAAAAAACATACAACAACAAAAAATAAGGAATGACAAAGTAATATTCCTTTAAATTTTTTTCTAGAATTATATGTATATATTACTAGAAAGAAATCATTTATAAATATCACTTTTGTTATATTTATTTTTCATATATCAATATAAAACTTAAATAGTTTATTTTTATGTTACATTTCAGGAATATTATGAAAATATCAAAGGATGAATGAGTTGATTATAAATATACCAATAGGAATGTCCAAAAGTGTGTACAAGGAGATGGTCAAAGAAATGGACATAATTGCATCACGCGAGGAGCCATCTCAACAACAATGTGCTTCAAATGTAATATTTAATCATTGAATTTTTCGATTAGGTACATTAAATAAACAATCCAGCATTAAATATTAATTTTCAATTATTTTCTTGCAGAAAAGAAAACAAAATGGAACCCATTCAGCACATCAAACAAGAGGAAATGGAAGAAAAAGGTTAATATCTAAGTTTGTGAGTAATTTTTACTTCCTTATAACAACTTAACTAGATTCCATTTTTGTATATTTTAAGTTTCTTACGACAATCATCATTGAATGTATTCAAAGAGGTGATAACATACAAAGAAGAACCATCATATGAATTGACTGACATTGGGTTAAATATGGTTGTCAATACATGTTGGCATATCATAAATTAATTGTGGAATTTGTAAGCATATATCGATCTTGTTTTTCTTAGCTCTGTCTATAATGAATAGAACAAAAAAATCTTTTATATTAAATATATGATTTGTTATGGGGTATAAAACTTGTAGGAAACAAAGTATGGAACTGCGCCAACAAATGAAATCTTGAAATATGGCATGAAATTTGGTTTTGAAAGAATGTGTATAGTTCATGAGTCAATTGTTGCTATGGTATGTCATTTCTTTTCAATTTACATTGATGTATATCATTTAATATTGCAATTTTCATTATTCTCACCAATTTATATACACTCATTACAGTTTATTTTTATGTTTGTATATGGAAGGTGAAGAAGAAGAAAACATTCCTCAAAATAACTTAAGTCATGGAAGTAGCTCAAGCAGTGACAACAGTTCAAGTGAAGAATGATGATCATTATGTTTGGATATCAAAGCAAGGCATTGTATTTTTAGAAATATTTGTTTATGAAATCAGACATTTTGTTTAATGTAATGGACATAGTGTTCCAATTTAAGGACAAAGGGATACCAATAATTGTCCCATTTTGTATGATAAAGGGTATCTTATATATATATATATATATATATATATATATATATATATATATATATCTGTGTGTGTGTGTGTGTGTGTGTGTGTGTGTGTGTGTGTGTTTTAATTTATTCTATTGAATTCTCCATTATCACTGTGAAATGTAATGCCACTGATTAAATATATGGATGATTAAATATTCTAATGAAGAGATGTGAAATATGATGACATGATATAAGAAATTAATCCAAACATCACATTCAAATGCAGTAATAAAAATTTAATTGATATCAATACTATTATAAGATATGTGTCCTCTTTTGATGAAAAATTAATTTTAAAAAATCACAATAATTATTATATGATATAGCAAATTAATCCAAAAATCACATTCAAATCCATTAATAAAAATTTAATTGATATGAATACTATCATAAGATATTCGTCAAATTTTGATAAATAATGAATTTTAAAAAATCACAATAATTGCATTGTCATAGGTTGATGTTTCTAAAAAATACAAAATGAACACTAGTGCATGTCAGTTAATGTGCACTAGTGAATTTGCATGCTAATGTGCATTGGTGCATTTCTACGACATATGGGCACCGCAAAAATACCAATACCAATTATAACTATCGGTGCATTTGTGTGATACTGTGCACATATGCGTTTACGTGAGACAGCTCACCGGTGTGTTTCTATGACCTATGGGCACCGCATAAATACCAATACCCATTAGAATGATCGGTGCATTTTTTTGATACTGCACGCCGATGAGTCTGTAGAATACTACGCACTGGTGTGTAGATACGACCTATGGGCACCACAAAAATCCCAATACCAATTAGAACGGCCTAGTGTGTTGTATCACCTACAGTGCACCTGCTGTGGTTTTAGACCATAACGGCCCAGTGCATGCACCTTTGATCACCTCGGGGTGACTGTCCAGTTGACACACACTAATACATTGCTAAACACCTTCAGGTGTCCTATATTTATTTTTTGTCCTAATGCTTGGTAGGTTTGCAGTACCAGTACGTTCACTCTAAAACGCAGTGGTGCGTTGACTCCTGATTAACGCACCAATGAGAAAAATATCCATAATAACCTCTCGTCACCCAGTTTTTTTTAGTTGTGTTGAAATTCCGTTAGAAGGTTTGCCAAAACCGCTGTTACCGAAAAAGGATGTTGTAGAAAATGTTTTATGACAATTTTGGCCAACTTTATAACACTAAAAGCCTTTGTTATAACCTCTGCTAGAGGGTATTTTCCTTGTAGTGCTCCCTCATATTGTAACATTATTTGTTTTCATAAGTTAGCATGGCTTTTAAAAAAAATGAAAAATAAAATGCCAAGTTAGAAGATGGATGAAAAAGAAAATTTAAAAATGTTAGGAAAAATTTTGTTTTATTACATCCATGTTAAAATAAAATGTTAGAATAGATTTTCTCTAAAGAAAGAAGGAAAAAATAAAATGTTAGGAAAGCATAAAGTAAAAAATATGGATGCTTTAGTATTTAGAAAATAAAATCATGGTCGGCTGCTAAAATGTGCTAAGCTACTAAAGGATTTCAAATTAATTCATGATTCTTAAAGTCTTTTAAAAAGGGATTTATGTTTCATTTCTTAAATTTAATTGATTAAGCACTAATATTCTTTTATCTTAAGTAACTATGCGAAAAAATGGGTCAAATCACTTGGATAATGCGCGAACATCTTTGAATGACAGATCTTGAACCCCCTCCAGATCATCGACAAAGAGTCACTTCGTGATCCCCCTAACTGTTTCTCTTTAATGCAAGGGGGGGGGGGAGGGGTGCATCTGAAGTGTCATATTATTGGTTGTCGTGTTTCGCAATGTGGTTGTACCATGGATTTTGGCACCCCCTATGCCCAAAACTGGAAATCGCTAGGTACCCCCCTAAAATCCACCAACGATTTTCCACACTTGATGACCATTCCTCATGCCCCTTCTGCCAATAGATATCCTTCCCATGCCACAACCATTAGCCCACTGTCTAATCTCATTCCTCCACGTCATTTTATTGTTACCCTCCATCACTCCACTCGTAGTCATTAATCACCTCGTTGGCGATTAAGCCTACTCTTGAACCATTAATCAATTCATTAGTCATCAAACCCCCATAAGAGTCGTTAATGCCTACAGTCATATCCCAGACTGTTAATCCCAAAATGTACCCTATAAAATCATTTGCATAGAGCCTGACACCACTTTACTTTCTCATCGAAATTTCTATTATCCATACATTTTGTTCCAAGGCAATTTTTCATCTCTCCTCTCTGCAATCACTATCCTACTTCCATAATCCCTGCCACCCTATCTATAACTCAATATTAAAATCCTTTTCTCGATTGATACCCTGTCAAACATGGCTCCAAAATCCAAGACAAAAAAAAATGACTCCTAAGGATAAAGCTAAGAAACAGGTGATAGAAGATGTTTAGATCGTCAATCCTATTGCAGATGTCACTAATCCAGTTGTAGAAGATATCCCTGTTGCAATGCCACAACTTAACCTCGACCTCATACCCCTCGTCGATGACTTTTTCAAAGTCACAGACTGTCCTTGTGAATTTGATTTCTATGAGCTACATCAGTGGTTAAAATAGAAGCATATAGATGACCAGGGCCTTATTAGGTTCTGGGAATCCATGTTGCCTTTGTTTTCCTTTCCAGAGAGTCACCTTTTTCCTTATCTAATTTCTTGGTGTCAGAAAAATTATGACCCTATAACCAAGTTAGTGGTGGCTCAGAATGGAACCATTCTGATCACCATATCCCCTAAAACTATAAAACATATGCTACTCATTCCTTCATCTGATTTCCTCTCCAATTTTTCATCTACTACTCTCATGGACCTTTATTGTGATCTATATTTTCCTCATAGAGCTTAGAAATTTGACATTTTCTTACCTGAGGATGTAGAGTTTCCCAATAAAAATTAACCATACTCATCCTTAATATTTCCTGAAGCCTAGAAACACTGCATCTCTCTCCTCCCATACCTGCTAGGATACCCAAATGACAAAGTTGTTTATGAACCCATCATGGATTTCTTATCTATTTTTTAGCAAAGAAAAATCATCATTCTTCATGTATAATTACAGCCAATTATTGGCTGACAATATACATGAACAATTCATGAAATTTACCACACAAGGAGTGTTCTATTATACTTCTATAATTGTTGACATGTTTTTTTTCAACGGGGAGAGATGCTGCCTATCCACATCAACAAGGAGGATGCACAAGGAGTGAATCAATCAGTGATTCACTGGACAGAGTTGGTGAGAGCTTCATCAATAGCCACTTCTTTTGTAGATTTCATAGACTCATTCATTCATGCAGTAAGGAAAATCCTTACAATTCAATCAAAGCCCATAATTGGAGAATAAAATAAAAGGATCCTGCACCTTAGCGAGCAAGCTAAAACTGGTTATTTGTACCTATATAAAAATTACATATAAATCAGGGTATATGGCTGTGAAATCACACTGTACAAGCTTCCAATATATGTCCCTATGAGATTTTTCTCCTTAGAATACATTAGACAAATGTTAAAGATGTATGAGTTAAATTTTGTCTCAAGAAAGAGAAATATCAGTTTGAACTCAAAGACAGCATTGGAGTAGCTGGTGTTGAAGCATATGTAATGTTAAAGGGAATGGGTTTCCAAATGAGTTTTACTTGGTCATATGACTCCCATGGAATTATTTCTGCTCTAAGAGTTGAACTCAAAAAAAAAATCTTACATTGATACCTCTAGAGAAGAAATAGAGAAATACACGAACCAAGATGAATGGGTTGAAGGCACTCTCCAGGAATACATTGTTTCCACTTCTAATGTAGAGACCCCTGTTCCTGATAGTAAACAACATAAGAGAATTAGATAATAGCCTCCACATGCCAAAGAAATAATCAAGGAATTCATCTTGCAACACAAAAAGCCAAAGTTTTCTTCCACCTTACTCCATAGGGAGAACAACTAGAAATTATATATTTGGGAGAAAATTAAGGTTCTAAATCCACCATTGTTCCTAAAATTACTCCATCATCATCACCTACAAGAGAACCACTGGATATTATCCAACATTCAGATTCCAACTCTTCTTAAGAGCAGAATATTTTCTTCGGATTATTAGACATCAGGCATAAGAATGAAGCATTGAAATCTGATGTTTATAGTGGAAGAAAACATCTGCATCAAAACATAGGCTTCTCACTACCTTTGATAGTGAGAAAGGAAGCATGTGAATGGCCTTTCTGCAAGCAACAGTTCCATTTACAAAGTCCCATGCTGAGTATATGAAGACTTTCTTCTCTTTTGATACAAATAAGATCCATCCAATTGATCATATGGACATGCATAGGCAGTCATGAGAAATTATGTTCCCAAAAATGACAACAATAGCCATGTCACTTTCCAAACTGAAAGCTTCACTGTCAAAATTTCAATCTCAACTGAATATTGAAAACATGTCTTCATTGGCTAAAGAGAACAAATTGAAGTCATTGTAAGACCTTGTAGTGAAAGTTGGGTATGACCCAAAACACTGCAAGGCAGTTGAGGAAATCATTAAAAAGAATAATGCAGACATCTTTGCTCTGCACAAACAACTCAAGCTACCCTAAACTGAATACCCATAAACTAAGGAGATTGCATAAAATGAATATAACAAGGAGGAGATGTTAAAGTTGATCATCGATCAAAATATGTAAATTAGAAATATGGAAGAACAAATTGAAGAATTACTACTTAAAGAGAAATCAACACTCCAGGTGAATGTTAATCGTAATACAACTAGTCAACATATTCTGCGAGTACAGAACTTTCAGCAACTTTGACTACAACTGATGAAGAAAAATTGGTACAAGATTTGGCCATTCAAAAGTAGGCACATGAGAAATCAATACAGAGGTTTCAAATTATTGAGTCATAGAATATTAAAATGACACTTTATACATGGAGGAAATGAAAAAGAGTCATGAGTCATGACTTAAGATAAAAGAACTAGAGAGTGAATCTCTAATGGCAACCACTCTGGTTGAGTCTAAGCATAATATCTAGGAAGACATCAGCAGGTCTATGACAGAGATATGGCCATCCATACAAATTTTGTTCGAACAACAAGAGCTCATTACCAAATTCAGAGCAGACATTGAGGAGCATAAATAACATCTCAAAAAGAATCCAAGTGAAGCCACTAACATGATCAAGGTTCTCAACTCAAAGAATATAGAAGAGCTGGAAGAAATCAACATCTTGGACAGAACTACAACAATTTTGGAGATAAAGAAAGTTTTACAGAAAAGAAATTTAATTATACAATTGCAAACCAAATGTGAATATTTGAATACTTTTGTTCAAATATTTCATACTAAGATTAATGTTAAAAAACATAAAGGGTTGTCAGGATTGGTAGGATTAGATGATAAGTTAATTAAATTAGAAGATTACTGTAAAAAGTTATACTCAATTGCAAAAGATAAGTCAAAGTTTGCAGGTATCAAAGGACAAAAAACAGGGAAAGCATTTCTTGAAGCTCTACAATTTGATTTGATAATTCAACGTAAAATCAAACATGTATTCATTCAAAGACCAACTTTTGACAGATATACAGAAGTAGATGAAATCTTCCGAAAAGTGATGAGTGTAGAAATCCCAAGTCAAGATCAATGGGATAAATTTTGTGATATCGTCGATTAAAAGGATGAATTTTAGAGCATGCCATCATATCATATTTTTTAGGGTTTGGTAAGCAATAACTTCCATCAAAAGGGGCCAAGTCATCAACAAATTTCAAGAAAATAGAGACACTTCATCTATCTAATTCCTTCTTCTTATTCTTCTTTATTCTATTATTCTAAAATAGTTAATATATTTCTAAATTTTGGGAATTAGTATAAATAACTCTCATTTCAAGTTATTAAGGGTTTCACCCTTGGATGAGTGAATATTTGTAAGCATAAATTGTATAAGTATTTTTTATAATCAATAATAGAAGAAGGATTCTGAATTTTTCTCATACAACTCTATTCTCTTTGTGAGTTTTTCCATTTTTCATATATTTTTTCTCTTCGTATGTTTAATTTTTATCAAGATAACTAGGTGAGATTAACTGTGTTTCAGTAATCTTATAATTGCTCCTGAAGTTATTATCAATATAAAGAATGGTTTACTTAACAGTTTGTTGATGTAAGTCCCTTTCATTTATAAATAGTCAGCATCTTGATAATGTTAAATGTATTTTCTTAAGCTTTTAGACATTGTTTAAAGGTTTTCAATCTTATGATTTATTGAAGAATTCAATCTGAATATTTGATAATCATATCTTCTTACATAAATCAAATTAACCAATTTACAAAATATTAATCACTGTGTGAGATAAACAAGAAACCCCTACTTTTAATTACTGATATTATTTGGAAGGTTTAATCAATAATTTTTTACTAAAAGTTATCTTATAAATTGGTCCTCTAAAATTACAAAACACAACAAAACATTATAGACACTTTGGCATGACTATTGACAAAAATTATCTCAAAGGACAACATCAATTTGGCATCGTTACCGGGAAATGAATTTGATTTCTTTTCCCTGGGAAAATGATAAAACCCTATTCATTTAAGGTGACTAAAGTTTTAGTTAGGTCAAAAATTTCTCACCTGACGATTCCACTGTGACCAAAATGGCTCCTTCAAAGCACACCGGATCTCGATCTAACTCTAAAATTGTCCAACCCTTATCATATCTAGAGAGACTAGTGAGAATAGCTTCTTCTAGAAGAAGGCATCAAACCACTTCTTCTTCCATTCCTCAATAGGAGATTAATATAATGCCTGTTCCTTTCAGATCTGCACCTATTCCTTTAGAATCAGAAGACATACCTCATAGAATGCATGAGCTAGTATCTAAAGAAGTGGATTTTTAATCAACCTTGTTAGTTCATACTTTAGAGTCCTATAAATTACCTTAGGAACCTTCTCAATCTCCTATATTAGGGCAATATTGGGATCAAAACTTTATTGGATTCAAACCTACTGATTTCATTTCCCCTGTTACATATTTTGCACCTTCTACTTCACACCAACCATAAGATATATATTCTCCTTATTCCAATCCGTTATTTGAACCTAGACAAGGATAAGAAGAGGATAAACAATTGGTTATCAGAACTCCTTTAAGGTCCAGAAGAATCTCTTCAATCCCATTTCATTCTCCTCTTCGTTCTCCACCTCATTCCTCACCTCCTTCCTCTCCATCTTCACCTAGAAATTCAACTTCTTCCTCTTAAACTACTAATAATCATTCCTCTACATATACATCTTCGAGTATGGTTGGTTTTACACCAATTTTACAAGGAATATATGCCCCTCTTTTACTTCCTGCTATACAAATGATTTTCCTCCAAGATACTTAAAACACCTTCCTAGATTTAATGGAGAAATTGGTTTATCAGTTGAAGATCATCTGGCATCATTTCTGGATTTTTCATATAACATGAACATAGAACATGAAAATGTTTATATGAGATTGTTTGTGAAATCCCTAGAAGGAAATGTCAGGATTTGGTTTAGGCAATTACTAGTTGATTCTATTAGATCATGGCAAGAATTAACTAATACCTTTAAAAATCAATGAGAAGTGAAAAAGGACCATGTGTATTTCTTAACTGAATTTGAAGAACTAAAAATAAATTTTGTAGAACCAATTGCTAATTTAATCAAAAGATTCAATAATATTTACCACAAAATTCCTCCTGATCGTAAAACTCGTGTAGCAAGAACTAACGTTAGATTTTCAAAGGCCTTTGAGGATGAATTTGTTGTCATGTTGAGAGAAATAACATCTCGAACTTTAGAAGACATGAAAACTAACGCTATAGAGGTTGAAGAAAATAGGTCTGCATCAGCCAAGTTAAAAGCTAAAGCTAAAAAAATCCAAAATAGATTAAAATCAAATCAGGAAGCTTCTTCTTCCTCTAAATCTAAAAGTGAGGATGCAAAAATAGATGAAATCCCATCACTTCTGAGAAACCTAAGAAACCTATAAAATAGGATTTCAAATATTGAAACTCAATCAAGAACAGTCCAACAAACTATTTCTGGACCTCGAACACAAGTTCAAGGTCAATATAAAAGGGCTCCTTCGTTGAAAATTCTTCAGAGGCCTCATAATGACCAACAAGTACCGACACCGTTGTTGATCGGTGATCAAAAACCTGATGACAATACTTTATCTATCACTAAAGATATTAATAACAGAGATCATACTTCCCTTCAGACTACCATTGTCCTTGTTCCCTCAAGTCAAATCCCTCAAGCTGACAAAGATACTTCTTAGGTTTCTAAATACCAAGATTTTTTTGAGTTTATGATTGCAGAAATAAATAGAAGATATGACTTAAGACCTAGATCTGGTCCTGGTAGACTTCCCAAAAACCCTGTAATAATTGAACCTCAAGTAAAAAGTGTTGAAACTTAAACTACTTCTATTCAACCTCTAAACTAGTCAAGTGATTCTGTTCAAATTGAAAAAACGAAATTGACTTCTTTTAATGTGGAAAAATATTTATAAAGAGTTAAAATTCCAATTCCACTTTCAGAGCTTTCTAAAATCCCCAGATACAAGATTCAAGTTACAAAATGGATCCAAAAATCTAGTGTGGATGCTGAAGGAGATATCATTAATCTACAAAATGAAAGACCCAACATAGCTCTTGGTCCTAGTTCTGATATGATTGATGAATCCATACCACCTTTTTGCATGACTTTGAAAGTGCATGACTCCCTACTATACAATTTTATGTTGGAATCTCCTACTTCACTCAACTTAATGTCTAAATTCATTATGGAACAACTCAATTTGGATATCACTCGAACCTATCACGACCTATATAGCTTTGACTCTAAAAGGGTGCAATGTTTAGGACTTATAAAAGACCTAGTGGTCACTTTACATCAAATACCAATTAAAAGTGTCGTATTATACATAGTTGTCACATATATTCCCCCCAAATTTGGAATGCTTTTATCAATATCATGTTGTGCAAAGTTGGGAGGGAGCCTTCAAATGGATATTTCTTTTGCCATTGTTCCTGTATATGGTGGAGAGAGTCTTAGGGTATATAGAGAATTCATATTCCTAAACATTGTTTTCAAAGATGATCATGCTATAAATCGTCCCATTTATGCATTTGATCAAGATTTTAGTTGTTTCCAACTACATCATATATTTCATAGAATTCTCAACTCAAGATTGAATATGTAATTGAAACCCCTAAGTCTATTCAAACTCAAATTTGGAAATTATTCTTTTATGGATATTACACCAAATATGGAGCTGGAGTACGAATTGTTCTGATTTCACCTGATAAAGAAAATATCAGTCAATCATGTAAGTTAGATTTTGAGGTCACAAATAATGTTGCTGAGTATGAAGCTTTCATCCTAGGATTACAGCTTACTAAAAGTTTAAAGGTTCAAAATTTGAGTGTATTTACTGATTTAGAACTTATAGTAAGATAGGTTATGAGTCTTTGTCAAACAAAGCATCCTAGGCTCAGGTCTTACAGAAATGAAATTTGGGACACCATTGAAAATTCCTTTAATGCTTTCAATATCACTTTTAGTCCTAGAGATGAAAAATTACATGCAAATTCATTAGATTTTTTTGCTAGTTCTTTCAAGATTCCAGATCAATTTCAAATACAATATCAAATTTAAATCAAATATAGGCTATAAATTCCAGAAAATCTTAAGCATTGTAAAATATTTGAAGACGATGAACAATTAAAATCCTTTCTTCAATTCATTGATGAATTTTATGTATTGCAAATTGAAGAAGATAACTCAGACATTAATTAAGCTACTAAATACAAGGAAAATTCAGATCTAAATTCAAAGGTAGTTGATCATGATATTATACAACTATCAAATAATTTTATTCCCAAAGGACTTGTTCCTTTTGAAATTTTTTTTGATAAAAATTATGTTCCCAAAAATCCATTCTCTGTTTTAGCAGAAGATGACATAAAAGACACTAATATTGGTACTGATGAGGAGATTAAAAATATTAAACTTTGTGCATCTTTAACTCCGAAAATTAAATATGAATATATCAAACTTATTAAGAATTACAAAGCTTTTTTTGCCCGGTCTTATGTTGATCTAAAAACTTATGACACATATTTAATTGAGCATAAAATTCCACTAAAATCAGAAGCAAAACCTTATTAGCAAAAGTTAAGAAGGATAAATCTAGTTCTGCTTTCCACCATAGAAAAGAACTAAAAAAGCTTTCAGATGCCCAAATAATTGTCCCTTTAAGATACTCTAATTGGGTTGCCAATTTATTCCCCGTCAGGAAAAAAAATGGTGAAATTAGACTCTGTGTGGATTTTAGAAACCTTAATAGAGCATCCTTGAAATACAACTACCCACTTCCAAATATGGATCAATTACTTCAAATAGTGTTAGATGCTAACAAACTCTCTATGCTTGATGGATTCTCTAGTTATAACCAGATATTGGTGAATTTAGAAGACAGAGAGAAGACGACCTTTACTACACCTTGGGGTACATTCATGTATGCTAGGATGCCTTTCGGCCTATCAAATGCAAGAGAAACGTTCCAAAGAGACATGGACTTAGCCTTTTTTGGGAAGGTAAACAATTTTTTTATTATTTATCGTGATGATTTAACTATTTTCTCTGAATCGTATCAGAAACATTTAAAGCACTTGATGAAAGTTTTTGACAGGTGCCAAAAGTTTGGAATATCTCTAAATCCCAAGAAGTCATTGTTTTCCATTAAAGAGGGAAAATTACTAGGTGATATCATTTCAAAATATGGAGTGGTAATTGATCCCAAAAGGGTCTTTTTTATTAAATCATTATCATTACCTAGAAATAAGAAAGAGATACAAGCCTTTTTAGGGAAAATTAAAATTTTGAGAAGATTTATACTTAACTATGTAGAAATAGTTAAAGAAATAATAGATATGCTAAAAAATAACCATGAATTCAAATGGAACATTCCCGCAAGATATGCATTTGACCAAATAAATAAGGCCATTTCTGAAGCCCCAACCTTAGCAAGTCCAAACTACTCTAATCCTTTTAGTATATTCTCTTTTACTTCTGAAACCACCCTTGTTGTTGTCCTTTTGCAAAGAATGAAGATTGTCATGATCAACCCATAGAAATTTTTAGCAAGGTCATGAGAGAAGCAAAACTCAAATATGATATCATCAAAAAACAATCATATGCCTTAGTTCAAACCCTTAAATCTCTTATAATGTATGTCCTCCATTCTACCATTATTGCCTATGTGCCTAACAATGTTGTAAAAATTGTTCTTACACAACCAGACACTTATGGAAGAAGATGAAGATGGATAACTCAAATCCTTGAGTTTGACCTTACCATTAAACTACCAAGTTAGCAAATGGACAGGGTTTAGCTAAATTGTTAGATGAATCTAATTGTAAGGTGTTGTGCATAAAATCTGTTTTTGAAGTTCTTGAGAAGCATCCACAAGAACCTTCTTCAAACTTGTAAAGGGATAATCCATAAGAACCTTCCTTAATTACAGAAGGGGAGAATGCACAGGAACCTTCACAGGGAATTGAAGGAAAGAATCCACAAGAAAATTATCCTTCAACCCAAACAGTCCCTGTCCACATTGATGAGAAGTTTGTATTTGGTATGCAGATATTGTTCATTTTCTGATCCATTTTGAATGTACAACTCAATTTTCCAAAAGCCAATGCAAAACAATTAAGTTGAAATCCATCAAATATTTTATCATCAATGCCAACTTATACTGGAAAGATCCTCTTAAGATTCTACTACTGTTCTTGACAGAATCAGAAACTGAAATAATCATTGATCAGTTTCATTTAGGAATATGTGGAGGCCATTATGCTTGGAGAGTAACAACATACAAAATACTAAGGGCAGTATTCTATTGGCTTACTCTGTTTTCACAAGTAGGAGCAAAATTCAAAGCCTGTATTCCATGTTAGATGTTTGTTGGTAAGCAAAAGCTCGTAGCCCTTGCACTAGTTCCAATGGTTGTCTCATCATCATTTCTTCAATGGGGATTAGACTTTCTAGGATAAATTCACCCATCTTCAATTAATCAGCACAGATGGCTCTTAACTGCTACTGACTATTTCACCAAGTGGGTTTAAGCCATTCCTATAAGAAATTCCACAGATTCAGTTGTAATCAAATTCATTGAAGAGAACATTTTATCTATATTTCGTTTTCCACAACAAATATTCATTGAAAAATCCACACCATTCAGTAGCATAAAGATGATCAATTTTTTCCAAAAATGGTCTTACTGAATCATCTAATAATATTTTAGTAAAGGTGGTCAAGAAAAATTTATAAGGCCACAAGAAAAATTGGGACAGTCATCTGATTTATGCAGTCTGGGAAAACATGATTTCTCCCAAAATATCAATAGGTAAATCATTCCATTCCAACTAGTTTATGGTAAAGATGTTATTTTTCTTAAAAATTTAGGTTTCCTTGTGCTTAAGTTTTTACAATAATCTAATGATGAACCTGATGATTTCTCTATAACAATAAATTAGATTATTGAATTAAATGAAAATAGATATGAGTCTCAATACAAACTAAGGGAATATTAGAATAATATGAAGAGTCTTTTTGACATAAAGGCTAGGGAAAGAGATTTTAGAGAAGGGGATTGAGTCTTAAGATGGGATGCTAGGAGATAAGATAAAGGTAAACATGGAAAGTTTGATAAGCTATGTTTTGGGCCACATAGAATTGCAGAGGTAAAGGGAAACAACGCATTTGTGCTACAGAATTTGGAAGGACAGTTCTCAACATTGCCTATAAATGGCAGATTTTTAAAACATTATATCCATTATTGAAGAAAACCCTACATCATCATTGTACAATATCATTTTATTTTATCATTTCAAACCTGTTTTTATTCTACAACAAAGAATCCATAGCCCAAGGAGAAGGCACATGGAACTATCTATTCTCTGCATCCGAGAGGGGGAAGCAGTGCCCAGCTGGAGCAGATGTTGTAACATTATTTTTTTTGACAAGTTAGCATGGTAATTTTAAAAAATGAAAAATAAAATGCTAAGTTAGAGCATTGATGAAAAATAAAATTTAAAAATTTTAGGAAAAAATATCTTTTATTACATCCATGTTAGAATAAAATGTTAGAATAGATTTTCTCTAAAGAAAGAACGTAAAAAGAAAATGTTAGGAAAGCATAAAATCAAAAATATGGATACTTTATTATTTAGTGTTACACCAATTTTTGGTCATCTAACCTGTTACTATTGTATGGACTAAAGTACACCATATAAGACCAATTTTACCACAATAAATTTTCTTTCACTATGAGAAATAACTTAATAACCTATAGTTTATTAAGTTGTTTCTGGTCTAAACAGGAAACCCCATGAGGAATAATTAAATAAATCCTTATTTGTTTGATTTTCCTCTAGGGATAATTAAATAAACCACATTTTAATTAATATTCATGGTCATATTTAACTCAAAACAGGAAAATTAATTAGATAAATCATTATTTATCTTATTATTTTCTAGGAATAATTATTTAAATCATTATTTAATAATATTCTTTGTTAAATTTGACTAAATCATTTATAAATAATTGAATAAAACATTATTTATTTAATTATTACTTAACCACATTATTAAAATAATAAATAAATCATTTATTTATTTATTATTTCTGAAGAAAGGGATTTGACCAAATTTAAATTCCTTTTCCCTCCAACAAAAATAATAAAATATTCCATAAAATTTGGATCTAGATTTGGTTAATAATATTTTAATTATGCACCAATATCTAGACTAACTCAATATTTTGTTATAAATAGATAGGTTCTCCATTCATTCACTACCTTTTGTTGCCTAGAGATCACTCTTGATCTATACTTTTGGTCTAACTTTGATCCTCCCATCATTGTCATATTTTTCTACTTTTTTCTTGTGAGCTCCCTTTGAGTTCCATTTTTGTCTGGGTTTTATGCACCATCAAGAGAGAGAGATATTAGATCTGAAGAAATGAGGATATAGAGGAACCCATCCCATTGAGCAGGTTTGGTAACATCTTTTCTATGTTTCCTTCCTAGGTGTCATAATACAAAAAATTCTTTAAAAATTATTGTCTTGTTCATTGGAGGTATGGAGCAACTCTTGCTTATTTCTTCTTGTTTAATGTCTTTAACTACATAGATCTAGATTTCTGTAGCATTTATTCTGATCACTAACTATAGATCTAAGGAAATTGACAATCGTATTTGATGTTAGACCTATTTGTTATGCACAACTAATGTTATTTCTTTTCGTACGCGTGTGATTACAATTCACACTAACAATTGGCAACTCGACAAGGGTTTATATTTACGACCGCTTTCATTTTTTTAGATCCCTGCATAACCAGTTGCTTCAACCCCTAAGATTTTTATTTAGCTTCTTATTTTTCATTTCTTGATGTTTTTTTTAACCTTAAAACATTAAAACAGTAAAAATTATAATTTCTTTGTACTTTTGGGCCTTTTGTGCAGGTAATAGGTATGAGTCACAACAGAGACAACACTTTTTTCCTGAAACCTGCTCCCAAGACAACTAGAAGTAGAGGTTGCAAATTTTGGCCCAAAACCTGAGACCTCAACTCTAAAGTACCGGATAATAGCCTGAAAACTGCGACCTCAGTGAAAAACAGGTCAGAACCTGCGACTTGTACCTTTTGTGGGATATTTTCTATGATTTTTCTGGGTTTGTCTAGGGCATTTTTCAGGGTTTTTTTACCTCCCTCTTCACCTATGTTAGACCTATACTTGCTTATTTTTACTCGTAGAATTAGGAACCAAGCCCCTTAGGGCTTAAATACGCTTCCACCTTTTTAGGATGAGTTTAGCTAAAGTAGGTCTTCTGTGATTTCATTGTTTTTCAACCATTTTTTAGATCTGAACCTGCATTTTTAGATCTATTTAAGATCTATTATTTATCCATCCAAAACACCTATTTTCATTTTTTTTGGTCCTCCTTTAGGGTCCCCACTGTTTTCCTTCAGGTTGTAGGCTTTTGCCACCTATTTTGCAGCATTTGTCCCTCAGTTTTTTTGTTGTTTTCTACACCTTTTTCCAATAGATCTTCCCTTTATATCCCTGTCCCTCTTGACCTTAGATCCACTAGCCATTTTGTGTGTTTTGAGTATATTTCACCTACCCATAAACTAGTTTTTGGGAAGCCCTCATCCTTGGGTTTAAATTTATGCATCTTTAGCTATTTATTTCACTGTCGCTTTTAGTTTTATTTATAGTTATACAACATGTTTTTTCTTTTTTCTCTACACATTTCTAGGCTTAATTAAAATTAACACATTTATCACATACACACACACCTAAAGTAAAGAGCGTATGGTTTACACTGCCAGGCCAAGACTTAAAAATTATAATTAAATTATTAGCACCTCCCTTCCGTTGTTTACCTCTCTTCCTTATTGGGTTTCGTGTCTCTTTCCCATCATAGGGCCCCAGAGGAATTTATCCCAGAGAATTCAAGGCCTTCATTCTTAGTTTCCATTATGAATACTTACCCTACGATGTAGGGTTCGAGTTCGTCCTCCGCCAAGTCCCCACTTTGACTTTGATTTTGTTTTATTGGATTCCCCACCAGTTTCTATCCCTGACTCTCCTCCACTTTTCACCTTCATCATGTTTCGTTCAGGACCTAATGCTGGTGGGTAACCCGACCCTAATGGTGGAAATGCCACTAGTGGTTCTGCAGCAGGAACTATTTCGGTTACTCCCTTGCTTCCTTATATGGCAAGCCTAATCCTTCCTTATTTTAGCCAGTTGATTAATGACCCCATACACCATGATCCAAGTTGGCCTGCTATGCCAACCAAGCTTCCTTCAAACATCACCAAGTTTGAAGGAAATTTTGGAGAGGATCCTACCAACCATGTTCGCTCTTTACACATGTGGTGTTTGTCTAACTCCATCACCGATGACTCTGTCTGTCTTCAATTATTCCAACATACGCTTACTGGAGAAGCTTCCAAGTGGTATGTTGACCAGGCCTCCTACTCTCATACTACTTTTGTGACCATTTCCAAGGATTTTTTGTCTTACTTCCATCTTCCTCTTCACTATGACACAGGTACCGAACTCTTGACCTCTTTCTGTCAAAATTCTGCTACCCTCCTATCTCACCATATTCAAGAATGGCACAGAAGGAAGAGATGATGTCAAGCCCCTGTTTTCAAAGACCACGTCTACATGGACTGGTTTCTCAGATCCCTTCTGCCTGCTATTGGTAAATATTTTCCCCCTCGAGATTGCGTTAAAATATGACTTTATCTATGCACAATCTGGTTATGTTTATACCATATTAACTGATCTCTCTAGACCTGGTGGTGCCAACGCACTCGGGAATCCCATGGCGTCGACGGTATCTGTAGAAATTTATAAATACTGTGATGTATTACCAGACTCTCCTGATCTAACAATTATATCCACTATTAAATACATAATCCTTCTACTTAATTCTTTGCGGAAATTTAATCGCCAATTGCAAACACATGATGAAAAATCAATCACACATAACATAGAAGTTTTTACTGAGAAAGCATAAAGAAAAAACCCCAATTATCATATATTATGTATATCATGGATCATGAAACAATCTCATACAAAAATCTACTCCAAGAGCTCTCAGTACAATATACAATCGTCTCACACTGTCATACAAAAATTGGAGTAAACATGCACCAATTTACTACCTCCTGACAGCCTGCCTCCACTACATAATACTTGTTGATGAAGATCCCTGAATGAATTTGATCTTTCCTTGCCTTCACTGCTCAATCCTCATTGGCATCTCAAATGTATGTGTAGTTGCATTGAATGCACCACTATAGTCACAACTAATAGTCAACCAGGCCCTTTCATCTATCTCTCAACTGGGTCTCCACTGGATCTGACATGCATGTAGTTAACAGTAGCATTTCTTTAGTTGCATGTGAGATCACTCCATGTGAATTAATTTAATATTTAATTCACTGATCTCTCACTAGTGTATCTTTAGTTACAACTAGTTAGAACTAGCACTACTGAGTTAAACTAAATAACAACTCGCATAACGACACATCCAACTCTGTTACAACTTTATATCACTCAGTAACAATGAAGTCCACTGCATGGTCCATGAACCAACCACTTCAATTCGAAATCCACTTAGCTAACTAATTTTCCACTTCAGTTAACTATTTTCAAGTACTCATTGAAAATAGATAATTATTAATTGTCTAATTATTGTTAAGGGCTTAACAAAAATCGACATGCATTCTAATTTTAGACATGCATTCCACGAAGAAAATTCACACATGCATTCCAAAATTAAATTCCCATCCATCCACATAATTTACTCAACCATCTATAAATATATTGCTGCTAAAATTATACTTTGATCCAAATTATAAAAATAGACATATCACCTAAAAATAGCCTGCGTGCCCCACTTAGTGTAGGTGCTTAATTTTCACTAGGATCATCATCTTGTTGAATCTCAATAGTATCATTGGATCCCTTTCACATTTGTACACTCATCCTCCAATGGGTTATGGTTTCCCTCATGGAGGGGCCAGCTCCTCCAGCACCTTTCCCCCTCCCGGCAGCATGTATCTATGACACTACATGCCTCACGCTTTTTCCAACAACATCCTCCAATGCCAGGGCCTGAATTTCGCCACATTTTTTACCCCAATGTTTCCCAACCTCCTTATTATCCATATTCACAACCTAGTGCTCCAGCTCCTCCAGCACAAGCACCTCATCCTCCCTTTCCTTCTCAAGCTCTACAGCAGCAACCCCCCCCAAGGGTTAGGTGTATGCATAGCCAAAGTGCGAATAATCCTCCCACTTCCAAAAAGAAGAGGAAATGAAATCAAAACCAACCTGCTCTAGGTAATCTAAGAAATAATCCCCAATGGAATACATTTAACACTGAAACCCAGCAACAGGGTGCTCATCCCAAGTAGGATAGGCCTATTCACATGAGTAAGCCTTGTTCTTATTGTTTTTTCTATGGTAATTATACCCATGATTGTCCCCTTTTATCTCAGATGTGTCAAATGTGGGAAGCTCAAGCAGCATCCTGAGGAAAAAAAGCCTCTTCTTCAACTCCTCCTAATGATGTGCCCATCCAATCAGTTGTGTTTACCAATCCTTTACCCCAGCAAGGATATGTGCCTACCCAACCCCCTGAAAGTCAGGCCACCACTCAACCTCCCCCATCTGGTACCTCTGATTCCCAGATCTTCATTATGAACTTTGGAAAACCTAATACCGCTGACCTCAATCTTCAGACTTGGTCTGGTCAGTACAACAATATTCCCGCTATGTCTACCACCGAGCCCCCATCTTCAAGTCCCACAGAGCATATTTCGACACCCAATGGTCCTTTAAAAATCCCTTGGCTTAAGGCAGAGGTTCATACCAAAATCCCCAAGGAACCATTATGCCAAAACATTGCTTTCGGTAAAGCATCCCATTCCTATAGTATAGTAGATGAATAGATGCAATCCCCTGCCGCCATGTCAACACTGGAAGTCCTCCAGTCGTGACCTTCACAATGAAAAGCTCTACTAACTACTATGGCCACTATTGATCCTTCAGATGATCTTTTGATTGTCTTTGATGTTGAAAAGTTATAGCATCCCCCCCTTCCTTCATCTGTCCCCTTCCAAATACCTGTCAAGATCCGAAATTCCAATGTCTCCCCTTGCATCATTGATAAGGGGCAGTGACCCGTGTGATGTCCACTTATATTTGGAAGCATCTCGGATCCCTTGAGTTAGACCCTTCCACTATCATCCTTCATGCGTGGGATGGCCACTCTTCCCAAACCATTGGCATATTCTGCAATTGTCCAATTACTCTTGCGAGAAACATTGTTTGTGTTTACATGGAAGTCATTGATGCCCCCTTAGACTAAAAAATTCTATTGGGTTGTAGCTACACTTATGGGATGTTTGTTGTCCCATTTGCAGTTCACTGTAAGATTTGATTTCCTCACAATGGAAATATCATCCCCATCAATCAGTTGACATATTACGAATCAAAGTCTTAGACCTCTACACAGTCCATTATTTCTTTGGTGGCCAGTAAAAAAGTAGTTGAACCTCCAACTAGTGTCTCACCCAGAGTCTATAAAGATTCCTCTTTTATTGGTTCATTCCCTATTCTTCCCCCTCCTATCTCTAACCCTATCTCATCGAATGTTTGCATGATGCAATCTTCTCAGTCCAACCTTAAATAGTCAAGTTCAACTAGTCAACTGCCCCGCCCTTCGCAATTTTCTCCTAGTACTTTGACTTAGCCCTCAGGAAGTCCTTCTCAAGGCCCTTCACCTGTAGCTAGTGTCCCTAATCCTATCTATCCTCCCGAAATGGTTCCCCCTTGCCTTAACCAGCTCGGAGTTGTTCTGGCTGGCCATTACCCCTTTGGTTAGATACCATTTGTTGCTCCCCCTGTTCGAGTATTTTTGGTACCTATTATAGCTACCTTGTCCCTTCCCAACATGACCTTGGAAATCCCAGTATGGTACATTGATCCCCCAACCAATACCTCTCCTAGTTAGCCCAAACATGACTTTGACCCTGGTCCAGCTGGTCGCTATGACTCCTCCCTTTGCTTCCGTGCCTAAGCCACCTCAACAAGAACCTACTCTTGTTGTGAAAGCCTCGGGTGAGGGGGGGAAGCCCGCAAGAACGCACCTAAGGACAAGGTTTCCTAGACAACCCCTGCTCCTCCTCAAACTCCAAAGCGTACACCCTTGTGTTATCTTTGTGATATTTTCAGTTATGCCACCCATAATTGTCCTCAATTGCCTCATATCAAGCCGATGGTCAACTTAGTGTTTCCTGAGTCTAAGGTCCTAGAAGTCCCTATTACTTTATTGACTGTAGCCAAGAAACCCAATACTATGCACACAAACTACCCCTGTGCATTTTGTGATCTCCATGGCCACTATACCCACCTCTTTCCTTGCCTTGCAGACTACCGCACCTCTTTGGTGGTAGTTCTCCAGTACGAGGTTGATCACAATGAATTTTCCTCTCCTTTACTTGCACATTATGCTTCGGCAACACCAGAGGACACATCCACTCCCATTGACATTACCCCTCCAGATGTCGAGATGATAGAGTCTTCAGCCATTATCCTCTACATGTCATCATCGATGAGATCCACAGTGGAAGACCCATTTGGGGCTTTCCCTTCTATGTTTCCTAACCTCCCTTGTGATCACCTTGGGCTCAACATCGGTGGATCTCTCATCTAATTTTTTACCCTCCATGATGATGCACATGTGAACCTTTATTCTCATTATTGAGTCATAAAGGTCACTGTTTATAGGTAACCTTAATGCTTTTCATTAATTATCAACCCAGGGCAAGTCTTGTTATTTCAAGAGTGTAAGAAAAATATATGCAAGTGACATCGAAGGTTAACTACTCTAAATCGTCATAAGGAAGATTTTATAATTCTCAAATTTCACTCAAACCAACCTGGAAGTGAATTATGAAATGCTTCAGACTATTCAAAGGAGCTAACTATGTTCTAAGCTTATGCAGGAATAACTACTCAAGACTAAAAAGAGTAAATTGCAATTGAACACCATGCTTTGATGAATTGAATAGAAACCTTAATGAATTGAAAAACAACTTTAATAAATTGAACAACAATCAATTATTCTATATTTTTCAATGGAATTCTCTTTTAATCAAATAATAACATCTTTATGAATTAAACATCAACCAAGCGCTCACAATGATGATGAAAATATCCAAACGTTAACTATCTGTAGAATTGAACAGCAATTGTGCTGAAACTAATCTAACAATTGTAAAAGCATTGATTTCAGATAAGAGGACTTGAATGGTAAGCTATTCTAGTAAAAAGGAAGCTATAACATCTCACACTCGAAATTAACCAATTAAACAATATATTATGAAACACAATGGATAACTGGAAATGAAAATTCCATAAATAAACATATAGCACAGAAGTAGTAGGAGAACCCCTAAGACAGGGCCCAAAGCCACTAGAAGCCTACTGCTAAGGAATACTCAAATTTTGTTTATTCCAAAAACTCCAAATTATTCATTAATCCGTAGAAAAATGCATTAGTAAAACTTGAAGATTTGGTCCGAATACGTTTATTACAGGAAGATTATATTATAGTGTCTTCATCTTGTTCATCTTCAGCCTTTTATAGTTTAAAGGTGATTCAAAAGTAGTAACAGATCCTTCTCATTATGGGACCTTGCTACTTCATAGCTATCGATTAGTACTCCAAGTGTGGGCATGCATCTCCATATTTTGTTGATTCATAGAAGCCGATATGATTCTATTTGCCTTCGTTCTCAACTGTCTTTTGGTCATCTGGTCAGTAGGTTGCCTATTTTTCTTCCTTATCAATAAATACAGTGACAAATTAGTTCTTACATTATTAAACGCTCATTTTATCATTAGTTGACTCTACCTTGCTTTCACATTATTTCCCTTTAATTTATTGCTAAGATGAAGGGAAAATACATAAAAGTACATGAAAAATCGAGGTAAATATGGGGTCAAATGTACCTTTTTCTTGACCCAACATACTCCCGTGCTTACCTTTTTGCAGGTCCTCGTGCAAACAAATGGTTGAGGTGTATTTGGGTTAAATAATATGCAGGGTATACCTCTTATTTGTAAATTCTGAAGCCATGTATCTGTTTAATGTTTGCAAATGCTGAGTGTGTTTGCCCCTCTAGTAACTCATAATCATGATGATAGTCTTCAGGGGGGTACCAAATGATGGGGCATCTGTATCTTCACGCTTTCCATGTGGGGCCCATTTTCAAAATTAGGTTTTTGTACCGAAGGAACCTGGAAGCAGCAACTTTGAAGTTTTTGTAGCCAAATGGCTCTATGTTCTTTACATTGTTTGTCGAGGCTAGCCATATTTCTTTGGCTGCTGCCAATGCTTCTTCCTGAATGTCGTGGAAGTATGTCTTCCTATTCTGCACAATATCCTTGTGAATAGGTCCCAATTTGGATATCACTCCTTTCCACTGCATGAATTTATTATGTTGGATAAATAGGTACAGTGGTTTAGTAGGTTCCCCTCTAACCCATAGGTCTAGGCCATGCTCTCTTTTCTGAAAAGTGTTGTAGGCCTTAGCCCACCAATTTTGGTTCTTGGCAAAAGACAGAAAATCCTGGAATTGAACGTCCCCTATGAAGGGGTTGGGGTTACTATCCCTATCCTCCTATATAAATAAATTGTTTAAATATCATTCACACAAAAGATGTTGGACCTACTCATCCTACTCATTGCAACAATGGAAAATTTCCTCAATGGTTTTAAAAGTAGTGGGCCTCCCTGCTTAGATAGTCTTGATTTTCAACAAAAAATATTGTTCCACTAAGAATAGAGCATAATTAGTGGTTGGTGCTCTGCAAGTCAATACATCAGAGTAAAGAGAGCAAACCATACTATTTTTCTTCTTAGCTTGTTCCACTTGATCCTGTGCTTTCTTTACTTTCGTCCTTCCTTTCCTGAGTTGGGAAAAGTTTTTGTCCTCAGTTGCAGAAATGTCTTTGAATCACTTTAGTAGTGCCTGATGTTCCTGTAAGGGTAGTAACTCCTTTCTTCACTGGTCCAATTAATGTTTGACTTGAATCAATTCATTGCACAACTTCTGATTGGTAGCCTTTTCTACTAGGGGAGTGTAGGCAGGTGTCATCTCTGTTTGAGCTCCTTTTTCTTCTGTAAGTTCCAGGTTACTCTACACAGAGGCTTCAACCGTGTGTATCAAATCCATTTGTATAGAGGCTTCAACGTTATTCATTAACTCAGTATGTACATAAACTTTAGTGGTATCTATTAAATTTTTCTCTACAGAGGCTTCAGCATTGTCCATTAGATCTGTCTATACAGAAATTTCAGCAGTATCTACCATTTGGGTAACAAAATCTGTTTCGGTTCCCATGGTAGCTAATTCCTTCTCAGGCTTCCGGACCTTGTTTTATTCTTCCAACTGTTTCCTCAGGTGTTTTATCATTTTTCTCAATTTCTTTCACTTCCTGCTCATTTTCCTTTACTTCTTCTCAACTGATTTCTCTTTCAGAAAGGTTTTGGTAGGGAAAGGAGGAGCAGTGGCTTTGGTTCTAGAAATGGTTGTGCCAGTTCTAAGGTTATCAACAATGGTGTTTTATTCATGCGTCCAAGAGTTTATTTTAGCATTAACGTCCTGACTGGGTGAGATAATATTTCCTTAAGGCGTCAGGGGAACTGTCTCAATGCTTGAATTTTTTTCTAATGGAACAGTGTCTCCTGACTGGTTTCCAAATTCGGATATTCCTTCTATCCGTTCTTCCCTACTCACCCATTCATTATCGGAGGGGGATAAAACCCTCAAATCTTGCAATTCATCATCATGGGGTAGTATTTCAGTTTGGCCAGAGCTGGTGGCAGTGGAAAACTGGTTCAATAGGTCCCTTTTCTCCTCAGATTGTTCAGATGGGCTTCCAATTTCACAATATCCTCTCATTTGCTCAAGTACTTGAGCCATTTATTCTTCATAGTCTTGTAAGGACATATTTTGAGGGCTTGAAGGTGATGTATGGGATGGTCCAGCCTCATCTGGAAATTTAGAGCTATCTTGCCATAGTTGCAACCTTTTAGATTGTCTTTTTTTCCTTGGTTCTAAGGTCAAAACATGGGCCCTCTTCCCTCTTTATCTCCTAGGTATGGTTATTCTAGGGAGTTCAATATATTCTCTCACAGGGGTTTCTTCAGGGGCGGGCAGGGCAGGATTAACAAAGTTGTCCCAAGCTATCTAATGTTTTCCTAGCTCGTGAATGATGATAAATTTAATCAAGCCATGGTAGCTGAAAACTTATTAAGGATTTTTTTCTTCTCTAATTCGAACAGTAGTATTGTGCAATATAGAATTTATGAAAAAAGGCAAGTTAACTGAATTTTTTCTCTTAAGAACAAATAATAGTTTAATTTGGCGGTACTTTACCAAATCTTGACATCTGTCACATGTGATATATCTTTGAATGAACACTACCAATTATTTCCAAGGCTACTTTAAGGACACAGGGTTAATACCCTTCCCTTTTCGTTGTAATGGTTCGCTTGGGTCCTGGTATACTAATATTTCTTCTTATAGAAGAACATGTTTTTTAGTCCATCTCTCTCCTTTTGTTGGTAGTCCGGAGACCTCAGCAATGATTTCCTCAGCGACTGGTATAATTCTTCCTTTGAATATGGTATGCCCTTCCCACAAGTTTTGCAGGAAATCAATTGTTATATCTGTGTTAAAACCTTGTAGTCTGTGTAGATATGGAATCCATCCAACTTGCTATAGAATGGTGCGAGCTGATTTTGAGACTTGGAAACTTGTGGGTTCATTGCGAAGACAATTTCCCCCCATGGCTAATGTGTTATCCGAAATGGTTTCTTATTTTGTCTATGTTTCTTTTGGCCTTGTTGGTTAAAACAAAACACCGCATGCATTTTTTTTAAAATATATTATAAAAAAATGCAACCTCATATCGTAAACACAATGATCCTTTAGTCCCATTAGCGTATCCGAAGCAAGTTTCTTGGGTAACTCACATGCTTATTGATTATGTATATTTGTACCCCCTCCATCCGGAGAAGGGCGTCCACGTCCTTAAGCTCGATAGAAGAGGGAATATTGCAACAATCATGAATGCATACGAGGCAAAGGTCAGAAATCGGTAATCATCACAAGTGTACTAGAGAAGGGCTTCCATGGCTTTGGAGCTCAAGAAAAGAGGAAAGGTTGCAACAATCATGAATGCATATGAGACAAAGGTTAGAAGTTGATAATCATCACAATTGTACATCAGGTGGAAATGACTGAAGAATGGGAGAAAATCATAATAGAAATTATTAGGAAAGGATGTCCTATTCTGATGGTACAACATGATGAAAGCATGACAAGTGACGAATTATGATTGGTGTTTCAATCCCTTAATTCAAACATGAAAAGATAATTCATTCATATTTAATTGTGCAGGTAGATAGTGATAACACTTATTCAAGTAGTGCATTTATCTCAGAAATGGATTAATAGGAAATAGGGCATATAAATTAATTGGATATTGTTAAAAAAATACTTCCATGCCACAAGAAAATCCACTACTACCAACAGAATTTCATAGCCTCGATAGGGTTGCTATTTTAACCCAGAAATGAGCCAGAATCCTCTATTTAAAAGTAGACATTTTTCTTATTTTATGGAGGGATAATTGTGCTGGTGTGGTGGCCGGATAGTCAAAGTGCCATTAACTGGGATTATAACAGAGTGATTAGGCCAGCTCGTGATGAGACCTCCTTTCCTTCAAGAAATTTGAGTTGTCAAGAAGGTCACTACCCTAGTGTGTTACCCATTGTGGGAATGTCACCTGTTAAACCTTTATGATCATGGTAGGCTGGCTCGTGATGAGACCCCCTATTCTCTCTTAAAATTTTCACACAGACATAATATTTTTTTTTTGAAAAGTAGGCATTTTTCTTGTTTTATAGAGATACCACTGTACTGGTGTGGTGGCCAGATAGTCATAGTGCCATTCACGGGGATTGTAATAGAGTGATCGAGATGGCTCATGATGAGACCTCTTGTCCTTCAAAAAAATTGAGTTGTTGAGAAGGTCACTTCCTTGGTGTGTTGGTCATTGTGGGAATGTCATCTGTTAAACCCTTATGATCATGGTAGGTTGGATCATGATGAGACCCCCTATTATCTCTTACAAATTTCCACATAGACATAATATTTTATTTTTATTTATATATGGAGTGAGGCTCATTAACTCCTTAAGAGTTAGGGATGCTGTGAGAAGTAAAAATAATTCCAATACAACTAATACTCTTTATTCCTATATCCTCATGTCAAGGAGAATTACTACTTGAGAGTGTAGAAAGATATACCAGCATCAGACTATGGAAATGAATTGTGTGATAGTATGTTCAAACAGGAGATGTCTACTCCTTCATTGCATAGATAAACCATGTCAGCTTCCAGAGTAGAGATTTCCATCAAAGTTTCAAAGGATCACCATATTAGTACTATCACTACTTTTCTCCTTTTCAGGTTCCAATTCCTTTCCAAAAATGGTTTTTATGGCAAGGATGTGTAAAGGGGAAGTGGATATTTGAAAAGAGATCATAAAAAGTAAGGAAAAAAACATTCTTAGAAAATAAATCAATTGTTCCATTCGATTGAACAACAATTGTTCAATTGGTTTGAACAACAGCTGTTCAAAGGTTTGAATAGAAAAAAAAAATAAACACACAAAAACACGGTCGTTCAATTGAATTGAACAAAAATTGTTCAATTCGATTGAAAATTATTTGTTCAATTGAATTGAACAACAGTCATTCAAAGGTTTGAACAACAACAAATAAACACACGAAAACATGGTCGTTCAATTGAATTGAACAACAGTTGTTCAATTCGGTTGAAGAGAAGCTATTCAATTGGATTGAACAGTTGCCGTTCAAAGGTTTGAAAATCAACAAATAAACACACGAAAACAAGATCATTCAATTGAATTGAACAACAACTGTTCAATTCGATTGAACATCAGTTGTTCAATTGGATTTAACATTAGTAATTAAATGGTTTGAACAACAACAAATAAACACACGAAAACACGATCGTTCAATTGGATTGCACAATAGTCGTTCAAAGGTTTGAACAGCAATAATAAACACAAAAAAACGATAAGAGATAAAGAATGCAGTTGTGAGCATGAAGAATAGATGGAATGTAAAAAAATGAGAAAAATATAAATTTCAGGAGACATATATACAATATTTGCAAGAGGAAATAAATTTTTTTTTATGAAGTTAAAGCTGTGGGGCTATCACCCCTTGCAGGTAAAATTTGGATGGTGGGATCATCATGTACCTGCTAGCAGAAAGAATTTTTTGTAAGTGGTTTATGATAGAGGTGCATCTAGTGTCCATTGACTTAGAAGGTGGATCTAGATCCATCTATGGTAGTCAAGGTAAAGGTACCATTTCTATGTACTTACTGAATTTCATATGGATCAAGCCACCTTGTTTGTAGGTATTCTGCTTTAATAGCGGGTTAAATGGTGCAAAAACGTCCAGTGCCCACTGTTTGAAAGGTTCCACTACTAACTATGGCTGTAATGGAATTTTTTCATCTGGGCTAGGGCAGCCCATTCTTTGGTAACTATTGCAGGCTTGGATAGATTTCTTGGCATCTTTAAAAATTGTAGGCCAATAATAACCTATTTGCAATACTTTGTGCCCTGTCCTGCGATCTGAAAAATGGCCACCACATGGCTCATCATGACAAGCCATTAGGATGTCATACATCTTGTCTTCTTGGATGCATTTGCATATATTCATATCAACTCCTTTATGAAAAATATATCCACTGATCCAGGAGAATCTAGCACTGTGCTAAACAATCAGCTTTCGCTCCTTTGATGTCAAGTGTCTTGGTAGCTTTCCTACTACCAGGTATATTGCTACATTTGTGTACCATGGCATTTTTATTGCTACAACGAACAAATCTGACTTCGGAACTCTAGACAAGAAATTTGCAACTACGTTCTCCTTCCCTAGGAGATCTTTGATAGCTATGTCAAACTCCTGTAAAAGAAACAACCAACAAGTCACTCTTCCATTTGTAATATGTTTATTGTCTAAGTATCTAATGGCCGAGTGATCGGTATATAGGAATACTTGATAGCCAGTTATATAATTTCTAAATTTATTAATAGCATAAATGATAGCGAAGAACTCCTTTTCAGTCATTGTATAGTTTAATTTGGCAGGAGTGAGATTCTTGATGATATAGTAAATAACATAGGGCTTTTTGTCTTCTTCTTGACCGAGAACTACCCCTATCATTGTGTCAGAAGCATCTAAGGAAATGTGAAAGGGCGGCTCCCAATTTGGGCCACATAAGACTGGTGTAGTCAAGACCAGTTTCTTCAAATCTGAAAAAGCAGTGTCACATTTATCAGACCAATGGAATTCAAAATTTCCAGTTAATGGATACAAGGGCACAACGATTTGTGAGAAATGATTTATAAACCTACGGTAGTACCCTTCATACCCAAGGAAACTGCGTACCTCTATCTGAGTACAAGGTGTGGCTAATAAAAGGATTACCTCTATCTTTGCAATATCTACCTGTATTCAAGCTGCTGAGATGTAGTGCCCTAGGATATTCCTTCGGTCATCATCATGTGACATTTTTCGTTGCTCAAACACAATATCGTAGAAATACAGCATTCCAATACCTTTTCTAGTGTTTGTACTACTTGATCAAAATCATTTATGTATGGACAAAAGTCGTCCATGTAAATTTTGAGTCCTTCATTTATTAAATTAGAAAAAAATGCCAAGTATGGCTCTTTGAAACATTGTTGGGGCATTGCAAAACTTGAACAGTGATACCCTATAGGAAAATGTACACCCTGTGTAGGTAAATGTCATTTTATCCTGGTCTTTAGGGGTTATCTGGATTTGATTGTAACCACTAAACCCATGAAGGAAGGAGAAGAACCGCTTTCTTGCTAATGTATCAAGGACCTGATTAATAAAAGGGAGGCGGAAGTAGTATCTCTGTGTTTCTTTATTCGCTTCTCTGTAATCCACATGGATTCGCCACTTCCCATTCTTCTTAGGAACAACTACTAAAGGAGAGACCCATTTGTTGTCTGAAATTATAAATAAATTTTACATCAAGCAGCTTTTGCAATTCATCTTTTACAATGTCTTTCAGATGCAAGTTTAACCTCCGTTGAGGCTATCGAATAGGTCGAGAATCCTTGTCAGTATAAATGTGATGAATGCATAGCTGAGGATCTATACCCTTCCTGTTTGGGTAGTCCCAAGCAAATGATCCCTTATGTTTCTGTAAAACCTTAATGAGTTTTTGATGTTAGTTACTATTCATACTACCATTAATATTTAAAACATTTTGTGGCTCAATTTCAATAGGTATGTTGCTGTGAACAATAGTCGTGGGTATGTGCTTATTATCAATGTCTGAAAGGGGTCTTCCTGTGCTTCATTATCAAGAACTTCTTTTAACATTTGGCATTTTAAAATTTCAAAAGCAGATGGATGATTCATGAATTTATTAATTACATCATCTTCAGTTTGATCTTTGAATTCGACTGCTTCAACTATTGTCAGTGGTGAACGAATGTTTTTTTTCCAGTATGTATATGGTTGTTTGTGAATATTTACAGTGGGAAGACATCATTTGGCAGGGAGGTAAATGAAAATATTTTTAATGGCATCACCTCTAGCAATGGTTATGTTGCCTATCTAGTCGCCTATGTAAGCATCGGTTGTTGCTAACTAAGGTCGTCCCAGTATAAGGGCGTGTCCATCTAACCTACTTTTTAGGTTAATAACTAAAAATTCTGCCGGATACTCCCATGAGTCCACAAAAACCAGAATTTCCTATAATATTCCTTCTGTTTTGATAACAGATCTATTAGTAATTTCCAACAAGGTAGATGTGGGTTCTAATGTTGTTATACCTAACTTCAGGCAGGTTTTTGTAGTTAATATGTTGATGGCCGCTCACAAGTCAACTAATGTGTTAAAAAAGGAGTAGCCAAATATTTGTATAGTAACTATGGGGTTCCCTGGATCCTCATATTTTAATGGTGTTTCTTTACCCAAGAGTAAGTATGAAAATGCTCCCACTACATGAACAGTTGGTACAACTTTTTCTTTTCTTACTTCTTTTTTCCGCACAACTCTTTAATTGTCTTGGCATAGATAGGAATGTCTTGTATAACTTGCAGAAGAGGAATTTTAATGAGAATGTTTTTTAACTCCCCTAGGAGATCAAAATTTGAAGAGAATATTTTTTTAGGCAATGTTAATATCTTAGAGAATGGAGGGGAGAAAATAATAAGGTTTTCAGTGTCTTTTTGGTCAACTGTGTCCCTCCCTTGTGCAACCTCTATTTCTATCATAGTTTATTGTTTAGGTGTTTTAGGACTTTGAGACTCATGTTGTGGCAGGGTCGTATCTTCTTTAGGTGAAACAACATGTCATGATCTCAGCCTAAGTTCATTGCATTGCTTCTGTTCAGTTTCGGGGTTTGGGTTTTCGACAATCTAGATCAGTTAAACCTGTATGTTATTAGGATTAGGATTGGGTTGAGTTGGTAGTTGAGGACGCATGATAGGCTGAGGATTTTGTTGGAATGGGTATGGAGCTGGTAATTTCATTTTCTGAGCCCCTGTCCCCATCAGAAAATTGGTGATTCCCAGGGGTCATTGCCAGTTTTGAGACCAATTTTTATTTTGTGAAGTAGAGGCAGGTCACTGGGACTAATATGGATTGTTTTTCCAGTAAGCGTGAGAACAAGGA
Source organism: Pinus albicaulis (assembly GCA_034641835.2). Classification (NCBI taxonomy): domain Eukaryota; kingdom Viridiplantae; phylum Streptophyta; class Pinopsida; order Pinales; family Pinaceae; genus Pinus; species Pinus albicaulis. The sequence goes on from CM076584.1 coordinate 1,251,943,139, forward strand.
AAACTTGACCAATTATTACCTGAAGAGGTTTGTGTTAGCCAAGGAGGCATGTAAAATTATTGTGATGGCCAGGAAGAAAAAGGTGATTGGCTCTGCCATGCTGTTGCAAGGTTATGTTGATTAAATTGTGGAGAAGAAAATAATTGAGGCAGGTCTTGTGGCATACTTGGTCGTGCTTGCCATTGTCGACGCTGATTCATTAGATATACTGGTTATGTCTCTTCTTCTGCCTCTTTAAAAACTTCTTTCAACCTCGGAAGTGAAGGGAAATGGTTAGTGGTGTGGTCCTTGGTACAAATAGTGCATGTTTGGACCATGTCTAATGGACATTCCCGCTGGCTGTGCTTCTTTCGATAGCATGGAAAAAAAAAGCCAAGTTTTGGCCTACTATAGCTTGCTTCTGCTTGGCTTATAGGACATCTAGATTCATTTTCAAGGTGCCCAAGATATCAGTTTTAAAATATTCAAAGATATTACCGAATTCTACTCTAGTCACATTGCCACTAGACTATTTATAATTCCTTGTAGCTGAGTCTCACCCGATTGGCCTACTTCGCGTACTACCACGAGAACACCCGATGCACAATGCAATAATGTCATCAGATTTTTCTTGATAGATGTCCTCTTTTCCCATTATATTAAGTGTTTCGACCCATTCTTCTTGCATTCCCTTAATCTTTGTTGCTTTTAAGATATCTTTAGAAAGTGTAGTATACGGAGATAGTTGCAAGTTATATTGAAATATTTCAACATATTCTTCTTGTGTCTCATTATCTCTTGTAGACATATTGAAGATTTCATCTTTTAGTTCTTGAGCCTGACAATAGTCTTCATATTTATTAAGAAAATAGTTTTTCATCTGATCCCAACTATCAATGGTTCCTCCACTGAGCCCCATAAACCAACATAATGTTGTCCCCTTCAAACTAGAGGGAAATAATTTCAGTTTCTGAGGGTCAGTTGTCATAGTCATATCCCCTACATAAGACATCAATTTCAAATAAGAATTCATCTGGATCTTTCGAGGTCAGCCCATGGAAGGTGGGGATGTTTCGTAATGGAATGACTTTCATAGGGGCATTTGCAGCCTGATGAACAATGGGATACTCCAATGTTGATTTCTGCCTCTGGTTTTGGTTGTTTTCCATTTGATCACATATATGCCAGTAATCTTCAGGGATTTATTTTTCTGAGGGAATAATTTGAGCGGAATTAGGGAGTGGATTTGAAGGAAGCTTTACAACACTTCCCTGATCTGGGATACTGGGTGTCTCTGTCTCCCCCACTCTCTAAGTGGATCTAGGCTCTGGAGTTTTTACTTGTACTGCACTGCTGCTTTATCCCTCTCCTTCCTGCAAATTGCAATAATTTCCCTAGCTCAAAGGGTCAAGACTTACGTGTTCAGCAGTCTGAAGGCTTTGTTCAGACACTTATGTTTCACTGTGAACCGCGGTTTGGGCTGCAGATGGTGAGGTTGCTGCCTGAGGGAGTGTAGTAGGAATTTGAGTACAAACAATTAAAGGTCCTACGAATGCATGAGATTCAGCCTTCTTAATGATTTCTTCTATATATGTTGTTCTGCCAAGGACAAAAGATACTTTGGGTTTTGTGGATTTAAGTGGGGGGTTTTGATATAATTCTATCTTTTTATTCCTAGTCATAAAACAAGAACACCAATCCTACTAACCTTTGCACAATTGCTGAGAAGCAGGCTGGGGAGCAAGAATTTTTCTTGCTCGTATGCAGGTTCTTACGTCTCATTTTCAATACCCAATTCTTTCACAAAAAAATGAAAAAGGAAACAAAGGACGTCACTATTAAACACTCTCCCCAGCAATGACACCAAAATGTTGAGTCATAAAGGTGATTGTTTAAAGGTAAACTTAATCCTTTTCATTAATTATCAACTGAGGGAAAGTATTTTATTTCAAGAGTGTAAGAAAAATATATGCAAGTGACATCGGATATTAAATACTCTAAATCGTCACAAGGAAGATTGTCTAATTCTCAAAGTTCACTCAAACCAACTTGGAAGTGAATTATGAAACGTTTCGGACTATTCAAATGAACTAACTTTGTTCTAAGCTTATGCAAGAATAAATACTCAAGACATAAAAGAATAAATTGCAATTGAACATCACGCTTTGATGAATTGAACAAAAAAATTACTGAATTGAACAACAACTCCAATAAATTGAACAGCAATCAATTATTCTATATTTTGCAATGGAATTCTCTTTTAATCAACTAATAACAACCTTCTAAATTAAACATCAACCAAACGCTCACAATGATGATGAAAAGATCCAAACTTTAACTATATGCAGAATTGAACAACAGTCATGTTGAAACTAATCTAGCAATTGTAAAAGCATTGATTTCAGATAAGAGGACTTGAATGGTAAACTAGTCTAGTAAAAAGGAAGCTATAACATCTCACACTCACAATTAACTAATTAAACGATATATTATGAAATGCAATGGATAAATGGAAACCTAAATTCTGTAAATAAACGTATAGCACAGAAGTATAAGGAGAACCTATAGGGTTGGGCCCAAAGCTAGTAGAAGCCTACTACTAAGGAATACTCACAGGTTGTTTATTCCAAAAACACCAAATTCTTCATTAATCCATCAAACAATGCATTATTAAAACTTGAAGATTCTGTCTTAATACATTTATTATAGGAAGATTACATTACAGTTTATTCGTATTGTTCATCTTCAGCCTTTTATAGTTTAAAGGTGATTCAAAAGTAGTAAGGAATCCTTCTCATTATGGGACCCTTTTGCTTCATGGCTATCTATTGAGTACTACAGGCATGGGCATGCCTCTCCATCTTCCACCGATTCATAAAAGCTAATATGATTCCATTTTCCTTCCTTTTCGGTTGTCTTTTGGTCATCCGGTCAGTAGTTTGGCTATTTTTCTTCCCTATCAATAAAAACAGTGACAAATAAGATCTTACGTTATTAAACACTCCTTTTATCATTAGTCCACTCTGCCTTGATTTGCATTATTTTCCTTTACTTTATTGCCAATATGAAGGGAAAATACATAAAATTACATGACAAATTGTGGTAAATATGGGGTGAAACGTACCTTCTTCTTGACCCAACACTCATGATGATGGGCCAGGTAGCTTTGTCACGTCATGTGGTCATCCTTCTACTAGTCACCCCATCTTCCATTCTGATGAAGACATTATGGAAGATATGACCACCCCTGACTTTCACTGGGATGATATGCACCATCGTGCATACTTCCTCCCGTAGAAGTCCCATGACCAATATGTTGTGGAATCAAAAGACCTCCGTCCTGATGAGGTCAATTGGTTTAGAAATCCCATCCCTAAACCATATTCTTTCGAAGAAGGAAATATGGCCAATATCTCTCCTACCATCAAAATTAACATTTATGAAAACCAGGGGTAGCAGAAAACATTACCTTCAATGCCCAATGCACCCCGGAAGAAATTGAGACTTACACTAAGTTATTCAAGTAATTCCACGATGATTTCTCCTTGTCCTATTAAGAAATTCCTGGACTTGATCCTGCCATTGTCGAACACCATATCGACACATCGCCCGATGCCAATCTTATCCATCAAAAGTTGAGATCCATTAATCCTTCTAGATGAGAGGTTGTCAAAGTTGAATATCAATAAGCTCAAGAAGGCTATTTTTATCTATCCCATTGAATACACCACTTGGGTGTCCAATATGGTTCTTGTTTAAAAAAAAAAAGGCACCATCCGAGTCTGCACTGACTTTCGCAACCTGAACAAAGCTTGTCCCAAAGAAAAATTCCCCACATCGTTCATTGACCAAATCATTTAATAATGTGTAGGGCACAAGGTTATATCCTTCATGGATGGACTCTTTGGATACAACTAGATTGTGATTTGTCATGTTGATAAGCTTAAAAATGCATCCACTTTTCAATGGGCCATTTCATACTGTTTTCATGAACTGGCTCATAATATCCTTGCTTATTTAGACAAACTCATTGTGCATTCTAAACATCAGGCGCAACACCTCCATGATTTGCGTACCACCTTTCTCCAATGTCGCAAGTATAATATCTGCCTCAACCCGCTGAAGTGCATCTTTTGCGTTCCTACCAGCCGTCTTCTAGGCTTCATTGTGTCTAAAGATGGTATAACCCTTGAAATTTCAAGCCATTCTTGAGCTTCATATCCCTCGTACCTTATGATAGTTATAAAGCCTCAAAGGTAAAGCTAATTTCCTTCATTGGTTCGTACCTAACTATGCCACCACCGCACATGGGTTCCATAGACTCCTCAGATATAACATTCCATTCATTTGGGATGATTATGCTCAAGAATAATTTGATTCCATAGAACATGCTCTCACCTCCACTCCCTTGATTTTTCCCCCTGACTTTGATAATGATTTAATCCTATACATCTCAACCTCCACCCATTTGGTCATTGGGATCCTTATTTAGGAAGATTACAACTGAATCGAGCATGTTATCAATTATGTCAGTAAAAACCTTGTAGTCCCCCCCCATGCATGTCTTACTCACATGAAGAGAATTTGGCATTAGCTATTGTGCTCTCAGTCCAAAAACTTCGTCATTATATCCTCATACATTCGACCAAGGTTGTGATTAATTCCAACCTTATGGCCTTCTGATTGATTTGAAAAATCATCAATGCGAATTATTCCCATTGGATATTTATCCTTTAGGAATTTGATCTTGAATTTGTCACACCAAAGAGTAAGAAAGGCTTATCCCTCACTGAGCTCATTTCTAAATTACCTACTAGTACATAGGATAGACCAATTAATGATGATTTTGCTAGCGAACATATATTTTCCATTACCTCGGATGACCCTTGGTATGGTGACATCCTCACTTATCTGCCAACCCAAAAATTTTCCCCCCATCCTCACTGTGATGCTCAACGACGTATCTGACACTAGGACCCCCACTACTTTCTCATCGGTGACGACCTCTATCATTACGGTGTAGATATTGTCCTTCTCGTTGTCCCACACATGCTAAAGCTAAGAAATTCCTTAATGCCTGCCATAGCGGCGCTTGTGGTGTCGACCTCTACAGCCTCACTACTGCCCATAAAATCATGCGCACTGGGTATTTTTGGCCTTCTCTCTTTGGTGATTGCATTGAAGCAGTCAAACACTATTCCAATTGCAAAAATTTCACCCCAGAGGCTCAAGCCCCTCCGACTCCCGTCCATCCTCTCATTTCAAATGGTCCCTTCTATAAGTAACCACAATTATATCATCATGGAGGTTTATTATTTCACTAAATGGGTTAAGGTGATGCCAATGTTCAACAACACAGTAGCTACCACAACCTTATTTTTCTTTAACCATGTTATCACTCGATTCAAAGTTCTAAAACAATTGGTCTCTGACCATGGCCGAAAATTTAAAGATGATATATGGTGTGATATATCCTCTTTTTTTGGCTTTGAGAACCAATATTCATCATCCTATTACCCCCAAGGTAATGGCCAAATTGAAGCAGTCAATAAAATCCTTAAAACTATTCTTCAACGGACGATGAATACGCACAAAACCCACTGGCACCTTATGCACTTCCCTGCTTTGTGGGCGTATAGAACTTCTGTTAAAACTGCCACCGAGTTTACTTCTTTCCACCTTTTTTTGGCGAGGAGGAAGTCTTACCGATCGAGTGTGAAATCCCTTCCCTTCACTTGGTCCTCAAACTTCTCCCTGACACCCAACCTTTAGAAAAAATAATTATCATGCTTGAGAACACTTTCGAGGACCCTAATGTTGCATTGCAAAACATTGAGGTAGCTAAGAAATTCACCAAAGCTCAATATGACTGAAAATTCCACCCTCTTACTTTTCACAGAGGCAATCTTGTTCTAGTGTATGAGCAAGCTCATAATGTCCTCAGTCATGGGAAGTTTGACTCATTATGGCTAGGCCCTTACATCAACAGTAAGGATTTGGGTAAAGGGGCATACCTTATAGAGGATTTCTAAGGCCATCCTCTTCCTAATCCTTTTAATGCACTCTACCTTAAGAAATATTACCCTTAGCATTTCCCTCTTGAAATGCACGTTTTATTTCTTTTAGGTAACAATTTTTTTTTTTTTTGGTGAATTGATACTTCACCCATAAGCTTTTTTTCTAAGAAGGGTCGCTTCACTGCTTCTCAAAATTGAATTTCTTCACTTGCGACACTTGTACTTGGGGCACCACTTTGCCTTCATAATTTTCCATGCTCGTTTCAATTTTCATCATGAGTAACCATATTTTTCTCATGCTTTTATGGTCCCCACCGAGCCTTTTTTGTGTGGCAACATCATCGATTCGCCCTTGTTTAGAGCATCCGAGTTGAGTCATCATCGCATCCATGGAATATTTCCTAAGTCCCCTTTGTTTCCTGCCACAGTCTTCCATCCTTAATTGCTCTGTCCCCCTCTCATGTCGCACATTTTGGCCCCTAGTCATACTGTCCCCTATCCCCTTTGGAGTTGAGTTAGTAGCTGCTAGGTCATACATGCCCTTTATGCTCTAACAAGGGAACTCATCAACCCGCTACTCAGTTCCCCTCATTCCACCATCATATATGGTGTCAGTCTATGAGTCACTCTACTATTATCCCTCGTTCCTTAGTTGAGGATTCCTTATTGCCTCACCTATGGCAGACCTCCTTCTGTCAACATCATCTTATTCATTCCAAAAGACACATATAGAGGGCATTTTACCTTAGTTCCAGCTTCCATTCTTGTTTGGTGCCTCGGATCAGGAAAAGGGACCATTTATTCACCTTTGACTTGATTATTTCTCAGTTCTGGCTCCTGATGGAATGATCGATATCTATATACTTGATGGTTTAGTGATGCAGCAGATTGTACTAGTGATTCATGGGTGTGTGTGAGATGTTTTAGACCTCATGAGGGGTTGGCCCTTCAGGTATCCCCCACATGCTCGGATGACCTCTCTACTACATCCTTGGATGCATTGCCATAGATTTTATGGTTCTGACCTCAGCCGCTTTTAGAGCCTTATTAGTTTTCATGTATCATTCATAATTTCAGAGCATTTCCTATTTTACATGGCCTCTTTGGTTATACTTATATCTCATGTACTCATATTATTGTATAAGTCCAACTATTGACCTAGGCACAATATGTATGTGGGATCCATTATCATGTTTATAATATGGCCCATGTTTATGCCAGCATGTACTATATAGTTCAGTCCCATGTCTGTTGGACGCACCATTATTCTTTGTACTTTTTTCTCTTATCTAGCATAAGTATGCCTCCCCCGCCTCATTCAAATCAAGTACGCACTCATAAAAGAGACTTGTCACACCTGTAAGTCTCACCTCCTCAGGGTCTTGTCCTCTCTCACTTCAGTCTGCCTTACATTTCTCTCTCTCTGACTCCCCTTCGGTGTCTAGTATTTGTGTTCTTACAACATACTTCGGTCATATGATTAGCTTCTAACTCTCACACGTTGCAGGGAAAACTGTTACACCAATATTTGGTCATCTAACCTGTTACTATTAGATGGACTAAAGTACACCATGTAAGACCAATTTTACCACAATGAAATTGCTTTCACTATGATAAATAACTAAATAACCCATATTTTATTAAGTCGTTTATGGTCTAAATAGGAAACCCCATGAGGAATAATTAAATAAATCCTTATATGTTTGATTTTCCTCTAGGGATAATTAACTAAACCATTGTTTAATTAATATTCCTGGTCATATTTAACCCAATACAGGAAAATTAATTAGATAAATCATTATTTATCTTATTATTTTCTAGGAATAATTATTTAAATCATTATTTAATAATATTCCTTGTTAAATTTGAGTAAAACATTATTTATTTAATTATTACTTAGCCACATTCTTAAAATAATAAATAAATCATTTTTTTCTTTCACAGTGGTTCATGAATCCATGTGCCTGCACACATGAACCCTGTTACATCCACACTCTGAAAATCTCGATAGACCCTCTCGAGGGGATCTATCATCAACCTTACATGCGAGGCCTAACCCTGTGGACATCAAGGAGATTCGATCCTGTGACCTCCCAACCAAATAAATATATCAGTTATTTATTTATTATTTCCAAATAAAGGGATTTGACCAAATTTAAAATCCTTTTCCCTCAAATAAAAATAATAAAATATTCCATAAATTTTGGATCTAGATTTGGTTAATAATATTTTAATTATGCACCAATATCTAGACTAACTCAATATTTTGTTATAAATAGAAGGGTTTTCCCTTAATTCACTACCTTTTATTGCCTACAGATCACTCCTGATCTATACTTTTGGTCTGACTTTGATCCTCTCATCATTGTCTTATTTTTCTACTTTTTGCTTGTGAGCTCCCTTTGAGTTCCATTTTTGTCTGGGTTTTTTGCACCATAAAGAGAGATAGATCCTATATCTAAAGTGTTGAGGACATATAAGAACCCATCCCATTGAGGGGGAATGGTAAAATATTTTCTATGTTCCCTTCCCAGGTGTCATAATACAAAAAATTCTTTAAAAATTCTTGTCTTGTTCATTGGATGCATGGAGTGACTCTTGCTTATTTATTGTTGTTTAATGCCTTTAACTGCATAGATCTAGATTTCTGTAGCATTTATTATGATCACTAACTGCATATCTAAGGAAATTGACAACCATATTTGATGTTAGGGTTTTTTGTTATGCACAGCTAAAGTGAAATTTTTTGTATGCTTGCGATTATAATTCACACTAACATTTAGCAAATAAAATCATGCCCCCCTATAAAAATGTGCCAAGTTACTAAAGGATTTCAAATTTATTCATGATTCTTAAATTATTTTAAAAGGGTGTTTAGGTTTCATTTCCTAAATTTCATCGATTATGCACTTATATGTTTTTATCCTAAGTAACTACTCAGAAAAATGGGTCGAATCACTTGGATAATGCACCAGTAGCTTTGCATGGCAGATCTTGAACCCGCTTCAGATCTACGATAGAGACTCACTTCGCAACCCCCCCCCCCCCCGGAACATTTCTCGTTAATGCGAGGCGGGGGGGGGGGTGGGTGGTTCTGAAGTGTGGTATTAATGGATGTCTTGTTTTGTGACATGGCAGCACCACGAATTTTTGCACCCCCTCCACCTAAAACTGGAAACTAGGAGGTAATCCCACTCCCCGAAATCCACCAACAGTTTTCCATGCCCGATGACCGTTCCTCCCGCGCCTTCTACCAACAGATATCGTCCCCATGCCATAACCATTAGCCCAATTTCTAATCTCATTCCTCCACATCATTTGATCATTACCCTCGAATGCTCCACTTATAGTTGTTAATCACCCCGTTGGCCATTAAGCCCGTTCTTGACTGTTAATCACCATGTTTGTCTTTAAACCCCCATCAGAGCCATTAATTCCTACGGTCATATCACAGACTGTTAATCCCAAAACATACCCTATAAAATCATTTTCAAAGAGCCTGACACCAGTTTACTTTCTCGTCCAAATCGCTATTATCCCTGCATTTTGTTCCAAGGAAATTTTTCATATCTCCACTCTACAGTCACTATCCTATTTTCGTAATCCCTGCCACCCTATTTGTAACCCGATCTTCAATCCTTTTCTCAGTCGATACCCTATCAAACATGGCTCCCAAAGCCAAGACCAAAAAACAAATGACTCCTAAGGGCAAATCTAAGAAACAAGTTGTTGGCTCGAGGGGTCCTGACCCAGGTTCGGAGGTTAAGGTTTTCCAAAAAACTCCTATAATACTGGCCCTTTCGGCAGTGACCTGCTTGCATAGGTCAAAGTCTCATCCGAAGCAGTATGGGTGGGTGTTGGATCTAGGTTTCCGCACCCTGAGAGAGGATAGGTAAGTCAAGCAGAGTTGCGTTCGGCTTTATAATGACCAAACCACCTATCCCAGAACCGGATCTATAGATCTCCTTCGCATCAACATGTGCAAGGTCAACTATACTTACTATACTCAACAAATCATACACTTCTAAAAAAATATTGCAGCATTATAGTTATTCTTTGCATAAAAAATAACAGAACATACCCAAATCGAAGGTTTGCGCAGTAGAAACACTTAACACAGTTACTTTCACAGATTAACACAGAATATGCATAACATAACTGCTATCAAATATTCACATCAACAGTACAAATAGATTCAGTTACTCAAACAACCTTTCTCATTCATTAATCCTTCAGATCCTTCTTACAATACCCAAACCCGACCTGCGCACACAGAAATAAGGCTTGCACACAACAAGACTAGGGATCTCAACATATATAGCTAGCAGGATTCCTTTCCCCAAAAACCCAAATAGATCTACTAAGCCACAATTCACATCAAGATCTCATCATCTTCTTCCCTTATAATTCAAAATCTCCGTCTATTTATAACAATCTAGCCTAATCTTTCCTATGGTCCGCACACCATGGTTTACGGACTCTAGGTCTACGCTTTGACCCATTACAATGCTTTCGGGGCTTTGACCCACCCCAAAACCCCTACGCTAAACTAATTATATTCAAAAATATGAAAAATTGGACCAATTTTGCAGCTTGTAGGATACCCTGTTCCAACAGTCCCCCAACACAATCTTGTGACTCGTCCCAAGTCACTTGGGTAGTGCAGTCTCTACTTGCACATGTAGGTCATTGATGGCTGCGATCCATGGAGGCAATACTCCTTGACTCTGAGCGGTAGCACTCTACGCGATGTCTACAAGCTTCTAGGAGGTCGATCCTTCAGTAGCCACAGTAACAGGCTCTAAGGTCTGGTTGAGTCGCTTGATCGCGCCATCGGTATCTTGTGATATCTGGAGGGCGGCATCATCCCATGGCTTCAAGAATTATGTGATGGCATGCTTTGTTTCTCGAAGTTCCTCAATCTTATCTTGGAGTGCTTTTCTAGTCTTCAAGCGTGCCAAATGTTGTGCAAGGACTAAGGAGGGAAAGGTAGCTTCAATCTGATCGAAAGCTGCTTCCTTCTGTCGCAAGTCCTGATTGATTTTCTGAAGAACCTGGTTGAACTGGACCGCTGTCCAGAGCTGCATGGCCAACTCAAGCAACTAAGTACCCTGAGCAATATAGCCCGTAACGATGTCCATAGATTCTGTTACTAGCGTAGCTTGTTGGGATTATACCTCTAGAGGTGTTGCAGAATGTAATTGGGCTTGTAATGTAGTGACTTACTGCTACCTTTGGGTCTTGAGGGCCTTCATTTCAGTTCTGGATGTCTTTAGTGTTGCAAACAAGCCCTCTACTATAGCCCAGAGCAGAGCTGTAGCTAGGAGCTCGTCTAGGAACTTTGCACCGAGCTGGTGGACCACTGTTTCAAGCTACGCCTTTTGCGATATAGAAAGGGAGACGTCTGTGATCTGTTGTGCGATGATTGACGTGGCCACATCGAGCTGTTGCTGTGCGGTCCGATCATTATCGTGGATCTCTTGAAGCACAACAGTGTGTAAATCTTGTAACACCTCGCAGGGTAGATTTTCCAAGTCCAATTGTAGTCCCGTATCCACTGGAAGGTGGGTACCAACCACGATAGTGCTAGGCAACGAATAAGCATGGATTTCTTTTGCAGTTAGCCTAGTACTACTGGATTTCATGGGAACCTGTGCCTATGTTATGGTAGGGTGCATTGTATCCATATTTTTTTGGAGGTCACGAAGCTCAGCTTGCATGGCTTTGATTGTAGAATTTTTTTGTGCTTCTATGGCTGCCCACCTATCCTCTGTAGCCAAAGTAAGTGCATCTATAACTTTCTCGAGATCACCATTAGTTAGCGTGATCATTGCATCGTATTCTTGGCATTGGGCGCACTGCTTTTTCTCGGGCCCCTTTGCAAGCTCTCTGTGACGCTTCGTACCCTGGAGGGATGTAGTATCCTCATTAGTCAGCCCTTTCATTCGCAGGACTAGCTGCGAATCGACTGTGTCATCTCTTACAGTGATCTGCGGCAGTTGCGTAACATCTTCCGTGGCTGTGTCCGAGCCCGTCCGGCTGGACCCTGTTAACATCCCAGGTTTGGAAGGGGCGTTAACTTCCATCATATAGCTTTGACGCCAATTCGTGCAGGGTTCAAAGTCAATTCTCCATGCAGGAAGATAGAGGGCAATTAGCTTATCAATTACGGCATCCCCAAACCCCCTCAACGTAATGTTCGCAGGCTTTGGAAGTGGGTTGATTGGGTATGAACAGAATGCTAAAGATCCAGAAAATCATGCAGCAGAACAATACATACAGATTATAGAGATGATATGGAACCTTGGTCGGAGTTATCCTTTCTCCTTTATAGTGCCTATGGCTATCCAACGGTAAGGTGAATATTACTTGGAACTTACCATCAAGCAAATGGTAAAAACTCACAAGAAATTGCCTCATTAATTTCCAGCCACTTGTTTTCCTTAACGGTAATATTCCCTTTTTACCAGAGTTCAGTGTTCTACCTATCATCGTTCGCACCCTATGGGCTTCCCGCAGATATACTGACCTTGGATGAAGCATCCATGATGCTTGCGCATCCTTAATTATAGCCGAAGTAGGGTGTGTTGTAATGCGATTCAGGTGCAGCCTAAACAACTTGAAAACCATGTGTATCCCATCCAGTTCTGAGTTTAGAACAGTTCAGGGGTCATCCTTTCCTTCCTTTGGGCTGAGGCTGCAGTATTCAACCATGTGTGGTATCTGCATTCCCCATGATTCAGATGAGATATATAGGTGTGGTCTACCCCAAGTCAAGGTGTCAGTGTTCTGCAGAGCTGCATCAAGCGCTCCTGTGCCATCCACCACCCTAAATTTTTGCAGAAACTCATCCTGCAAAGTCTCCCAATGGCAAGTGCGCTGATGTAGCTCCGCATCTAAATTCCATGCAGCTGGACGCAGACCCAGAGCATGGATAAATAGGTGGAACCATTCTTTTGGGGTTCTGTCACACCATTGTGTTTCCCATGTGAGCAAATATCTGCGTGGAGCTTCTGACCCAAGGAAATTTTTGATCTGTCTCACAGCTGGAGCTTCAAATCGTAGGATCATCTTATCTCAACATTCCTCCCAATCTTGGAATACCTTCCCATGCATCTCCCACCAACGTGCAGGTGTTCTGTGCAGGGCTAGCTTAAGGGCCCATAGCCTACGTCCCTTGGAAAATTCTACTATGAATGCGTGTAAAAATTCCTTAATGTTACCTGAATCACCAAAGTAGGGCAGGTCTCTTACCTCGGAGGAGATGCAACAGAAGTTCCTTGTGACCCGAAGACATCGCAGTGCCAAAACCTCATGCAACCGGCCTCGCTAATTCTCTAGTTCCCCATCAGAGTCAGAAAATCATTCACTGTCTTTTTCCGAGCATAGTACTCCTTCCACCGTGGGGTGAATCAAATCTTCGTCCTACATAGTCAACTTGTAAATGTGGTCCACTTCCTCCTCATCGTGCGCTGGCTCTATATATCGTGAACCTTCCGCAGTATCCAACGGTACTATTACTCGTGTACCATTATTTTCAAACACCATGTTCGCTTTTTGAGGTTGATAACACCCCCCATATCTATAGCCTAGTCTAGTCCTAGGAGCACAGGGTAGGGGTCTGCATCTTCTATGATTTCTATTACCTCAAAGTCAGCTTGGGCCTTTACTCCTGTGATATCTACCATGATTTTTGGCAGCCTTCCTAGAGGGATGATCTTTTTTTGATTTTCCATGCGTAGCTGGAAGGTGGACAATTATAGCTTAGGTTCTCCCATCTGTTGCCATGTTTTTTTAGGTAACACGTTTGCATCTGATCCAAGGTCCAAAATAACCTGATCCATCTCGTAGTCACCAATCTGCGTAGTCAACCGCATTTCTCTTCTGGTGCATTTTTTATACCTATATATTTTGTGTACATCCTTGGTCCCTGGGGTAAGATCAGGCCGCACTATGCAGCTATTCATTAATGCCTGAAGGTTATCTACAACCTTTGGGTTATGTAGCAGCTTCATACATGCCTACAGAAAGGGCTCAACCCCCTCATCTGTCTTGGGATGTGTCAGTACCTACACAATAGCTGCCCCTGCCTTAGCAAAATCTTGGTGAGTTGTGTCCATTGTTTCTTGTCCCTTTTTCATGTCCAATCCTTCTTGTTGGGTCATAGGATCCATGGAAGGCTCTTCCTTTGGTCCCCGGGTGGCCATCCCACTACGTGTTACAACTTTCACACTTGGGTCCATTTTTCTTAGTTCAGCCTTAACTCGTTGAACATTCTGCGTAGGGGTGGGCTTCTTTTACTGCATTTTTGCTATTAATATTTGGCAATATTTAATCACATGGTCAAGCTGTCTATAATATCGGCTGGATTGCCATGTAGGATTTGGGCAGTCCCTAGCAAAGTGCCCTGCTTCTCTGCAATTATAGCATATTAGTTGTCCGCATCCTCGACCTATGCTTCCTCCCCAACCTCCTGCCCCGCCCCTTGCTGGAGAGCCACCAAAGCTAGCGGGAGATCTGGGTGATGTAGGGTATGATTGTACCCTATACAAGTTTCCTCGATCTATCATCAATCATAACTTCGACAGTTCTACTCATCGTGTCCTACCAACCGGCAGAACCTGCACCATTGTTGCTTCAATTATCGGACATATGCTCCTAGCCGAGGGAAATGGTTCGTATCGTGCAGCCCTGTTATGCAGCAGTCATTACACCATAACGTAGATCCGCTTGAGCCTAGATGCACTAGGTTAGGTTCTCCTGCCTGTATGTAATTTGTTAATAGTGGGAACAGATCCTTCGTATGTTCAGATACCTGACATCGGATGCACCACAGATCTTTGCTGGCTCCTTTTCCTTGTTCCTTTTGCAGGTTATGAATTTCCATGTGCATAGCTCCAAGCTGCTCCTGAATTTTCTATACTCCTAATGAAGTATCTTCTCTGGGCGCATATTCTAGTTTCATAGCGACTTCCACAGCTTTTTCCTGTGACTTGAAGGTCTGGTGACTCATTGGTATGCGTAGGTGAGACAAAAACATAACGATGTACAATTCTGTATGTTATCTATCATCATACTCAAATCCTTCTTCCCTGATTACTCTCTTCAGTCGTTGATCATCCTCCCATACAGACTCAGACACTCCTTGATTGAAGTCCTTCAAATCTGCTACTAGTTGAGAGTAAGATTTTGGCTTTCAGAACTGTTTCTTTAGAGTGTCCTTAATATCTTGAATAGATGCATTCCCATTCTGAGATATGTATCGCATATACCAGTCCAGAGCTCTTTATTCGAATTCCAGGGATAGTTGTGCCCTCTTCACCATATCACTTGCCACATTTTGCGCAATCCATACAGAATATGCAACAAACCAAAATTGGTCCATATCTTCATCTGCTACCCCCTTAAAGGTAGGTAGTTTCAGATGGGCAGCCATATCACTTTTCGTCGGAGGTGGTGGTATGGGCGAATTCATACCTCTGCGTGGCCTTGACGACAGTTTAGTTGGGGGGTCTGCGTAGCTGTCTCTTGCAAAGGGCTATAGAAAGATCTTCCCCATTCAAGGTTGGTTCAATAGTATTTACCAGTGTGTGTCGTGCTCTCGTTCAGATCCGAGGTCCTTCACTCGGTATGACTACACAAAATACTCTTTTCGCACAGTAATATCTTAATCAGTAGGGGTAATGACTTCAGAAACTTGGCCCAGAAACCTTTAAAGAATCTCCGCTTTGCTTCGAAGTAGGAGACAAACTAATCAATGGCAATTTCTGTCACAAACCCTCCTATCACACAGTCAACCCAGTGATCCACTGTGCGAGAGATGGTATTATCAGTCCTTTCCAACTGTTGGATCAGCCCTGGAGCCCACTGGGTGACCCGTTCGTCCTTCCAACACTTATGGAACTCTACGAAACTTTCTAGCCACTTCTGAAGCTTGATTGAAAATGTCACAAAGAAATTTTGTAGCTTTCCGTAATAATGTACCTGTCTTTCCAATTTTCCGTCGTTAACCTCGTGTTGCAATTCTCTTTTATCGCAAATTCCTGAATATTTTTTTTGAACCACTCTTCAATTTCCTTCCTCTCAGGCTTCCAGCACTCTCTTGTAATTACCCGATCCCTCTCTCAAAATGCTCTCGGTCCTAGAAATAGAACCATTTGTTGGCTCAAGGGGTCTTGACCCAGGTTTAGAGGTTCAATTTTGCCAACAAACTCCTATACTACTGGCCCTTTCGATAGTGACCTTCTTACGTAGGTCAAAGTCTCACCCAAAGCAGTATAGGTGGGTGTTGGAACCAGATTTCCACACCCTGAGAGAGGATAGGTAAGCCAAGAAGAGCTGCGTTCGGCTTTATAATGACCAGATCGCCTATCCCAGAACTAGATCTATAGATCTCCTTCGCATCCACGTGCACAAGGTCAACTATACTTATTGTACTCAACAAAGCATACACTTCTAAAACAATATTGTAGCATTACAGTTATTCTTTGCATAAAACATAATAGAACAGACCCAAATCGAAGGTTTGCGCAGTAGAAACACTTAATACAGTTACTTTCGCATCTTAACATAGAATATGCATAACATAATAGCTATCAAAGATTCGGATCAACAGTACAAATAGATTTAGTTACTAAAACAACCTTTCTCATTCATTAATCCTTCAGTTCCTTCTTACAATACCCAAACCCAACCTCTGCACACAGCAGTAGGGTCCGCACACAACAAGACTAGGGATCTCTGCACACATAGCCAACAGGAGTCCTTTCTCCGAAAACCCAAACAGATCTACTAAGCCACAATTCACAGCAATATCTCATCATCTTCTTCCCTTATAATTCAAAATGTCCCTCTATTTATAAAAATCTAGCCTAATCTTTCCTATAGCCTGCACACCATGGTTTGCGAACTCTAGGTCTACCTTTTGACCCATTACAATGCTTTCAGGGATTTGACCCACCCCAAAACCCCTCCGCTAGACTAATTATACTAAAAAATATGCAAAATTGGACCAATTTCACAACTTGCAGGAGACCTTGTTCCAACACAAGTGAAAGAAGAGGTTATGATCATCAATCCTATTGCAAAGGTTACTAATCCAGTTGCAAAAGAGATCCCTGCTACAATGCCACAACTTAACCTCGACCTCATACCCATCACCAATGAATTTTTCAAAGTCACTAACTGTCATTGCGAATTTGATTTCTATGAGCAACATGAGTTCTTAAAATAGAAGCACATATATAATTAAGACCTTATCAAGTTGTATGAATCCATGTTTCCTTTGTTTTCGTTTGCACAAACTCACCCTTTTCCTGATCTAATTACCTGGTGTCAGAAACAATATGACCCTTTAACCAAGTCAGTGGTGGCCTAGAATGGAAACATTCTGATCACCATATCCCCTCAAACTATAAACCAGATGCTACTCATTCCTTCATCTAATTCCCTCTCCCATTTTTCACTTGCTGCTCTCATGGACCTTTACCACAAACTATCTTTCCCTCAAAGAGCTCAGATATTTGACATTTTCTTACCCGGGGATGCAGAGATGCCCAAGAAAAATCCACCATACTCATCCTCAATTATTCCCGAAGCCTCCAAACACTGCATCTCTCTCCTCTTATACCTGCTAGGATACCCAAATGACCAAGTTGTTTATGAACCAATCATGGGGTTCTTATCTATTTTTAGCAAAGAAAAATTGCCATTGTTCATGTATAATTACAACCAATTCTTGGCTAAAAATATAAATGAACAATTCATGAACTTTATCACACAAGGAGTGTTTAATTATACTTCTGTAATTGTTCACATGTTTTTGTTTAAGCATGTAGAGATGTTGCCTATCTACTTCAACAAGCAGGATGCATAGGGAGTGAATCAATCATTGATTCACTGGACAGAGTTGGTCAGAGATTTATCAACAACCACTTATTTTGCAGAGTTCATAGGCTCATTCATTCATCAGGTAAGGCAACTCCTTGCAGGTCAATCAGAGCTGAGAATTGGAGAAGAAAATATAAGGATCTTGCACCTTAGTGAGCAAGCTAAAACTGGTGATTGGTACATATATAAAAATTACACAGAAATCACGGTATATGGCTTTGAACTCACACCATACAAGCTTCCAATATATGTCCCTATGATATTTTTCTCCTTAGAATACATTAGGCAAATGTTAAACATGGATGAGTTACATTTTGTCTCAAGAAAGAGAAAAGCTCGGTTTAAACTCAAAGCCAGCATTGGATCTTTCATCTATATTACCAGAGAAGTTGGTGTTGAAGCAAATGTAATGTTATAGAGAATGGGTTTCCAACCGAGTTTTACTTGGTCTTATGACCCCCATGGAATTATTTATTCTCTTAGAGTTGAACTCAAAACAACTTCTTACACTCATACCTCCAGAGCAGAAATAGAGAAATACATGAACTAAGATGAATGGGTTGAAGGCACTCTCCAGGAAGCATATGAACAGATCATTTCAACTTCTAATGTATAGAACCTTTTTCCTGATAGTAAACAATAGAAGAGAATCATAGAAGAGCCTCCACATGCCAAAGAAATACTCAAGGAATTCATCTTGCAACACAAAAATCCAAAGCTTGCTTCCACCTTACTCCTAGAGGGAGAAAAACCAAAAATTATAGATTTGGGAGAAAATGAAGTTTCTACATCCACCATTGTTCCTAAAAATACTCCATCATCATCAGCTATAAGAGAACCACTGGAGATTATCTAGCATTCATATGCTAGCTCTTCTGAAGAGAAGAGTATTTTCTCTATATTCGTAGACATCAGGCACAAGAATGAAGCATTGAAACATGATGATTATAGTCAATTCTGGAAGAAAAAATCTACATCATAGCATAGGATTTTCACTACCTTTTACAGTGAGAAAGGAAGGATGCAAATGGCCTTTCTTCAAGCAACAATGCCATTTCCAAAGACCCATGTGGAGTATAAGAATATTGTCTTCTCTTTTGATGCAAATGAGATCCATCCAATTGAACACGTGGACATGCACAAGTAGTCAAGAGAAATGCTATTTTCAATAATGACAACAACAACCATGTCACTTTCCAAACTCAAATTTGCATTATCAAATGTTCAATCTCAGCTGAAGATTGAAAAATTGTCTTCATTGTCTAAAGATAACATATTGAATTCATTGGAATACCTTCTAGTGAAAGTTGGGTATGACCCAAAAGACTGCAAGGAAGTTGAGGAAATCATTATAAAGAAGAATGTAGACATCTTTTATCTACCCAAACAACTCAATATACCCTCAGCTGAAGACCTGCAGACTAAGGAGATTGAAGAAAATTAATATAAAAAGGAGGAGATGTTGAAGTTGATCATTGATCAAAATCTGCAAATTAGAAATATGGAAGAACAGATTGAAGAATTACTACTAAAAGATAAATCAACACTCTAGGTGAATATTGATCCTAATAAAGCTACTCAAACATCTTCTTCATGTACAAAACGTTCAACAGCTTTGACTACAATAGATGCAACAAAATTGGCACAAGATTTGGCCATTCAAAAGCAGGCACATGAGAAATTACAACAAAGGTTTCAAATTCTTGAGTCACAGAAGATTAAAAATGACACTTTCTACATCGAGGAAATGCAGAAGACTCATCAATTAGGACTTAAGGTAAAAGAACTAGAAAGTGAATCTCTAATGGCAGCAACTCTGGTTGAAGCTAAGAAGAATATATGGAAAGACATCAGTAGGTCTATGACAGAGGTATGGTCATCCATATATATTATCTTCTAATAGGAGGATCTCATTACCAAATGCAGAGTAGCCATTGAAGAGAAGAAAGAAAATCTCAAAAAGAAGCCAAGTGAAGGCACTGACATGATCAAGGTTCTCAACTCAAATAACATGGAAGAGTTTGAATAAATCAACATCTTGGACATAACTACAACAATTTTCGAGATAAAGAAAGTTTTATAGAAAATAAATTTAATTAACCAATTGCAAACCAAATTTGAAGCTTTGAATATTTTTTTTCAAATATTTCATACTAAGTTTAATGTTTTAAACCATAAAGGACTGTCAGGATTGGTAGGATTAGATGATAAGTTGATTAAATTAGAAGTCTACTGTAAAAAATTATACACAATTGCAATAGATAATTCAAAGTTTGCAGGTATCAAAGGACAGGTTACAAGGAAAGCATTTCTTGAAGCGTTGCAATTTGATTTGATCATTCAATATTAAATAAAACATTTATTCATTCAAAGACCAACTTTTGATATATATATATACATAAGTAGATGAAATCTTTCGAAAAATGATTAGTGTCAAAATTCCAAGTCAAGATCAATGGGATAATTTTTATGATACCATCAAATAAAAGGATAAATTTACAGCATGCCAACATATTAGATTTTTGAGGGTCCAGTTAGCAACAACTTCCATCAAACGGGGCCAAGTCATCAACAACTTCCAAGAAAACAGAGACACTTCATCTATATGTTTCCTTCTTCTTCTTCTTTATTCTATTATTGTAAAACAATTAAGATATTTCTAAATTTCACAAATTAGTATAAATAACTCTCATTTCAAGTTATTAAGGGTTTCACCCTTGGATAAGCGAATTTTTGTAAACATAAATTGTACATGTCCCTTTTATCATCAATAATAGAAGAAGGATTATGAATTTGTCTCATACAACTCTATTCTCTCTGTAACTTTTTCCAATTTTCATACATTTTGTCTCTTCATATGTTTAATTGTTATCAAGATAACTAGGTGAGATTAACTGTGTTTCAGTAATATTATAATTGCTCCTGAAGTTATTATCAATATAAATAATTATTTACTTAATAGTTTGTTGATTTAACTCCCTTTAATTTATAAATTGTCAGCGTCTTGATAATGTTAAATGTATTTTGTTGAACTTTTAGACATTGGTTAAAGGTTTTCAAGCTTATGATTTATTGAAGAATTCAATCTGAAAATTTGATAATCATATCTTATTACATAAATATACTTAACCAATTTACAAAATCTTAATCACTGTGTGACATAAAAAAAGAAGCCCTTACTTATAATTACTGATATTATCTAGAAGATTTAATTAATATTTTTTTACTAAAATTTATCTTATACATTAGTCCTCCAAAACTACAAAACAAAAAAAACATTATAGATTCTTTGCAATGATTATTGACCACAATTATCTCAAAGGACAACACCTCCCAAGTGGCATCCTCATATGGAAGGTATCCCCATCTACTCCAATGTGTTATCAATGCCCAGCTCCAAAGCCGCCTCTCTAGAATGTCTAGAATGGCCGAAAACTATGTAGTTAGATGCCTCTTGTCATCAATGAATCCATAAGTGACAACCATTTGTTTTCCAAGAGCCTCCTCTCTGCATGAGATATATAAAGTGAAGTGGTTCTTTCCCCAAGTGGAAAGTCCCAACTCATTAACTATCTCTCCAACCGATGCTATATGGAGTAGATTTTGTCTCTCCATACTCCAATCCTTGGCCCTGTTGGCCTTGCTTGCTACAATAATCATATCAACACTATGAAAAATAGGAAATAGAGAGATATGGGTTGACATGCAAAATGTCAGACCACACTCTCCCAATAGTAGCCACCGCAACAATGCCTCTTGCTACCACATCACACCATCATCATACCAAGTATGGTAGCCATACTATCTCAAGAGAAGCCACTGTAGTAATGCCTCTTACTGCCATACCACCTCATCATCATACCAAATATGGTGTTCATACTCTATTAACAGAAGCCAGTGTAGTAAGGCCTCCTGTTGCTACCCTACATCATCATCATGCAAGGTATGGAGGAATGTTAGCCCATATTCTCCCAAAATTAACTAAAGCAGCAATGACTCTTTTTGCCACCTCACATCATCATAATGAAAATCATGGAGAAACACCATATTGATTGGCATGTAGAATGTCACATCATACGAACATAACCAATCTTCCTGATAGCACATCATGTGAGTGCCATGCAATGTCCCAAACAATGATACTTACATTTACATATGATATCATGTGATGGCCAAACTCTCTCCAAAGTAACCAGCGCAACGATGCCTCTTGTTGCTTCATCATACTAGTACTATGCAAGGTATGTATCCTACAAATGTAAGATGTTGGGTAGTAACCATACTCACCCAAGAGAAACCCGTGCATCCATGCTTTTTGTTGCATCGTGTCATAGATATAAAAGTAGCCTTTCAACCACTTTCTCATCATCCTCATCCATCCGTCCAAATGTGGGTGATGACTCCTATAATGCTCCAGCTTGGTATCCACCCAATGGAGAATACCATCCTCCCCAATCTGATGACAATATTTGCACTCCATGATATGTTGAAGTGCGTCCTCCTTGGGGTCTCTCAGTGAGATCCTCTCACGAATGGCCCGAAAGAACCTATGAGGTTCTAAATATGTTGTAGGAAGAAGCTTCTCTTTGAGGTGTGAGATGCTCATCAAGAAGGCTCTATCCTTATAATGGAAAATGATACCCATCATAAGATGTCTTCTATCTACCATCGGTCTATCCAATTCTTCATAACTAAAGCGGTCCTTGGAATTATCCAAGAATAATTGGGCCCCCAAATCATCACTTCTCCCCAGTGACATGGCTGCTAATCTCCTTGATTGTATATCTGTTGTCTCATCGCTATACATAAGGTTGAACTCAGAGTCCTGCATTGTACTAAGTAGGACTATGCTCATCCTATCCTTTGAAACACCACACTCAAACACAAAGTTTTGTGTGCAACTCAATAATGTAAAAATGGTATGGCTATACATCTCCTCCTTGAACAAGTCAAGGGTCATCTGCGCAGTGATAGTCTGCTACTCCAAATCATCAAGGTGATCTAATATTTGGTTATGCAATTTCCATGATGGCATGACCCCACAAATATCAAGCTGAGGTGCTGAAATAATATGGGATGGAAATTTTTGCAAACCTTGGATTAGATAATACTTGGGAACATCTTGCAAATCTACAAGAGTTCATCCAACAGGTGCCATGGCTTCTCCAATTGCTGGTGATGGTGATGGATTCTCCTCTACTATTGCACCAACATTGGTATCTTCCTCCTCTTCCTCATGCATATCTGATGTAAAGTGATTAGGATCATCTTGTAAAGATGCAAGTTCTCCTTCTCCTTATGCAAGTACTTCTGCAGCTGGTGGTGGTGGTAGTTTCTCCTTTTCCAGAGTGATAGTGCTGACATCTTCCCTTTTATCCTCAAATACTTTCTCATCAATGTCGGGAAATGTCTCTATGGAAAATGTCTTTGGTTTTCTTCTATCAAACCTCTTTACTACCCTTTGAGTGTAGTCTGCATAAGTAGTCACTCTTGCATGTTTCATGTGGTTGAACTACCAATCCTTTACATCATCCTCAAGGTGCAACGTCTAATCTCAAAAAACTTTCTTTCCACTACTGGGTGTAGCTAGAAGAAATCATCTAAATTCTTCATCCAAGCCTTTTTTGTGCTTCTGGATGACCCATCAAATCTAGGAAATAAGAATATATTCTGAGTGTGCCTTCTTCTTCTATTGTTGTCGCGGGATCTCCTTTTTTCTCTGATATGAAAAAACTGTTGAAGATTTAGATTCTCCATGAATTCTCTAGATTGAGATTTGTACTCTGCAAGATAATTACTCAGAGTCTCATGCTCTAAGTATCCTCCATCACCATTCCATTCAACTCCTTCTACAAAGAAAGTGGACATAGTAGAGTATTGTGGAGCTCTTTTATTTTCCAGTTGTTTATGATGTTTATAGGAAGTGCTCGGACCTTCCTCATTCTAAAACCTTATTGGGGTTTCTTTCTTCCTCTCCCTTCTCATTTATTTAACCTTCTTGGAGAGATCCTTCATAGATCTAAAGATAAGTGTGGAAAAACTTATTCCCTCTGCCATTATATATTTCTACTTTTTTCTTCCTCTTTTGATGTCATAGAATATACTGCCCACAAGCTGAGCCAAAGATCATGATCTGATACCACTGTAATATTCCAAAATAGGAAAATATAGTAATACAACACAAAATAGCTAGAAACTACAACAATATGTAAATAAACAGAATACACCATAAAAATAGACGGAACAACTAATTCATTTTATTAATATGGAGGTGGAATACAATGTATAAAAGTGCTAAAAAATAATAGCAATCAAGCTGATAGAGATGGCTAGAGTGACCTTGAAGTCCTCTCACTGAAGGAACTATGTAATTGTTGATCCTTGGAGGCCATACCGCATTGTCCCTGCTGGAAATGCTAGAAATATAAGTACTTGTTGAAAGGGATGCATAGATCAGGTTGTTTCAAAACTTATATAATGTCAGGATTTCAGATCCAAACTCTATGATAAAAACCCAGAATAACCCAAAAAGGATTTCCAGATTGGATCAGCTTGGAAAATCACCCTCCTAGTGCTTGCAATACATAGAACTGTTGGGTATGCAGATCCGTGGCGTGAACTGAAAGATAAAATTCTGCAATCATATAGAGTTATCTCAATGCATGAAGGGTTTATCCATTCTCCTGATCTCCAAGCTAGAAGCTTTAGATCTAGATCATCCTTACTCATCTCAAGTTGCTGTTGTTGAATACACAACTGCCGGAATGCACTACACTGTCAAGAGGGTTGAAGTTGTAGCCTGCTTCTAGGTGATGGAATTTGGCACACAACTGACGGAAATAATCTCACCAAAGTGAGGGGATGATCCCTCACCAGATTCTAAGCTGAAATACTTGGAACTTCCTTCCTCCACTACATCTACAAGGTTGGATTGCGCATTTCGTGGGGGAATTTTTGCTACTTGGAGGTGTAGAATGATGGCCTGATGTCGAATGTCACAATTCTACTCATGAAATATTGAAATGAAAGAACAAGGTGAAAGGATGATCCCTCCACTGGTTTCCTAGCTGAAATGATAGAAACTACCTTCCTCCTCTCAAACCCTAAAGCATGAATGCGTAATTCCTAAATCTATAGGTGTTGAAGAGAGGGGCTAAATTTGGCACCAATTTTGGATGATGAATGGCTTCTCAAAGAAACCTTTACAAAGTAGGCACTCAAAGTCCCCCATGAATAAGGGCGGGATTCCCACTTAGGAACACCCATGTTCTAAAGAGCACTGTAGACTTAGCTAAACAACTAAAGCGTGCAAAGAAATTTCAAATGAAAAAACAAGATCTAAATCCATATTACTACCTCCTATGGCTGCCCTCACATTCCTTTTATGCTTTGTGAGCCACCCCTAGCCTTGGCCCACCTAATTACTGCACTGCACATGTGGCCACTATCCTCCATGAAGAATGTGTTGTCTCTGCATGATCTCCATCTACTCTTTATTTACTCTCTGCTCTCTCCATCATGTGTGCATTTAATGTAACAATTCCTCCACCACTTCATCACTATTTCTCTATGATATTACTTTTATTTCCCCACTATCTCCATCATCTTCCTCATTAATGCTCCTTGATATCCACTCTTCCTTCATCAATAAACTACTCCACTACTCCATAATGTTGATCCACTATATAACTAACCCACATTCACATAGAAAGGTGGATTTTATACATCTATGGGGTTTGTGGGTCCCTCCACCCTTTTATTTACTTAATTAATTAAGATAAGTAAGAACTCTAATATTCCATTAACTGATGGAAAATTGGGAATATTACAAGGAATCAATTGGGAAGAAGACAATGAAAAATTCTCGAGATTTGAAGGATACTCTTAAGAGCTTGAGATTTAGATTGAGAAGTTATAATAAGAAAATGAAAATATTGTCAGAGAAAAAGAGAGGAAAATAGAGGTGAATGCAGTGATTTTGCAAGGCCTAGTAGACCATCCAAAGGTAAAGAAAACATGATCTAGGCACAAACTATTCAAGTAGGAAGAAATCTAAGCAGAGCTTATCAAAAATCCAGAAGTGTGGATTAAATATGGATGGGAATAAGGAAACATGTCAAGGAAAATACATAGGAAATTGAGGGAAGACAGAGTGAGAGGAGAAAATTCACTCAACACTCCAGAAGGAAATTCAAGCAACACTGGTCGATAATCAAATACTATAATCAGAAGTCACCATCACGGAAGGAGAAGTGAGAAGAGATTAATGCCAAAATAATTCAAGAAAGTGGAAGAGACAGAAGCTTGGTTGTTGGGAATTAATAAATACTTCACGGTGCAAGATTACTCAAAAAACATGGAAGCCAAACTAGTTATTTTAAGCCTAAAAGGAAAATCTTATATATGGTGAGAATATTTAAGGAATGTTAAGGAAATCATGAATAAATATTTTTCATGGGGATTTGTTTGAGAAATACTTTTTAGAAAAATAATTTTCTAAGAGGTATCACTATAGCAAGTTCAAATAATTACATGAGCATAATATAGGGAGGCTTGTTATTGATGAACACACAAAAAAATTCCTATAGTTTTTGAGGTGTGTTCCATATATCAGAGATGAGAAGGTGAATATTCAAAGGTACCTCAATGGGCTATTGCAAGCCTATCAAGACATTATTTCATTTTATGAGCTAGGGAATTATAATACATCATTCAAAAGACCAAATATTGCTATGATCAATCCAAACACAACATCAAGATATGAACATAATGGAGGAAGAAAGATAAGACAAACTTCAAGGGAAAATTATCGAAATCCTCTAGATATATGCAAAGAGGGAGTGTGAAGTTCACCACTTCTACCAAGGATGAGCCCCAACAAAAAAATATTATCGCTAATATAAACATGCCCTCTAAATTAGCAAGAGAAGAGGCCAAGTCGTTTAAGAAGAGCCTTGTGCAGTGTTTAACATGTGGAGAAAACTATATGTGGAGGAATTTTCCTCAACAACAACATAATGATGCAAAGATGTACAATGTATAAGATTCAACCACAATTAATGATGTGGCTTAGACTAGGACATGAATTTTCATTGCATTAGATAATAAATAAGAAACCCATCAAGGTTTAATAATCAAGATGGATGGCATGGTGATTAAAAAACTTGTTTTAATTCTAATTGAAAAAATTTCAAGTTTAAATTATATCAACCCATAGGTTGCAGAGAAATGTGATTTGAAAAATAAAACTATTGAAAAAAATGGTTGGTTTAGCTGGGCAAAGGGAATAAAAGATTGGTGACATACATGGTGGAGTCGTTCCCCATGGAAATGAGTGGCATCTCCATTTCAATTTCTCTCAAATTTCAACAATTGGGATCATATGATATTTTAATTAGCATGGACTAGTCATAATCCCACAAAACCGATATTGACTATTGTAGAAAATTGTGAGAGATCCTTAACAACACTGGTGAGAACATAACACTACAGGGGATAAAGAATCCAAACACGATCATGAAAATAAACACACTACAAGTAAATAAAATCAATAAGAATTTTGTTTCATTCTATGCAATCCATGTGATCAACAAATTGGAAATAAATGAGGTCATATTGGAAAAACACCTAGTGTTAAAGAAATTTAGTGATGTATTTGTAGAATAAATATGAGGATTACAACTTGAGAGGGACATTGACTTTACCATTGAATTGGTTCTTGGAATAGTTATGGAAGAAGGATGAAACATTTTAGTTGTGTATCAACTACCAAAAGGTAAATAAAGATTCAAAGAAGAACAAGTACTCACTACCAAGAATCGATGATTTATTCGACCCGCTAAAAGGGACTATGGTGTTTTCTAAAACGCATTTGAGGTTTGGATACCATCATGTTCAGATGAAAGAGGAATATATCGACACAATAACCTTTAGGATGATATATGGCCACTATGATTTTTTAGTGGTGGCATTAATGATTACTAATGCACCAACAACACTCATGTGCTTGATGAAAAATGCCCTCAGACCATATTTGGAGAAATTGGAAATGGTATTTGTGATTGATAAATTGGTGTATTAAAAAAATATAAAAGAGAATGAACAGAAGGTGAGAGCAGTCCTAAAATTGCTAAGGGCACATAAGTTGTGTGAAAAACCCAACAAATGTGAATTCTTCTAAAACCAAGTTCAGTACTTGGGCAATGTTATATCAAAAGGACTGGTTGTGGATCTTGAAAAGATCAAGGACATAATAAAGTGGGTCACTCCTTGTAATGTCACGAAAGTTAGATCCTTCATGGGATTGGCTAGATATTACTAGTGGTTCATATGGAATTTCTCAAATGCTACCTTCTAATGCACTAAAATCCCACAATTGTACATTGATTTTCTGACTAAATTCTGTAGGTACTAGAAATAAAAATGGCTCACATTTTTTTCACTATAATTTCATTGAATAATGTAATGAACATATTTTCATCAAATATTTCACACCCCTTTTTTATATATCCTAGTAAAAATAAGTCATTATTTTTGACAAATAATTGTTGGATATCTGATGAATGTTTATTGGAAGTGCATCAGATATCCTATGAACAGTTCCATCGAATTTCCTTTTGAAATGGAAATGAGAAATGGCACCCCAAGGGGGATTCTGATTTCATTTTTCTTTAATTAAATTGGAAGAGAAATTTTAATTTCATCTCATGACAACTTGTATGAGTTAACTAATTCAGAAATATTGAGTTAGCTTGGGAAATTCGAGGTGAGGGTTTAAGAGGAGGCATGTAGAGTGATTCCATGATTTAAGAGGGTCCAGTTATAGTTATGTATGAGTTGTAATTAGTTAAATCAATTAATTGAGTTAAAATTGGTTTAACTAGTTCTAACTGAGTGATGAGCTAGAGATAGGTCCAACGAATTAAATCTGATTTAATTCAAAATGAGTGATCAATCATTTAGCTAATAATTCACTATAAGTATTTGTTGCATGTAAGTTATACAGAATACCAAGTTGAGAAAGAGGTTAAATGGAAGATAATTATCAGTTGTATAATTAGAAAATTGTACAGGTCAGTTATAGAATCAGATGGAGGTAGAGTTAGGATTGCGCAATCAAGACAAGGGATTTTCCTATTTAATAGGGGCTTAATTCATCCAATAATGTGTGATAAAGGAAGGTTGAGAAGAGGATGAGAATTGGCTAAGTAATTGTCTGATTTTTCCTAGATCAGTGTGAGACAGTTGGAAGAGTGTAGGAGTTTCTCTTGAGAGAGAAATCATTGTATTGTTTCATGATCCTCTACTTTATACAATATATATATCAGAGAGCCATGAATCACAAAAAAATAGCAAAAATTTAGTTTGTGTTGAATAGGTATTCAAATTTGCATATTCATTCTTCGGCACTAGCAACTGACAAGATGTCTTTCAATGGCTTGAGACTCGTATATGAAATCGAGGGAAATTCAAATTATATTGCATGAAAGGACGGGATGGAGGAAGTGTTCGAGGAAAATAGACTAAAGGGATTCATTGACGCTGATATTCCTAAGCCCGTTGTGACCGATGCTCAACAACATGATGCATGGAAAAATAATGTGGCAAAGGTGAGAAAGATCTTGTTAGAGGGAGTTTGAGATCATATTGTCTTGAGTTTCCATGGGAAGGTGACTCCATATGTGATGTAGAAGGCCTTGATAGATATTTTTAAAATAAGCAGTGACCATAGGAAGTTGGTGCTAAAAGACAATCTTAGAAAGATCAAAATGGAGAAAGGCAATATGGTCAATAAATATTTGACCAAGTTCACTCAATGTTGACATGATATTGGAAGTGTTGGGCTGATTGTTGTTGATGATGATTTGGTGAGCCTAGCACTTATAGGCCTTCCCAGAGCTGGCATAATTACTAGGACTCTATGAATGGAAGGGAGTAGCTACCAAAGAGGGAGAAATTGTGTTCTGACTTGGTACAAGAAGATTTTTGGCGGAGCACGACAGATGGATCCTCATCAAAGATGACGATGAGGATAATTTTTCCTTAGTTGGCAAGGAGAATAAAGGAAAATGGAAGGTGTCCCATTCCAAATCTGAGTCTAGAAAGGAAGGAAAGAAGCGAGACTTGTTAAAGATGAAATGTTTCAACTTTCATGATCATGGACACTATGCCACAAATTTTCCACAAAATAAGAACAACAAGAAGGCCTTAGGAGGAGCAGTTGTTGAATAATTGGCATCACAGTTCGAGTTGGAATTCACCCTCATCACAGTTATGGTGTCATCGATGATGGGTTTTGTGTGGTACTTGGATAGAGAAGCATCATTCCACATGACTGGCAATGAAGAATTCTTCAATAGTTTGGAGGAGAAGGATCTACATATGCATATTGAGATGGGTGATGACGGGAGGTATAGCACTACCGTTATTGGTACAGTTAGCTTTCAGAGATATTCAGGTAAGCCCCTTATACTAAAGATGTCATGCATGTACTTGGTTTAAGGAAGAATTTGGTTTTTGTTGCTATGTTGAAATATTGTATCTATGATGTGATTTTCAGTGAAGGAAAGGTGTTCCTTCATCACAAAGCCATGGGACAGGTGAAAAATATTTGGGTTCAAGTGAAGAATCACTACAAACTTGAGGTGGATGATTGTGAAGCATTGAGCACTAAAGTAGATAAGGTGGTGATATGAGACATCAGTGAGTTATGGAAGAGAAGGTTGGGCCATATACACCACATTTATTTGAGGATCATGCAACATATTTCTACAAGGCTTACAAAGGGTACACTTGCATAGAGAGACACATGCAAAGGGTGTACTATGGGGAAGTACATAAAGGGAACCTTTCACGATAAGGAAATAAAAGAAGTGGAAATCCTTCAAAGAGTTCACTCAGACGTGTGTGGACCATTCTCAACAACTTCCACAGTAAATCTCATGTATTATGTGATTTTTTTCTATGAATTTTCAAGAAATTGTTGGATTTTATTCATGCAGAAGAAATATCATACATTCCAAGTTTTGTGTGTTCAATGCACTTGTTGAGAAATATATAGGGAAGAATGTGAAGGCTCCGAGGAGAGAAAATGGTGGAGAATATATCTCTAACGAATTCAAGAACTTATACAACTCAAAATAAATTCGAAGAGAATTGATTTCACCTCATAACACGCATCAGAATGGGGTTGGATAAATAAATAACAGAAAAAATATGGGAGAAGCATGAACTACGTTGCATGATCAAGGCCTACCCTTGCATCTGTGAGCATAGGCATCTAATACAATAGTATTTGTGCAGAACCATAGTCTTCATCAATACTTGGCACGAGTACATCATAGGATGCTTTTTCAGGTAAGAGACCATATGTGCCATATTTTAAAATTTTTGGTTCATACGTTTATTACCATGTGACAAAAGATGCCAGGAAGAAGCTAGATCCAACAACAGAGTTGGGGATATATTTGCGGTACACTGATAAACACCACAACTATCGAGTGTATTTTCCAGCACACAGGATGACAGTGGTCAGAAGAGATGTGAAATTCAATGAAGATAAATCCATGCTATTTTCCCTTGAGAGGGAGATAGAGTTGTATGCAGTTGAGGAGCTCTTAGCTCCCAAGGATGAACCTCAGGATGTGGAGCAGCCACAAGAAGGGGAATAGAGAGTGGTGGAAATCACTCATGCATAGCCATTTACTAGAGATGGAAGGAAGCACATCAGAGAGGCCAACAGATTGATGATAGATGCGAGAGATAATGTGGGAGCACCCACATCACAATGCAGGAAGATAAGGTTCCCAGAGTGGTACACTAGATACACAGCTCTTATGAGTGAAGGTATTATGACAAAACCATCCTATTTTGAGAAAGTAGTGTAACAACCAATATGGGTTGATGCCATGGTTAAGGAGTAAGACTCCATTATTAGAAACAATGCATGGGAAGTTGTCCCAAGACCAATAGGGAAGTTAGTTGTAGGATCCAGGTTGGTTTACAAGGTGAAGCAGACAGTAGATGGGAGTGTGGAGAATCACAATTCTAGATTTGTGGCCAAAGGGTTCTCTTAGGTCGAGGGGAGTGACTATGATGATAATTTTTCACCATTCACAAGGTATTCATCGATTAGATCCATCCTTGCAATTTCAACATAGATGGGATGGTAGATACATTATATGGATGTAAATATAACCTTTATCAATAGATTTGTTGAGGAATAAGTGTACATTGAGTAGTCGTACCATTTCTAGACCTTAGATAGGGAGTTGCATGTGCGTAGACTCAAGATAAAAATGTATGGGCTAAAGAAAGCACCCTGTGTTTGGTACACCAGGATCGATAGCTATTTCAATAGGTTTGGCTTCAACAATATTGAAACATATTTGAACCTATATCATATTGTGGTTGATGGTAAGATTTTTATTATTTTACTTTATGTCAATGATCTAATACTGACAGGTGGTGAGAAGCTCATAAATTCTTAAAAAGATGATCTTGCAAGAGAATTTGAGATGAAGGACATGGGGCTCTTGCACTATTTCATTGGATTGGAGATATATTAAATATATGGGGAGCTATTTATATCTTAGGGAAAGTATTCCAAGGAGATTATGAGGAAGTTCCACATGGAGGGCCATAAACCCATGGAGACTCCTCTTGTAGGAAATTAGAGGAAGGAGGATGCTACTTCGGGAAAATTAGTGGATCCTATTGTTTATAGGAAGCTTGTGGGTTCACTCATGTATTTGGTGAACATAGGACTAGACATATGCTACGCGATTAACCAAATGAGCGAAGCTATGGTTAAGCCGACCAAGCTCTTTTGGTAGGCAGGGAAGCATGTCTTGAGATACCTCAAGGGAACTACAAATTATATATTATGGTCCAGATGGATAGAGGGAGTGAGGCTTCGAGGCTTTACCGATGCAGATTGGGCAGGGAGTCCATCCAATAGGAAGAGAACATCAGGGGGCATATTCAACCTAGGATCAACACCAGTTTCTTGGTACAACAGGAAACATATATCAGTTGTACTCAGTTTAGCAGAGGCATAGTACATGGCAGCCATTAAAGTAGCATGCGAGGCCATCAGGATGAGGAATATACTTGCTGGTTTGTTCGGTTAATCCAGTATTCCATGAAAATTCCAAGCATATTGATATCCAGTATCACCATCTCAAATATTGTGTTTAGAGGAGAATTATTTCATTAGAGTACATTTCCATGGAGGAGTAGGATGAAAATATCTTGACAAAGGCACTGGAAAGAAGAAAATTTGAATAACACAGAGACGGGATTGGGGTAGCAGATAATCCCTTTCTTGTTGAGAGGGAGTGTTTAAATGGAAACAACAAATGGCACCCCAAGGGGGCTTCTGATGTAATTTCCCCCTAATTAAATTGGAAGATAAATTGTAATTTCATCTCATGATAACTTTTATTAGTTAACTAAGTCATAAAGACTGAGTTATGTTAGGAAATTAGAGTTGAGGGTCAAATAGGAGGCATGTGGAGTGATTCCATGATTTAAGGGGGTCCAATTACAGTTATATATGAGTTGTAATTAGTTAACTCAATTAATTGAGTTAAAATCAGTTTAACTAGTTCTAACTGAGTGATGAGCTAGAGATAGGTCGATTGAATTAAATATGATTTAATTCACAATTAGTGATAAATAATTTACTAATAATTATCTATAAATAGTTTTTTCATTCTAGCTCTAAGGAAGACCCAATTGAGATAGATTTTAAAGGGAAGATAAATATCAGTTGTATAATTATAAAATTCTACAAGTTAGTTATAGAGTTGGATGGAGGCCTAGTTAGGATTGCGCAATAAATACAAGGGATTTTCCTATTTAATAGGAGCTTAATTCCTCCAAAAATGTGTGAGAAAGGCAAGTTGAGAAAAGGATGACAATTGGCTAAGTAATTGTTTGATTTTTCCTAGATCAATGTCAAACAACTGTTAGAGTGCATGAGTTTCTCTTGAGAGAGAGAAAATCATATTCTTTCATGGCGGGGTTTTAATTTATACAATATATAGATGGCGGGGTTTTAGGTAGTGTGCTTTCCACAGATACATCTTGTGTTGTGTGATTGGTTAATTTCTTTCTCTTACTTATATGTGATTGTGTGATCATGTTTTGTTTCCAAAAATTTGTAGAAGGATTCAATATCTTGTTTTAGTACATCATAAGATCATATTGAATCCAATTGGTATAATTTATACATTTCCAAAAAAGAATGTAAGATAATCCAATGGAATTTTTTCAGATAACTGACGAAACTTTGTGTGAAATATTCGACATCTAATGAGCCTATCCGACCGAGGTGTCATATCTATTATGAGTATGTTTGTTGGAATTCTCATTGAATATTGGAAAAGTATTTTTGTTGAAGTTACAACAAGTAATGTCATATTCTTGTATAAAACCTCTCTCAATTTGACAGAGTAGCAATGAATTCAACATTCCCTTTGATGTTTCTTTGTTGTATCAAGGGAAGTTTTCTCCAAGATTATCAAAATTGTAATTTATTCTCTATTTAAATGGCCCAACCACATGAAGGTGTAAGCTCTTGTGCCCTGACCCCCCCACCCGCCCCCCACACATGACTCATAATTCCCTAATACCCAATCTATCTACTAGAAAATAGTCAAAAGAAACACATTAATATTCATGCATAGAAACTAACAAAAATAAATCATAAATAAACATGTGGTTTTGTACATAAAAAACATATAGTAATCATTTTTTAACATATAAGATTCATTCGTTAATCATAGACACAATATACTTCATCTCAATAAATTTTATCATAAAAAATATATTTTCATAATATGATACATGATGTTTAAATTTATATAACCAGTACACTTTTTTTTTTCATTTTCATATAGTGATAATTCCAAGAGTTTTTGATACAAGATTTATTTAAGATAGGATTTTATGCATTATTCCAAGCTTTATTCACCATTGTGATCTATCATTTCCAAATAGATTACAACATATCTAAGGATTATGAAATTCAAGGACATAATTGCTTAGACCATAGCAAAATTATGTTTCCAAATAAAAAATATCTACTCTTCCTATCATGTCTTGGAGATGGACTTTTGCATTTTTGGATTTTCCCACCTATTTTCCAATTTGAACACTTCAAGAAAGAAGAGAAAGATTGTAAGGGAAAAAAATATTCCTTGATTATGAAAAGTTAACCATGAAAACCTTATGATAAAATCCTTTAATGGAATAAAAAATTCAGCATTCTTGTTTTATAATTAAATTCTTCACCGCTTCAAAATGAAAAGCTAAAGTTCTCCCAGAACGATTAACAATTTCACCTAGAAGACTTAAAGCTTGTCACAAAGCTTGAACTTTCATTCATTAAATACTCAATAATTTTGAATATAAAAAATCCTCTCAATTGTTTTAAAGTTACATGGATTAGTATTCATGGAGAATCCTTTATAACTTACACCAGACACAATGCATGCATACAACAAGGATGTATATGTACATTTGCAAAAAAAAAATCCATGGGCTATTAAGTATGCAATACCTAATAAATGTAACCCTTGTACCTCCCTTAAGAATTTACACTTATCCAAAATCATTGGAAACATTTTTGTGCTCACTTGCCCAAATTTTTAGCATTTTAATTGTTGTAATGACTACTCCATCTCCCAAAGTACCATAATTTGTTGTAGTGACAGGTTGATGAATTATAATCCAACCCCCATGGTGACAAGAAGAATCCTACACGTTTCCACTACAAAACTATAATTCGCTTCTTAACCCTAAGTTATACCTCCAATAGAATCCTCATTCAAATAGGTACCAAAAACAAATGAAGATGAGAATTCAACAATACATGCCTCTAAAAAAAACATTTTTGGAATAGAGTTTTTCAGCACCTTTTTGATATCCAAATTAATTTTCTTTTCTCTTGGTTCATAAAATATTGACCCTGAAGATTATTGTGACAATTAAACTTTTCAAGTAGATTATTGGGCCCACTATAGGTATCATATACATATATTGAAAAGGTGATGATGCAAGTCTCAAGATTGTCATTGAACAAAAATTACTGCAGAAACAAAATGAAAGCGTGTAGTTCCTTACAGTACACAAATAAAGGAACAAGAGAATTCACATAACACAATCAAATAAATAAGAAGAATTGTATGTCATTCTCAAAAATAAAGAAAATATTAGTTTTCAACCCCTCTCCCACAAACATCCATTACTTATATGTGCAATTCTATTACATGGAATACCTAACAATTTACAACTGCCTTCTCAAAACTAAGAGAATAGTTACAACAAATTTAAGCATCATAGATAACATTGTCATTATTGCTTGTTATACATAACATTAAAAAAATGTATTAGGTTAGGGGCACTAACACTAGGGAAAAACCCCCAAAAATTATCATTGTGAAATTGTATACTTGATGCATGGGTGAAGATCAGAAACACTTGTGATACTAAATTGCAAGAAAGGGGTACTGAGATATTAGATTTTTTGGCTAGGATCTATTCTTTCCACTATTTTTTTGATGCTAAATTGGCACAAAAATAGATATGTGTAGATGAGGATGGATAATATTCTTAAAAGTGACTTTGAAGTTTGAAACAAATGATAAAATCAACAATCATCTATTCCTTCACACAACACAATTTTGCATTAATAATTATTCTTTAAAAGTCAACCACTGGAACAAATTGCATACAAGAAAGTCAGAGAAAAATATGAAAAATACAAATACACACTCATGATGTGACAAATCAATAAAAAATGCAAATTCTCAAAATAAGATACAACTGATATTATATACTTCAAGATTTCAATTCAACTTATATTTCTCATCTAAAAGAATATGATCATGATCCTAGATAACATGATGATGCTCCAATCATCATCTAGTAGATTCAATACACTTGCATGTGCAGATAAATCAACATATCAAGTGTCACGTTTTGACTCTTGTGACATTATATCGCACCATTTAATTTCACTATCTTGTAGGAAATTATCCCTGCTCGTATAAAATTTTTAATTTGTATATTTTCTACCACAACACACTATAGGAGTCTAAAAACAACTTAAATAGGACAAAAGTTGTGTCAGGACAATGAAATTTTTAGTACCCAATAGCTTAGCTTCATGTATCAATGAATATAAAATGTACATTCACTCCAATTTCACACATAAATTTAGAGCATGAATCATTATCAAAACATGGTGTGCCGACTTGAAAATCATTATAGCATAGAATTTATTGAAAACATGTTGAATAGAAATATGCAAAACTTTTAAACATTGCAACCATTAATATATATTTTTTTCTACGAAAGTTGAAACTATGGATATTTGAATAGAAAAGGTTCATATTTAGCTTCTATTTGGATAGGCAGTAGAGGAGTGTAGAACTAAATTTATAGCCCCAATTTTTAAAATATATCAACATAGCTCATCTTAGAAACACATTTATGTAAAAAGGCATATATGTAAAAATATAACAAGTGCATTAAAACTTGAATTACTGGAATGGAATTACCATTATAAGCTTAAAAAAACAAAACCACAAGGATGAAAAAGACAACTTATTAATAAAATTGTACTCTTCAATTTACATTCTTAGAATATCAACGAATTACTTTCTAATATCATAAATAGTAAAAATAAAATCTAAGCCATATAGTTGTATTGTATTGAAGGTCACACTAGTTAGTGACTCGTATGAGCGCCCTTGAAAAAATGATGAAAACTAAATTAGGACTGCAAAAAAAATAGCATGGCTCCTGCAAGTGTGACAACCTAGATATAAATATTTATGATCATTTTAATGAGACACTTGATATAATATTTTGGAGTAATTCATGCATAAGGAAGTAGCTACATACACTGGATAAGAAATGGAAAATATGTCAATATACCCAATATAGCTTGTTAAAGATAACTTTTTATAACTGCACAAGGGCTATACATTTCCATTTGAACACATTGAATATGTATTTTCACTTAGCAATGAAATCCATACATGAAGTATCAAATTCTACTACTTGTTCAACATATCCATTTAAAAACTGATGGGTGTGAAACTCGGTAAGCTCTACAAGTGTGACTCTTTAATATAAATATAATTATTAATTGAGATGAATAAAGTGCAATGATTTATGTACATAAAATTGTGATAACAAACATCACTTGTTTTTAGGAAACCTCTAAAAATCAATAGCATAATCCAATACTAAAGTACACTCATCCTCTTTGAAGAGATATAACTAAGTCTAGCGCCATAGCTCAATAAATCTTATACAAAGTTTTTTTATCTATTTTAATTTGTCTAGTGAATATGCACATACATCACATGAAAAATTTGACAAACTTAAAAATACCCCTCAAGAAAATAATCAACACATTCGATTTGACAAGACAAAATGTTATGCCAACAGTAGGGGGTCTCCCCGATGTGAAGTTCTAATTAAACCTCACACCATTTGGGATAGGAGGCCCATATGGTTTTTGGGCCTTGTTTCTACCATGTGTGTGTGTGTGTGTGTGTGTGTGTGTGTATGTTACTCTTTCCTTTCAAATGTAGATAAGTAAATGTGAGAACAAGTAAAAAATGACGAAATAATGAGGAAAAATTATCGCTCAATTGAAGACTTGTAGAAAATAATAAAATAAGTAACAAAAAAATAATGAGGAGTGTGTCTTAAGAAAGAACCATATAGTTAAGAATAACTAAGACATACACAAGTAGGAAAGTGCTAAAAAAAAACTACAAATTAGTTCACAATTAACTATTGGCATTTGCATGGAATCAAGAGTAGAGTTCAAAGTAAACATGAAAGGTGCATGCAAAAAATTAATTCATTAACATGTTTCCAATATGTGAACATGCATGCAGTCATGATTGGAATGTCAATTAGTCAATACAACCAATAAAGGAATGCATAGGAGTTAATGCATGAAGTGAAAATATTCTCATTAGCACTACTTCCCATTCAAATGCATGTGCCACAAGCTCATAAAAACCAAATAATAGGATGATAGCACTTCATATCATACTTAAAACACAAAATCTAGCCTCAAAATCACTCAACCTATAATATACCATGAGCATAAGTGTTAAAATCCTAGAATGCTACAACTATGCTAAAGTATTCAAGTGAAAAAATCCCCCCTTTCAAATGAGGCATGAGGGTCGTTTAATGCAAGTGGATGAGTGATTATTCACCTATCCCATGACCTTTAAAATTCCATTGTTACCTATTAGAGACACATAACTCTTTGGATTCCAAATGACTCTCGGGTGACTTATTATTTAGTATTGACATAATACATTACAATATAGTAAGGAAATGAAACGACCTTTTAGGCTTCCGCATGCAAATTCACAGTATTATAAATCATAAAATCAACTTTAACTTTGAAATTTTATCATTTCCAAATTTTTGAGGATTTAAAACTGTTGAATTTGTTAATAGGAGCTATAGTACATTAACTTGAGAAATACCCATATGGTTTTTTAATAGCATTCATGCATAAGAATTAGAATAGCTTGTTAATTTCTTCATAAAATAGAAAATCTTCTTAACAATACATAATATCATATCCAAATGCCCCCTAATCATTCTAAAAAAATGGGTAAACCTTAATCATTCAAAAAAGAAAAGAAGAGGAGAGTAATAATTGCAACAATCTCAGGCACAGTTTCAAAACTTCCTCACTATCCTTCAATAATTTTCAAAGGATTAGTAGATTCCCAAAACCTCTGCATTATATTTTCACACTTTGTTGGGAAAAATACTGAGAGGGGGGGGTGAATCAGTATTTACAGCATAATCAAAACTTTTTACTTTTTCATTCCTTAAAACCCATACGCTACTTTGCTGAAGCCAAGTAGCTTAGACACGCGGATATCCTTCATAAAACTCGCGTATACACAGAGATCTAATTATGCCATTAGTTCTTCACTTATATCATTCCATCATTCATTCATTAGATGTTCTATAAACAGTAAACATGTGCAGTAAGAACAGAATAAACTATCACACAAAGCATCACACATGAACACCAGGATTTTTAGGTGGAAACCCAAGTCGGGAGAAAACCACCGCTGCAGTTGCTCAGCCTTCAATATTTTGTTATAGAGAAAACATCTTACAACATATGTGCTGGCGCAGACTTGACCAGCACGCAGGCACCCACCTGCGCTCGTTTACCAGCCTCTCCTGGAAGGGAGCTCCAACCCCCTGGCTCGTTTACCAGCCTCTCCTGGAAGGGAGCTACGACCCCCTGATCTCGTTTACCAGCCTCACCTGGAAGGGAGCTACAACCCCCTGACTGAAGGCTACAACCCTCAGCACCACCTTGGACCACGTTTCATCAATTTTCACACTGGATCCAACCACTTCAATAGAACACAACTTGTAGGCCACAATTCATCATATTTCCAGACCGAACCCTTTCCATACTTTTAAGCACAAACATACGTAATCAACAGATACATATCAACACAGATCAGATAGCAGAAACACAGCAGAACAGATCAGATATTTCATACCCCTTGCTTCAGCAAACCCTAGTTTGCATGCGCGCTTTCCCTTTACTGATGTCGCGTATATACGCGCTTCCGTCCACACAAACCAGCGTATACCTCAGTGTATATTTTATTGCGCATACGCGCTTTTACTTCAGAGAAGCCGCGTGTATACGCGCTTCCTCCGCGGCGAAGTAGCGTATAGATCTTCAATCATTACAAAGCAGCATACTTCATCAGATCAGATATTCAGTTCAGATCTACCCTTTTGCTTCAGACAGATGTTTGCCTAGATGCTCGCCTCATCACAGATCTAAGCCTTCCATAATCAGATCTAGCAAATACAAGAGCAATTCAGATCTAGATCCTCTTCTTCATCATTGGTGCATCATACATTCAGATCTATCATTCAAGTGTAACCCTTTCCATTCAGATATACTTCAGAGAGAAGTATTCATTCAAGCTCAGACATCTTACACACACACTCCTCATTTGCACAATGAATATCTTCTCCTTATATAGGTTTACCCCTTTTCAATACCATGAGCCCCTTTTTCAATACCATGGACCAAAACAATACCATAAGCCCAAAACTACCTGGACGGGGTCAATTAGGCGGATCATTACCCAATACAATGGGTCAATACCACGGTGGTTACCCTTGGTTTTGCACTTTTTGAGCGCTTTAGCCCATACGCGATTTGGCACGTTATTTTCCGCGTGCATACGCGACTTCCCCTAGGCCAATCCGCGTATACCAAGAAACATACTCTTTTTCATCATAGAATTAGCACTTTCTGAATTCCTTTCTTCATTGCCTTCTGTACACACTGTAGAAATATCATATTTTCTTTATCAAGGACATATTCTAACAAACACAACTTCATCAAGTAAGTTTTCATCATCTTCATCAAGTGGGTTGCCTTTCAAGGACAACACTTAGCATCATATTGTCAACAAACATCATATCACATCATTTACTAAGTCCATCAAGTCAAGCATAACTTCATCAGGTGGATTGCCATCAAGGACAACACATGTCAACAGTCACATGTCTTCATCTCCATTCAGTGGGTTGCCATCAAGGACAACACTCTGCATCATATTTCCAACAATCTCCCCCTTTGGACTTGATGGCAACCACGATGGTGTTTGGTTACCACAGCAGATAGATATCATGTCACTCTCCCAAATATGTCACATCATTATCTTCTCTTTATTAAAACACCATGTCACTCTCCCCCTTTGACATCAAGGGCAAAGAGCGGATCAAAAACCAACACTCTCCCCCTTTTCTCCTCATGTGGAAGAAGCATTCTGCAGATCTGATATGTGCTGAAGTGGCCAAGCTCCCCCTGAGTTCATGTTGAATCTTCAAACATATTTTTCAATAAAATACATGACTCAAAGACTTTCCTATCACCAATGACTCATACTTACAACAAATATCCAACCAAGTGGATTTACACATTTGACTCAGCTACCCAACCAAGTGGGTTTACATATGAGACTCAAGTACCCAACCAAGTGGGTTTACAAAATTGATAAGTTCATACATGACTGAATATTACAGATTTTGCATCAAGGGTCTCAACATGACCTTTTCATCAAAAATACAAATATGACCAATTATGACCAACACCCGAAAGTCCTCAAGAAAGAGAACATATTTCAGAACCATAATAATGCCAACACTGCATTATACTCAGCAAAGCTAATGCTCCCCCTGAATCTGTGCAACCAAGAAATCTTTCTAAATGACTAAGGCTCCCCCTTAGTTTGTGCATCCTGAAAACTTCCACCAAAAAATCATCAAGGCATCTTCATCAAAACATTAGAAACATAATTATGAGAACTGGAACACCACCAGAGATACCAAACAGTATCAGAGATACCAAACAGCACTGCAGCTGTGCTGAAGAATGCTGAACCAACCAAAAAAAAATTGTCAGCAACCAAACATACGCGGTTTTATGTGCAGGAACTCGCGTACATACGCGACTGTGTTTCATGAAACCCGCGTATTCCAAGCCATCTTCTAAAAAATATGCAGATTTGATTCTCTATGAGGAACAGACAATGTTCAGCTTCTTTCTGAGATATTTGACTGCTTCCCTGGACTACAGATATAACAGAATAGTGTAGTTGTGTCTTCAAGCGTCATCCAATGGTTGTAGCATAAGTCCATTAGTAACCAAGCCTTCAGATCCTTTGCAGCATCAATACATTCTTTCCAAAAAAGATTATCATACCAGAACAGCATCTTCAGATATGTGTCAAGCAATCATCCATGTGGTCCAAAATCACCATGATCTTCAAGATGTAACATGAAGTAACATATGTAGGCAAAATATCTCAACCATAGCAACCAAACTCTACATGATCTGAAACAAATGATATCCAACTCATCCACACAAAGATACTTATCAGCAACCAGGGCTCAAAATCTCATCATAATAATCCATGTACCAAATCATCATCATTTGATCATGAGTATCACCAAGACCAAAGAATAAGCAATCATATTGCCAATAATGCAACTATTAGAATTCAACCTGCTACTCCGCCTAAACCAGTGCTTCTTCCTTAACTTGTGCAATCTGAGACACCTTCAACAGCAAGTCATCAACAACAATCTTTGCATGATCTGTCCTCATCTCTGAACTATAAGACTTTCATCTCAACAATGAATGCTCTTCATCATAAAGCAACCAGGCTTCATCCATAATATTCAACACAAGAACCCATGCATCATTTCATTATCATGAGTATAACTAGAATGATGCTAACGGTGCAATCATCAGCAGTCAGACTGATGCTCCCCCTGGACCTCTGCTTCAGATCTTCAGCTATCAGATAAATTTTCTTATCATCAATGCATACGCGACTGCGTCTTCTGGAACTCGCGTGTATACGCGACTTTAGTTAATGGAACTTGCGTATGGAAAGTGAAGCATAGAAAATTTCCATCTTCCTTCATTTCTTCCAGAGCTTGTACCTCCTGTACCTGTCCTTTCCACATCAGATGCGCTGTCAGAAGTAAACATAACCGGTATAATCAAATCAACCATGAGAGTCATCATGCATTGCTCCTCTTGTGACGATACATTACTAGATCTCATAATGTATCTCACATCATTCCTGCAGTCAATAAGAAAAGTCAGCTTCAGAAGCGGATGACTGCAGTAGGGTCATAATTCCCTACGTTTCTGATCGGTCCTTCATCTTGAATTGAGTGTTTTCTTCAAGAAGATCATTGTCTTCTAGAGCATCCACAAAAACATCCTTTTCTTCTCTAGATTGTTTCTTATTCCATCCCTCCATCTTCTTCCAGATTTGTTTTCTATTTGTGTGCTG
This sequence comes from Pinus albicaulis, assembly GCA_034641835.2. NCBI lineage: Eukaryota > Viridiplantae > Streptophyta > Pinopsida > Pinales > Pinaceae > Pinus > Pinus albicaulis. The sequence goes on from CM076584.1 coordinate 1,251,986,940, forward strand.
AAATTTCTCATATCTGTTCGACCTGCTTTCCTTTCTTATATGTCCATACTTGTTACAAGAATAACATCTCATGTGTCCAGAAAAATAAGCATAAGAATCATAATGAGTATTTCTATTCTTCCTCCTTTTACAATCAGCTGCTTTGTGTCCATACTTGTTACATGAAAAACAATATCCCTTGAAGAAACCAGAGTACCTTTCTGTGTAGGACCTGTTTGTTTGAGGCTGAAATGATCTGCTCCTGCAATTTGCTGCAACATGTCCATAATTATGACATTTAAAACATTCAACATTCTTGAATGAATTCCTTTGAGAATTCATGATTGTTGGTTGAGCTTTTGTCTCTTTCAACACTTAAGGTTTTGCATTGACATCCTCTGAATTTTTGGCACTTCCTTGTGAGCTAGATTCTCCTTTAACAGTTTCATGGAAACCAAGACCATGTTTGATAGCAGGAGACCTTTGATTACTCATAATATTGTCCAAAATGTTAGTACTATCATGAAACTTCAAAAGTTTAACCTTTTCTTCTAATTTACCTTTGAGAATATTTACCTCAACCTCCAAGGCTTGACATTGCTTTGTCATGCTTTCTTCTTTTCTTCTTCCATCTTCAACTTGATCCTTCAGAATTAGAATCTCTTCTTTCAACCAATCTTCATTTCCTTCACATGTTTGTTGCGGCTCTTCATTCTTCTTATTTGATTTTTCCAGATCTTCTTTGAGAGAGATGATTTCTGCTTCAAGGCCTTCCTTTTCAAATGATTGTAGAGGTTCCTTATTTTTCTTACTTGATGCTTCTAAATCTTCCTGAAGACAAATGATTGCAGCTTCAAGTCCTTCATTCTTCTTGCTTGATTTTTCAAGGTCTGCTTCTAGATCTTTAATTCGATTGGATGCATAAGTATGAAACCTTTGATACTTGTCCACCTGTCCATTCAGCATTTCTATTTGATCTTTCATTTGTGAGATCATCTCTTTGTAGATAGTTTCTTGATTATTATATGAACTTTGCAGTTCTTCTAGATCCACAACTTTACTTTCACTATCTTTACTATTGTTTGCACAAAGAAGAGTATTACACGTGGCCTTCTCCTTTTTCTTCTTTGCCATGAGTGCTTGTAGATCTTCGTCGGAATCTGTTTCATCTTCTTCAATTTTTGCTATACATGATTTCGGAGATATCTCCTTTCCTTGTGTAACCTTCTTCTTTTGCTCTTTAGCCATGAGCACTCTCAGATCTTGGTCAGAATCTTCTTCATCTTCACTGGACACTTCATCATCATCTTCTTTTGCATAATAACTCTTTCTCTTTTCAAATTGTTTCCCTTTACCATGCTTTTCTCTATAAGGACATTTAGCAGCATAATGACCAACTTTTCCACACTCGAAACATTTGAAGGGAAGCTTACCTTTGAATCTTCCAGTACCTAGTTGGAGCTTTCTCACGAAATTCGCTTCTTCTTCATCGGATATATAGCTGGATTCTTTGACAACTTCCTTTTCCTTTCCTTTTGTAGATGCCTTAAAAGCAACTTCTCTTACTTGAGAAGGGCCTCCTTGTCTCATTTCAAAAGCAGTCAGAGTACCATGTAATTGAACAATAGTAAGAGTTTGCAAATCTTGCCTTTCTTCAATAGATGAAACTTTAGAGTCAAATTTTGAAGTCAATGATCTTAAGACCTTTTCCACCAGAGTAGTATCAGCTATGGTTTCACCCAAATTTCTCATTCGATTTACAATATCATCCAGACGAAGAAAGAAACTGGCAACACTCTCATCACTATGCCTCTTCAAATTTTCATATTCAATTCTAAGAGTTTGGAGTTTTGCACTTTTTACCTTTGTGTCTCCTTCATAGCTTAGAATGATTTTGTCCCATATGTCTTTTGCCGAATGTAGCTGCATCACTTTAGCAAATTCTGATTCAGACATGCTTCCCAATAAGACATTCATTGCTTTGGCATTGATTTCATACTTCTTTCTTTCAGCTGCATCAGTAGGAATACTTGCCGGGTATTGATAACCTTCTTCCACGATTGCCCATACATCTGCACCAAGACTTTGCAGATAAGCTTTTGTACGTACCTTCCAGAAGATCAGATTGCTTCCATTGAATAGAGGTGGCTTTATAGACATTACCCCTTCTTGACTTCCCATTGCGACGGATCTCCTTTAAGCGATCAAGCTTCTGCACAAGGACCTGCTCTGATACCAATTGTTGGGAAAAATACTGAGAGGGGGGGGGGGTGAATCAATATTTACAGCATAATCAAAACTTTTTACTTTTTCATTCCTTAAAACCCATACGCTACTTTCCTTCAGTAAACCTGCGTATATACGCGGATCCCCTTTGTGAAACTCGCGTATACACAGAGATCTAGATAAGTAATTAACTCTTCACTTAGATCATTCCATCAGTCATTTATCAGATGTTCAATAAACTGTAAACATGTGCAGTAATAACAGAATAAGCCATCACACAAAGCATCACACATGAACACCAGGATTTTTAGGTGGAAACCCAAATCGGGAGAAAACCACCGCTGCAGTTGCTCGGCCTTCAATATTTTTATTATAGAGAAAACATATTACAACATATGTGCTGGTGCAGACTTGACCAGCACGCAGGCACCCACCTGCGCTCATTTACCAGCCTCTCCTGGAAGGGAGCTCCAACCCCCTGACTCGTTTACCAGCCTCTCCTGGAAGGGAGCTACGACCCCCGATCTCGTTTACCAGCCTCACCTGGAAGGGAGCTACGACCCCCTGACTGAAGGCTACAACCCTCAGCACCACCTTGGACCACGTTTCATCACTTTTCACATTGGATCCAACCACTTTAATAGAACACAACTTGCAGGCCACAATTCATCATATTTCCAGACCGAACCCTTTCCATACTTTTAAGCACAAACATACGTCACCAACAGATACATATCAACACAGATCAGATAGCAGAAACACAGCAGAATAGATCAGATATTTCATACCCCTTGCTTCAGCAAACCTTAGTTTGCATACGCGCTTTCCCTTCACTGATGTCGCGTATATACGCGCTTCCGTCCACACAAACCAGCGTATACCTCAGTGTATATTTTATTGCGCATGCGCGCTTTCTCTTCGCTGAAGCCGCGTATATACGCGCTTCCTCTGCGGCTAAGTAGCGTATAGATCTTCAATCGTTGTACTTCATCGGATCGGATATTCGATTCGGATCTACCCTTTGCTTCGGACGGATGTTCGCCTAGATGTTCGCCTCATCACGGGTCTAAGCCTTCCATAAACGGATCTAGCAAATACAAGAGCAATTCAGATCTAGATCCTCTTCTTCATCATTGGTGCATCATACATTCAGATCTATCATTCAAGTGTAACCCTTTCCATTCATATATACTTTAGAGAGAAGTATTCATTCAAGCTCAGACATCTTGCACCCACACTCATGTTTTGCACAATGAATTTCTTCTCCTTATATAGGTTTATCCTTTTTCAATACCATGAGCCCCTTTTTCAATACCATGGACCAAAACAATACCATAAGCCCAAAACTACCTGGACGGGGTCAATTAGGCGGATCATTACCCAATACCATGGGTCAATATCATGGTGGTTACCCTTGGTTTTGCACTTTTTGAGTGCTTTAGCCCATACGCGACTTGGCACGTTCTTTTCCATGTGCATACGCTACTTCCCCTAGGCCAATCCGTGTATACCAAGAAACATACTCTTTTTCATCATAGAATTAGCACTTTCTGAATTCCTTTCTTCATTGCCTTCTGTTCACACTGTAGATACATCAGACTTTCTTTATCAAGGACATATTCTAACAAGCACAACTTCATCAAGTGGGTTGCCTTTCAAGGACAACACTTAGCATCATATTGTCAACAAACATCATATCACATCATTTACTAAGTCCATCAAGTCAAGCATAACTTCATCAGGTGGATTGCCATCAAGGACAACACATGTCAACAGTCACATGTCTTCATCTCCATTCAGTGGGTTGCCATCAAGGGCAACACTCTGCATCATATTTCCAACACACTTTCCTATAACTATAATCTTTAAAATTTATTACATTTTCATGCTTAGATTAGCGACTAGCAAACAATGACATTTATAACGAAACAATTGAAACACAATGGGTTTAATGCGATGAATTTATCGAATGTGGTATTCCTCCAACCAATTCCATTATTACATGCATGGAGCCAACATCATAATATTAGGGTTTCAATGTATAAAATCATTAAGTGTGCTTCTTTACTTACCACATTGAATTGCATAATAAATAGAACTTGCACAAAGAATTCAAAATTATTTACATCCTTTTTTTTTCTCTTTTTCTTCCATTAGTGGAATAAGACATGCATGAAAGTTCAAGGCAGAGATTGGAATGGGAGATTTAGTGTACCAGTGGTTAGTATCTCATTGTGATAGTGAAGTACAAATTATATATCTCTAAATATACTTTAGATGATATGGCACATCAAATTTCTGCGTTCTTGAAGTACTCAAGAAGATTTGGAGATCTGATAGAAATCATTGCTCCAATATGTCTTCTTGCTTGTAGGAACATGGATCCTAGTATAGCAACATGATATGATATAATCTATATCACCAAAAAAATGAATGAAAACATCTAAAATGTAATATGCATGGCAGAAGCATAGGTATGATAGGGAATGATTAAAGAAGCCAAGAATTGAAAGATATGTAAATGATCAAAGTCACCATATTACAGTCGATCTCAATATGTCCTCCACAATTTCAACCCTAGAAAAGCTAAAATATCAAGAAAAATCATTGACAATCAAGGAACATGATCAATATTTATTCATTATTGCCAATACTCATCCACTAAATTGCTCTGCAATTTTTTATGAGCCTCTCATTAATTATTTTGATCAAAATATCATTGAAAAAGTATTTCATGTATGATCTACAATTATTATTTTTTTCAATATGAGAAACGATGTGATGGACTGCACAAAGCATCATAAAATGAGTCATCCTACATATAATTTAAGTTGGTAGTTCTTACGGTTAGGTATTGTGCATGCTTGCTAAAAATTTATTATTGCTTGCAATATTGGTTCTAGATAACATTCTCATGTCAGTGTAGAATGGTAAAAGAAGCTATGCTCACTTACATTAGTGTGCAATATTCATTGCAATGTTTGAGGTGTTTAATGTAACGACATTGTACCCTTTAATATATTAACCAATGTAACCTTTAATATATATGATTTATTTGTTGACCCTTTAATATATTAACCAATGTAGTGTATTATTCAATATATTGTTGCAACATTATATGGTTTTCCAATGCAATTTTACATGGTGTTCAAAGGATTCCTTGCATTGGTTTTCAATGTAAGGTTGCATGGTTTCCAAATGTTGTTTTGCAATGCCTTTAACATGTTGCATTTTAATATCCTACTACACCAGATTTTTTATTTTTCATGGAGCCTTAATTTAATTAAAGGAAATTTCAGCCTAAAAGTGGCCTCCTAAGGAAAAATAATTAAATAATAGGGAAATAATAAAATATGAGTTATGAATTTTGGAGGGAAACGAAGAAAACTACTTTTTTCATTGTATTTTTGGCTTATCTCTTTATATCTCTAGTCAAATTTCAAGTGTAGACACTCGTTGGATTCGGAATTTAATTTCACATCTAATGAGTAGTCATTATGTCTAATTTTTAGAATACCCACATTGACAAAAATTGAAGATACATTAAAAAATGTGTTCGACACATTTTTTAATGTATATTCAATTTTGATAAATATGGGTATTTTCAAAGTATGCATAATGGGTACTCGTTGGATAAAAAATTTAATTCTGCATCCAATAGGTGTCTATAATTGAAATTTGAGTAAAACTATAAGGAGACAAGCCAAAAATAAAATTAAAAAAAAAAAAATTATTTTTTATTTTCCCTTCAAAATATTTACATGTACCTCTTTTTAAATTTAAAGTATTTTGATTGGTTTACATATTATGTGCATCAAATATTTAATGGGAACTTTTAGGCTAAAATTTCCTCTAATGACATCTTTAATTTCACTATCCTTTCAATTTATTCCTTTAACTGCATTATTCCTCAAAGCCTTGTTTTGATATCCTTTGTGATGCATTGTAATTTCCCCTCCCAATACATTTGTTATATTTCTCCAATGCATTGTATTATTCATTCAATTTCGTAGCAAACAAATATATCCATTACAATGTTTAACAACTCCTATCGCTTTCATTTAACATGTTATTTAAATGCATTCACTATTGAACACACTTTTGTATTGATATTTCACGTATTGTATACATTATTACAGCAATGGTATTATCCTCAGTGCATCCCCTTTGCACTTAGTGTATATCCTCCATTCAAATTATTTATATGTTCTCTGCAACACATTTTCTTGCATCCTTTACAATGTATCTGTAATATAATATCCATGTCTGCAATGGATTTTTTATCCTTTGTATCAACACATTTATCATCTTTATCTTCAATGCAATATGTATGATCCATCCACGAAGATGCTTGGATTATTTCAATGCAATGCCTAGATTATTATTTCAACACATTGTTTAATACAATATTCCCAATACATTATGTATAATCTTCCTAATGTGTTTTATGTATAATATTCCCAATGCATTGTGCTTTATATTATTCTCACTACACTTTTTATTTATTATATCATCACTGCATTCTTGATACAATGCGTTGTATTTTAATATATCTTCACAACATTAGTTACATTTGACTTCAACGTGGTATTTTCCTTCATTATCCTTTCAATGTAGCATAATATCCATTGTAGTGGTTTAATGTGTTAATATTTCTCACTCTTTGCAATAAATAATTATTTAATGCAATTGGTATGAGATAATAAACACTTTGCAGCATTTACACAACCCTTATATGTGTTGATATATTTACTTATGGAAGTTTTTTTTAATATATTCTTTTCAATGCACTTTCGCTATTGTTTCCATTTCTCTTTTAATGATCAGTCAACACTCCTTTTTATTGGAATAGCCCTTTCACCACTACCTTGGTATGGTATCTTTATCAAAAAATAACCCTTTCTCCTTGGGTAGTATTAGGGTTCATTAATTGCTATTAGAATTAAACGAATAAGATTTTCTTTCTATGCTTCAAGAGGTTATTAATTTTCTTTGACAACAACTAGGTTCATCTAGGATCCATTGTGGTATCACTCTTAAAAGACTACCCTGCATGCCATCATCATAACATGAATTAGTAAACTTGTGCCACATAGGACAATCTTTTATAAGTTAAGTTCTAAAGCTTTGGCTACATAATAAATGATTGATATTGCAATCTTAATATGGCTTAACAGTCCAGTTTCAACAAAATAAACTTTTTATAACTCCAACATATGATAAGGATGTTTCAAAATGCTTCCTTGAGAGAACGATATGGAATGAAATTCTTAACATGTTGATGCAATAATTTTACTATTCATGAAAACTCAAGCTTGAATATGCAACTCCGAGAGTGAAAACTAAGGTTAAGTATGGCCTTGAATCATAAGATTCAAGCCTATAAATTTCAAAGCATATCATGGGATTACAAGAATTGAAGGTGTATAAAAGAAGCAACAGTTCCCAAAACCCTAAATAAATTAGTAGTTGGAAATTGGGATGAAGCAAATGAAAACCTGAAACTATTTTTAGCTCAAGGAAATCTAGGAATAAATTCTAAAAATGTTTAAATGTTGAGAGATAAAATAGCTATATACTAGGTGAGATAGGGTATAGTAGCATAACATAGTTGATATGTTTGATGGATCTTTTCTTGAGGTAATTCCAATGAATAAGGTGAAGGTTTGAAGATCTACTCCAGGAATCATTACAATGCATATTCAAAATTTCTTCTCTACTTTAAATCTTGCATCATCATTATATTTCTTTAATAAAATATGATATTCAATAGCCAAGAATAAAGTACTGAAAAATTTTCATTAGCTAGAAAAAATAAACTCGAGCTTGAAAACCAATTCAATACTCAAACATAACTTCATGAATCAGTGGAATTGATGTGGAATGTAATCTCCTAACATGACCATGCAATTAAAATTATAGGAAATGACACGAAGTGCTCATGAATATTTGAGATAAAATATGCACCATCGAAGATGAGGATCAAGTTAAAACATGGTTGGTACTTTCATTCATAATCATGGTAGTATAGGACTTCAAAGGTGCATGATAAAAAAAGTAGTTTCCCAAACCCTAATGATGAACCCTTAGCTAAACTAAGAGGGGGGTGGTGAATTATTTTAGTACATTCATGGACATTAAGACTATTTTCTTTACACCCATTAACTACTTCCTTTTATAAGAAGCTTAATAGATAATGGATTAGAAAAATCAATGTGTGGACATGAAGTAATTAAATAGATTAAAACATGACATCAACACATAATAATAAATAACATAGACATTAGATATAAGTGGAAACCCATAAGTGAGAAAACCACATCTTATTATTGTTGTGATGCAAAGGCCAGCTCCAAATGCCTCTCACCATTGATTTTCTATAGGCTCCAACCTACAGTAGGCTAGTGCCTTAAATTCTGCAAGCTACAACTTCTAAGGAAGCTCCAACTCCCATTTATTTTCTACAGGCTACAACCCATAGGATTCTCCTACCTCACTCAGCTCCAATTGGACCTTTATCAAGCTACAACTTGAAATGCAAGCACCAACTCCCATGTATTTTTTGTAGGCTACAATCCACAGTAGCATCCTACCTCAACCAGCTCCAATTGGACATCTATCAAGATAAAAATTGAAAGAAGACTACAATCCCCTCACTCAACATGAAACTAAAATGTTGATTTACCTGGATATCATCTCTGTTATACACCTTCTCGATTGTTGCCTCTTCAGCCTTCATATATTCTTCATATCAGCTCCTGATGTGCACAACATCTCTATCAGTTCCCTCTGATTATTCCGCTCTTTAATCTCACTATGAACATTGATATTACATCTCTTATATAGATAAATCATGTTTGTTTTCATTCTACAAGGCATACAAAATGAATAGGCCTGACCCAATTCCTTCCACCCATTTGATTCCTTCACCACAGTGATCTATCATTTCCAAATAGCTTGCAACATATCTAAGGATTATGACATTCAAGGACATAATTTATTATACCATAGAAAAATCATGTTTCCAAATAAAAAATATCTACTCTTCCTATCATGTCTTGGAGATGGATTTTTGCATTTTTTGTATTTTTCCAACTATTTTCCAATTTGAACACTTCAAGACACAAGAGAAAAATTTTAAGGGAAAAAAATATTCCTTGATTATGCAAAGTTAACCATGATAACCTTATGATAAAATCCTTTAATGTAATAAAAATTCATCATTCTTGTTTTATAATTAAACTCTTCACTGCTTCAAAATGAAAAGCTAAATTTCTCCCAAAACCATTAACAAATTTCACCTAGAAGACTTAAAGCTTGTCACAAAGCTTGAACTGTTGACTTGTCATTCCTTGAATACTTCAATAATTTAAAATATAAAAAATACTTTCAATTTTTTTAAATTTACATGGATTAGCATTCCCAGAGAATCCTTTATAACTTGCATGAATACAACAAGGATCTATATGTACATTTGAAAAAACAAATTCCATGGGATATTAAGAATGTAATAGCTAAGAAATGTAACACTTGTACCTCCCTTAAGCATTTACACTTATCCAAAATCATTGGAAACATTTTTGTGCTCACTTCCCCAAATTTTTAGCATTTTAATTGTTGTAATGACTACTCCATCTCCCCAACTACCATAATTTGTTGTAGTGACAGGTTGATGAATTATAATCCAACCCCCAGGGTGACAAGAATAATCCTACACGTTTCCATTAAAACACTATAATTCGATTCTTAACCCTAATTTATACCTCCAATGGAATCCTCATTCAAATAGGTACCAAAAAAAAATGAAGATGAGAATTCAAAAATACATGCCTCTAAAAAAAAACATTGTTGGAATAGATTTGTTCAATGCCATTTTGATTTCCAAATTACTTTTTTTTTATTATCATAAAGTATTGACCCTAAATATTATCATGACAATTGAACTATTCAAGTAGATAATTGGGCCCATTGCATGTATGATATACATATGTTGAAAAGGTGATGATGAAATTCTCAAGATTGTAATTGAAAACAAATTACTGCAGAAACAAAATGAAAGCATGTAGTTCCTTATAGTTACACAAATAAAGGAACAAGAGAATTCACATAACACAATCAAATAAATAAGAAGAATTGTATGTCATTCTAAAAAATAAATAAAATATTAGTTTTCAACCCCTCTCCCACAACCATCCGTTACTTATGTGTGCAAGTCTATTACATGAAATACCTAACAAATTACAACTATCTTCTCAAAACTGAGTAAGCATTGAAGTAGTTACAATAGATTTAGGCATCATAAATGACATTTTCATTATTACTTGTTATACATAACATTAAAACAATGTATTAGGTTATGGGCACTAACACTAGGGGACAACCCCCAAAAAATTATCATTGTGAAATTGTATACTTGATGCATGGGTGAAAATAAGAAACACTTGTGATATTAAATTTTTGGGCTAGGATCTATTATTTCCACCATTTTTTTCATGCTACATTGGCACAAGCATAGATATGTGTATATAAGGATGGATAATATTCTCACAAGTGACTTTGAAGTTTGAAAAAAACGATAAAATCAACAATCATCTATTCCTCCACACAACGCAATTTGGTATTAATAATCATTCTTTAAAATTCAACCACTGGAAAAAATTGCATACAAGAAAGTTAGATAAAAATATGGAAAATACAAATACACACTCATGATGTGAAAAATCAATAAAAAACACAAATTCTAAAAATAAGATACAACTTATATTATATACTTCAATATTTAAATTCATATTGTACTTCTCGTCTAAAAGGAGATGACCATGATCCTAGCTACATTAATGGATATTAAAACTATTTTCTTTACACCCATTAACTACTTCATCTTATAAGTATCTTAATACATAATGGATCAGAAAACTGAATGTGTGGACATCAAGTAATTAAGCACACTAAAAAATCACATCAACACATAATCAGCAAGCACATAGAAATCATATATAAGTGGAAACCCATAAGGGAAACAACCACATCTTATTATTGTTGTGATGCAAAGGCCAGCTCCAACTCCCTCTCACCACTGATTTTTTGTAGGTTCCAACCTATAGGAGGATACTACCTCAAATTCTGCAAGCTACAACTTCCAAGGAGGCTCCAACTCTTATCTATTTTTTGTAGGCTACAACCCACAGGAGGCTCCTACCTCACCCAGCTCCAACTGGAGATCCATCTAATTACAAATTGAAATGGAAGCGCCAACTCCCATGTATTTTCTACAGGCTACAACCCATAGTAAGATTCTACCTCAACCAGCTCCAACTGGACATCTATCAAGCTACAAATTGAAAGTAGAATATATTACCCTCCCTCAAAATGAAACTAAAATTTTGATTTACCTGGATATAAGCTCTGTTATAATCCTTCTCGACTATTGCCTCTTCAGCCTTCATACCTGCCTCATATCAGCTCTTGATGTGCAAAACATCTCTATCAGTTCTCTCTGATTCTTACTCTCTCTAACCTCACTATGCACACTAATATTACATCTCTTATACAGATAACTATTGAATGTTTGCATTCTACAGGGAATACGAAGTGAACAGGCCTTACCCTATGCCTTCCACCAATTCAATTCCTTACACTTAAGTTTAGGTTATTACATCATAAATAATCATTACAACACTCATTGGAGTTTTTCCTATGCCTACAAAGACTTTCCTTTGCATCACATACAATAAAAAAATAATTAATTCATTTACAATTATAGTTACAAAAAATATATTTCACTCAGCCCTTTCAGCTCTTAGCTCACTGTGAATTTGTCCTTTCTGCTGTTGTCACTGCCTTCTTTGTTTTTATTGTTATATTAGTTCTACATAAATGTCATTTGCCTAATTCAACCCAGCTCACATGTTTTGAAAATTGTTTCATAACTATCTTTTGGCCTGACTCGACCCAACTAATGCGTCTTTAACAGTGCTACTTTATCTCCTTATAACTGCAACGTTCTAATTTCTCTTCCCTTTGCTCTATGTCGGGTCACTTACCTGAGCCTTTCTGGCCATGTTGAAACTTTTCTTGTTTAAAATTTGCAACCACATCAATCATTGTTTTGCACAAGTGTCAGTCTTACCCAAGTCTACTTCCCGCATTCAATTTTCTTCATAAAATATATGCAAACTGCATGAACCCTAGATTTGAAATATATTACAATGGAACTCTTTGAAATATCTGAGGTCTGCTACCTTTAACGCATTTCAGCATTCTCATGTGTTTCTTGTTATTCATAGCTCTTCTATTCTCCGATGTGATTTAATAAAGCAAAACCACATACATTCGGACATGAAATATATTAAATAATAGCTCTAATTTGCATCGCATCTGGTCCCTTTATTTCATTTCGACATTCCTTGGTACTTCTACGTTATATTCACCTCTTCCACCTTTGATGCAATTTCTTAAAAAAATTCCTTACATCCCGATTTGAAAACATTTGGAGTTTATCTTTGATACTCCATCACATCCAGTCCTCGTCTCACATTTCACATTTCGGAAATTCAACCTTGCTGTTATGATGTTCACCCTTTCGGTCCTGCGATTTACGATATGAAAATGGGTCCCATGCCAAAATTTAATCCTTTAGACTTTATCTTTGAAGCATATCGCATTTGGGCTCTCTATCGCACTTCGCATTTCGGTGTTTCAACTTGGTTCATGAGTGCTATCCCTTCTGAGCTTTGGGATTTGTGATATGTGAAAGGGTCCCACCGTGGTGCCATGTTACTGCCACATCATCATGATGTGTCACGTGAAACGTTATCTGCCATGTCATCATAATTTTACTGTGATCTGTGGGGTCGGGGCCACGTCACCTGCCACATCAGCTTGCCATGTCACTACCTACATCATCGTCATGTCATCCTGCCACTTCGCATTTGCAATTTCTATGTCTCTGCTATTTTATGATATTTTGTTCTGCTGCGATTAAATATGTGATTTCTCTCCTCCATCGAACACTATTCTAAATGCGTCTCTTCTGGAAATTACCTAAATCTACCTGCAAAACTACACATGCCTTTGTGCATTGTTCTGAATGCAAACTAGCCTGACTCTTCCTGCACATTCATGACTTTCTCCACTAGTTTAATGCATTCATTCATTCACGATCTCTACCCACTCGTTCATGACTCGACCCAACGCGTTCACGACTCTCCCCAACATTTTCACAACTTGATCCAAACTTGCTGCCTTTGTTGCCTTGATAAGGATTCTAATGCTGCTCCTTTGTGCTCCTCTCTACTCCTTTGCCGTAATGATAATTATGGTGTTGATCCATGCCTCTTTTATGTTCCTCTTCCTTTATCCTTTTCCTCTAATGTTTCTCCTATGCCTCTCTCTTACTATTTTCTACTCCTTGCCTTTTTACTGCTCCTCTCTGCCTCTCTTTTACTATTTGATGCTCCTATGCCTCTCTTTTATGCTTCCTCACCGCACATTTTCCTTATTTTCCTTATTGATCCTTTATACTTTAGCTGATCCTGATTTTCTCCTGTGTCCTTAATGATAATTTTACTGGTTCTCCTTTCTGTTCCTTTGCCATAAATCACAATATATCCAACAGTCTCCTCCTTTTGAATTGATGGAAACACATCCTCCACCTTTCATTCTGAGAATTCTGTTTCTTCCTCTGGTACCATTTCACATTTCCTCCCCCTTTGACATCAATGGAAAATGTAACCGTTTTACAGTGTATTTTACATCATTGTCTTACTAGAGTTCTGCATAAGTAATCTTCATTCTTTCCACATACTTGGCTGGGACTCTTGCTCCATTTGGTGTATAGGCATTGTTGGGAGAACACTTTGGGGATCATTGAACTTATATGTATATACATAGTAAGCTGACACCATTCCAAAACACAGACTCCTTCCACTTGTATAATGTTGAAAGTGATGCTAATGGAACTCCATAGAACAAACTATACCAGACTTACATAATTGGAAATGCACCATTGGAATAATACTAAAATACTGAGAATGCTCCATATGATATATAGAGTCTTCTCCAAACACACACCAGTCTATAGTATGATCTTCATATGAAATACATATATGTTGAGGAATATTGTCGATGGAATATGTCTTCTTCTGAAATACACATATAAAGTACACATATGTTCAAATATGATGATGCCAATATATCTTTTGCATCCATGGTTCACCTTTATGACCATATTACACAGTGATTTTGTTGCATATTCAAGGATGTATTTCTACAGAACTTGGTTCATAGGCCAACTGTTCATACTTTCTTTATAAGGGATTCTCAATATTCAACCACATACCATTGTTACATAACTTTTAGGTGTAACACATGCTTAAGGAAGACTAATGGTTAGAGCTTGATATATATGATCTCTGCGGTATACACTTATTCCAAAAGTGTCTATGCATCTAAGGCCATGATATAATATGATACTGTTTGATAATCCATGCATTAATCTCACTTTGGCTCGCACAGAAAACCATAGTTACGACACCCTTCATACTCTCAGCTATTTGCGTTGAGCTCTCCCCTATTCTCAACAACAATCAACAATATATAGAAATTGATTCTGGCATCATTAACCTTTTGTACTGGTGGAGATGTAGGATCAATCAATTTTTTTATCACAATGCGTTTCAGGAGTACCTTTTCAATTTATTCAATTGGAGTCTCAAAGATAGACTATTGATAGTTTTATCATTCATTTATCTTCTTACCTCCAAAATAAAAACATGCCCAACTTCAATGCAAGCTCAGCACATAAGTAATTCTTTTTTTGACATTTTAATCACCTTTCCATGCTTTTATAACGCAACTCGACATTCTCCAGCATGTGCAACCAGAAGATACTTTTCACTAATCAGAGCAACCATAACTTAATCCACACATATTATAATGTTGAAAACGCTGGGACTACCTCCTTGATGTATATATGCCATACCACCACCATGATGCATACCATAGTATTCTGATCCTGAGGACATGTATCATAACACAGAGGAATTGTCCTTTCCAATCTTGCAGTTTTAGTTGTTCTTATTCCAAGGATATCTTCTTAGACTACTTTTATGGGGAATTTTTAAGAAATTCTCTCCCCTTGGGATGTTGCTTCTTATCTATTATTGGCTACATATATGTATTTCTTCCTAGAGCAGCTCCCCCTAACACTATGATGGATTCATTATTTTATGAAGTAATAAGCTCCCCCTTTCTCTTTTCCTTCCATACTTTATTGGGGTTCTTCATAATGTTTGCACTTCTTTTTGATTCACAGTTTGGTCTAATTTGATTGGATTCCATCATCTGTCTAGAGTCCTTTGATGTATATGGTAGCCTACAGTTATTTGCTTTGTGTCCAATCTTGTGGCATACATAAAATCTTATTTTAACTAGCTACATTTGAGCTAATGTATAGCATTTTATGCTCCCTTTTTAACATATTTTACATTCAATAGATTTATGTCCAAATTCATTGCATGAAAAACAATAGCCATGGAAACGATTAGTGTACCTGGTGAAAGCTTGTCTTTTCCATCTGCTTGCTTAAGGGGGTTTTTTCATTTGCTGAATATTTTGTTGGTTAAACTGGATTTTATTTGTCTTGCAGTGTGTTGCTCTATGTCCAGGGTGTATGGAGGGAAAAACATGTGATACTTCTCAGAGGAGGAAAGAACATCCTTTGACATCTTCCAAATTTTTTCAATTCATATTCAAGAGTGTATGATCATTTTGTAGTATACTACTTCTTCATTTCATTATTTTTAACTTGAGGCTGTTGCTTGTTTCAACTTGTTTCATTTGCTGCTAGCTTCTAATGTTGGGAGTCCCCTTTTTGCTGCTTCGTTATCATGTACACCTTTTACAAAAGAGATAGTCTTCTTACCTTCTATATTGGTCTTACTGGATTCTCCTTCATACCCTATCCCAGCTTTTAAGAGTGGAGATCTTTGAGCATTTAGTATCATGTCCAGTTTTTCAAATCCTTTTATCTAACGAGGGTTCATAGTTACTTTAGTTTGGGCCTTCTCTAATTTCTTTCTCAGGCATACTACTTCTTCTTCCAATTTCTCTTGCCCCTGATTTTTATATTTTATTTTCTTTATCAGAATATCTTCTACCTTCTTAGCTTCTTCAAGTTCTACTTTCAACTAAATGAGGTTTTCTAAACTTGGCTCTTTCTTTCCATATTTCAGGAGAATGCATTTCTGTTTTCTCCTCTTGAGTTTAAGTCTGTCTATTTCCTTAAAGGAACCAATTAGCTACCCCTCAAGATCTACCTCACCTTATTCTTCATCTTCCATAAGGTAGCCTTCAAGATCTTCCTTGGCCATCAAAACAAATTCATATGTTCCCTCTTCATTAGAGGATTCATCTGAGCTTTCAGATGCACTGCTATCTTGCTAAGCATAAAATTATTTTCTATTAAATCTCTTCCCTTTTTGCTAGTTATTTTTTTTGTTTTTCTCTTTCTCTTGTGGTTGATTCTCTGCTCTCTTATGGGGACATTTTGAAGCATATTTCCCCACTCTTCCACAATTAAAGCACTTAAATGGAATTTTGCCTTTGTACTTACTACCTATGTCTCTATCCAATATTTTGACTAATTTGGCTTCTTCCTCATTAGAGAATGAGCATGGAGCTTCCTTCTCTTCTATGCACTTGTCTTCCTTGAAGGTTGGCTCCCTCACATTTGACTTCCCCTTTGGAAATCTCATCTTATAAGCTATCAAGTTTCCAAGAAATTGGTTCATGGTCATTATTTCCCAGTCTGTGGTTTCTTCTATACAAGAAACATTAGGGTTAAACATGGATGGTAAAGATCTCAATATCTTTTGTACTATTACACATTCCTTAATGGTTTCTCCTAGAGCTATCATGTCATTCACAACTTACGAAACATTTATGAATAAATTGGCTACATCTTCATCTTCATTCATTTTCAATTTTTCAAATTGAGTTCTATAGGCTTGCAGCTTGGCCATCCTCACCTTTTTATCTCCCTCATGAATATTTTCTAATGTGTCCTAGATTTCTTTGGCAGTTTGACTATGAATTAGTTTGATAAATTCTAACTCACCTAGATAGTTCAAGAGAGCATTCAATGCTTTTGCATTAGATATGAATTATTGTTTGGCTTCTTCCTCAGTGTTTGTATCCTTTGGTGCATATTTTTCTAACACAACAGCCTAGAATTGTACTCCAAAATACTTGAAGGCTCTCATTTTTATTTTCCAGAAGGAAAAGTTTGTGCCAGTCAAAAATGGGGATTTATTTGTTGAGCATCCTTCTAGGCTAGCCATTTTGGGGACCTCGGACCTCCTTCCAGTTTTTAAACATTTACTGAAGGAACTAGCTCTGATACCAATTCATTAACCCTTAGCTAAACTGAGAGGATGCGGTGAATTATTTTATTACATTCATGGAAATTAAAACTCATTTCTTTACACCCATTAACTACATTTTATAAGCATTTTAATACATAATGGATCAACAAACTGAATGTGTGGACAACAAGTAATTAAGCAGATTAAAACATCACATCAACACATAATCATCAATCACATAGACAATAGATATAAGTGGAAACCCATAAGGGATAAAACCACATCTTATTATTTTTGTGATGCAAATTCAAGCTCCAAATCACTCTCACCACTGATTTTATGTAGGCTCCAACCTACAGGAGGCTACTACCTCAAATTATGCAAGGAAAAACTTGCAAGGAAGCTCCAACTCCCATCTATTTTCTGTAAACTACAACCCACAAGAGGATCCTACCTCACCTAACTCCAAATAGACATATATCAAGTTAAAACTTGAAATAGAAGCACTAACTCCCATGAATTTTCTGTAGGCTACAACCAACAAGAGGCTCCTACCTCAACCAATTCCAACTGGACATCTATCAAGATAAAAATTGAAAGGAGACTGCAAACACCTCACTCAATATGAAACTAAAATGCTAATTTACCTGGATATCACCTCTGTTATACTCATTCTCCATTGCTGCCTCTTCAGCCTTCATATTTGCTTCATATCATCTCCTGATGTGCACATCATCTCTATCAGCTCTCTCTAATTCTTCCACTCTCTAAACTTACTATGGACACCGATATTACATCTCTTATACAGATAAATCCTAACTATTCTCATTCTACAGGAAATACGAAGTGAACAGGCTTGACCTTATGCCTTCCACCCATTTGATTCCTTACTCTTCAGTTCAGGTTATTACATCAGCAATAATTATTACAGCACTCATTGGAGTTTTTCCTATGCCTACAAAGACTTTCCTTTACATCACATACAATAAAAAATAATTAATTAATTTACATTTATAGTTACAAAAAATATATTTCACTCAACCCTTTCAACTCTTGGCTCGTTGTGCATTTGTCCTTTCTGTTGTGGTCACGATATTTTATGTTTCTACTATTATATTATAATAGTTCTACATAAACGCCTTTTTCCCGACTCAACCTAGCTGGCACATTTTGAATAGTGTTGCATAACTTTGTTTTGGCCCGACTCGACCTAACTGATGTGTTTTCAACAATGTTACTTTAACTCCTTATAACCGCAATGTTCTACTTTCTCTTCCCTTTGCTCTATGTCGGGTCACTTAAACGAGCCTTTTTTCCCGCGTTCGGAATTGTCTTGCTTAAAAGAGGTAACCACATCAACCATTGTTCTGCACGAGTGTCAGGTCTTACTCGAGTCTACTGCCCGCATTCACTTTTATTCATAAAATTGGCGCAAACTACACGAACCCTCGATTTGAAATATATTACAATGGAACTCTTTGAAATATCTTGCATCTATTACCTTTATCGCATTTAGGTGTTCTCATGTGTTTATTTTTATGCATATCTATTAAGTTATATCATGTGATTTAACAAAGGAAAACCACATGCACCCGGATTTGAAATCTATTAAAATATAGCTTTAAGTTGCATCACATCTGGTCCCTTTATTGCATTTCAACTTTCCTTGGTACTTATATGTTATATTCACCTCTTCCACCTCCGATGCATTTTCTTAAAAAAAGGCCTTACATACAGATTTTAAAACCTTCGGACTTCATCTTTGAAACTCCATCGTGTCTGGTACTTGTCTCACGTTTCACATTTTGGCGACTCAAACTTGTTCTTATGATATTCACCCTTCCGATATTGCGATTTTTGATATGCGAATGGGTCCCACGTTGGATTTTAATCCTTTAGACTTTAGCTTTGAAGCATATCGCATTCTTGCTCTCTATCGCACTTTGCATTTTGTTGTTTCAACTTGGTTCATGAGTGTTATCCCTTCTAAGATTTGCGATATGTGATATATGAAAGGGTCCCACGAGGGTGCCATGTCACTCCCACGTCATCTTGACACGTTGTTGGACATTGGATAAACCAACGCTCCCCGTGTGTTTCGCGACATGGACTAACCGCCTCTCGTGGATCCTTATCTTTGGCGATGCGATCATTAACTAACACCTGCGGGTTTTGTTCTAACGGCAATCGTGATTCCCAACAAGTGGTATCAGAGCATAGGTCACGAGTTCGATCTGCACCCGGCTCATGTTGGGGGGGAGATTGTTGGACATTGGATAAACCAATGCTCCCTGTGTGTTTCGCGACATGGACTAACTGCCTCTCGTGGATCCTTATCTCTGGCGATGCGATCGTTGACTAACACCTGCGGGTTTTGGTCTAATGGAAATCGTGATTCCCAACAGTATGAGATATCAAAATTATGGTACCAAGTGCAACAAGTTTAGATCTTAAAAAGAGCAATAAAAGATGACATAGATGGTTTAAAAGCAAAAATGGAGGCTAATTTGGACAGTTTGATGGATCAAATGAAAGGATAACCTAACTTTGGTGTATAATCAAATGAAACAACATGAAGATCAACATCGCAACGAAAGAAGTTCTAAAGCAGTCACAAAAACAAGAACTTGACAACTACCAAATCGGTCAATTTCAGAGTATCCCAACATGTGGAAGAACTTACCCATTGAATATTCCACATGGGAGGATGATAATTTTATACAGAAGCATCAAGAAATAATCAAGCGCCAAGGGAAACACTTGTTTGAAGGAGAGGGGCATGTTAGGTCCCTATAGTACTATTGTATCCCCTTATTGTCATTAGTGTAGCCCCCTTATTCTTATTTTTGTACCCCTGTAGCCACCATATTGTTATTATTGTGCCCTTAAATTATTACTGTCAGGTAGGATAGGATTATATTGTGGCCCCATGGACTCCTATATGTAGAAAGAAGGTTGTGTCATTTGTATCATCCAAGAATTGTTCATTTATGTAATGTAAAGGACGTTTTCCCCTCGAAGTGGCTTATTTCTAAGGCATTGATCTCTCTTTTCTTGTATTTTTGGAGCTAGTTTCATAACATTGAAAAATATGTTCTAATATAGTTACTTTAGCCTCGCCATCAAAATTATTTTGTGACAAGTGATGAATTATTTCTATGGAAATTGAGAGATTAATCTCTTAGAAAAGAAAACTAGGATAAATATTGGGAACATAGTCATCTCAAGATCAAATACTTAAAACTAGATTCCATAGGCTCATCTTGCCACTTGTCCTCCTTCTAGCGCCAAATCTGTTGATGGGATAGAATTTTCCACCAACAGTAAGGGGCCTCCCCTATTTTAATTCCAAATTATACCTCACACCATTTGGGATAGGAGCTCCATCCATTTCTTTTGGCATGGATGCCACCATGTGTATATTCTATGCTTGGCTTTCAAATGCAAACAAAAAAATGTGATACCAAGTGTAAAATTCCAAAATAATGAGGGTTAAATCAATCCTCAATTGAGGACTTGCACAAAAAAGTACAAGAATTTAATAATATCATAATGAGCATGGGTACGTTTTAAGAAATAATTATATATCTAAGACTAAATAATACATACACAAGAAGGTACGTGCTCGAAACACACATGCAGTCATGATTGGAATAGCAGTTAGCTAATACAACGAACAGAGGAATGCACAAGAATCAATACATGAAGTGAAAATATCCTCATTGACACTTCTTCACATTCAAATACATGTTCAAAAAGGTTATCATAACCCAATATTTGGATGAGAGTCAAAGTGCATATCATCTTTAAAACACAATACATAGCCTCACAATCACTCAACCTATAATCTACCAAGAGAAGAAGCACTCAAACCCTAGAATGTTATAGCTATGCTAAATTATTCAAAGGCCAAAATCCCCCCTTTTGAATGAGAAATGAGGGTCCCTTTAATGCAAGTAGATGGGTGATTTTTCACATCTCCCATGACCTTTCAAATTCCCTCATTACCTATTTGAAACACATAACCCTTTACATTCCAAGTGACTTTTGGATGACTTATCATTTATTATTGACATAAAATATTACAACATAATAAAGAAATAAAATTGGATTTTAGGCTCATGCATGCATATTCATAGCATTATCAATCATACAAGTGCCTTCAAATTTGAAATCTTATCATTTTCATCTTGCTAAGGATTTTAAAAACTTTTGAATTTGTTATTAGAAGCTATAGTGAATCCATTTGATTCATAGGATAGGTTTTTTTGTAACATTATTGCATAGTAATTAGAAGATCTTGTTAATTTATTCATAAAATATAAAATATTCTTAACTATACATAATCCCATATTCAAATTCCCCCTAATTCTTTTGCATAAATGGGTAAAACCAAATCAGTCAAATCATAGAAAGAAAATAGGAAAGGAGAGTAATAATTTTAGCAATCTAAGGCGCATTTTAAAAGCTTCCTCACTATCCTTCAACCATTTTCAAATATTAGTATATTCCCAAAACCTCCACATTATCTCTTTTCACATGCCTATAACTATAATATTTAAAATTATTAACATTTTCATTCTCAAATCAGCGACTAGCAAACAGTGATATTTATAATGAAACAATTGAAACACAATGGGTTTAATGCCCTCAATATATGTAATATGACAGTCCACCAACTAACTTCATTCATGCATGCATGCAACTAGCATCATAATATTAGGTTGTAATATATAAAATCGTTAAGTGTACCTTTTTATTTACCACATTGAATTGCAAAGTAAACGGAACTTGCACAAAGAATTCAAAATGATTTACATCCCATTTTTCACTCTTTTTCTTTCATAAGTGCATAAGACATGCATGAAAGCTCAAGGCACATATTCGAATGGGAAATTTAGTGTACCAATGGGGATTATCTCAATGAGATAGTGAAAAACACTTTACATATCTCTAAATATACTTGATATTATATGGCACATCAAATTTTTTATTTCATGTAGTAGTCAAGAAGATTTGGAGATCTAATAGAAATCATCACTCCAATTTTTCTTCTTGCTTCTAAGAGAATAGATATTATTCTAGAAGAATAATAAAATCTAATCTACTGTGCCATAAAATGAATGAAAACATCTAAAATATAATATGCATGAAAGAATCATAGGTATGATGGGGAGTGATTAAAGAAGCCAAGACTTAAAGGTAATGTAAATGAGAAAACTCACCATATTACAGTCAGTCTCAATATCTCCTTTGGAATGTTGATCCTACATGATACAACTAGAAGAGTAAGGTAAAAAATCAAGAAAAAATCATTAACAATCAAGGATCATGATCAATATTGATTCACTATTTCCAATACTCATCCACCGGACTAATCTACAATTTATTATGAGCCCCTCATCAATTATTTCAATAAAAAATTCAGTGTAAAGAAAATTCATGTGTGATCTATGACTATTTTTTCTTTCTGTATGATCAACCCTGGGATGTATTGTGGTAAGAATAAGAAACAGAATCATCCTAAGGATTACTAAAGTTGGCAGTTTCTAGGGTTAGGTATTATGAACACTTGTTGACTAGGTATTGGCAGTTTTCACTATCATTTTTTTTACACTTGTTGCAGGTATTGGCTCCATATAATGTTCTCATGTCACTGCAGAGTGATGAAAGGAATTATGCTGTGTTAAATTAGTGTGCAATATTTATTGCAACATTTGTAGTGTTGAATGTAACCTCATTGTTATCATGGAAAAAATTGTACACACATTTGTATAGATCATATGACATCCAAAGCCAGACAACAAAATGTATAAGTGAATATTTTCAAGCTGGAGACATCATAAGAATAAAAAATCAAAGTTTTTATAATGTTTCATTTAAAAAATCAACCCATGTCGATTATCCAATTGCTGAAAATCACTATCGCTTGACTATTTCTTTGATAGACATGCATGTCACCCAAAATTATAGTTAGCGATCTAGGACCACGCCACATGATTTTTCCTTGGATTCCCTAATAGGTACTAATAAAGGAAATAAAATTTTGTGCCTAATTGGAGATATGTAGCCCTACAAGGAATCCTCTTGTCCTTCTCTCAAGTCATTTTCTCATCAATGAGATAAGGGAGAGAAAGAGGAGTTCAAATTCTATATAAACATGTCGTTGGAAGACTAAGAAAAAGAGGCAATGGTATGCTAGAAAAAGTTCTCCAAAGAAATCTTACATTCCATTGTTGAGAAGAATAATTTTTTGCATTGCTATGCTGGAAAAAATTTTCCAAAGCGATCCTACATTTCATTGTTGAGAGAGTTCCATCACCAATGAAAGTTATATTTGCTTCTTTGAGAGTGAGTGAGTTTGAAAATGAGATTGAAGAAAGGAGATCCTTGCTGAGAGCTCTTGAGAACCATTTCTCAAGAAACTCTCTTTAATTATATCGGTATCTTATTTGTATCTCTTCTACCACTAGTATTCAATACAGGGGATTATGTTCCTATATCTTTGTTGATGTGTTTATGTATCATTAAGCTTGTTTCATGTTCTTTGTTTTTTTCTAGTTTAATATTGCTCATGCATTGTTTTT
Organism: Pinus albicaulis; assembly: GCA_034641835.2. Lineage (NCBI taxonomy): Eukaryota > Viridiplantae > Streptophyta > Pinopsida > Pinales > Pinaceae > Pinus > Pinus albicaulis. The sequence continues at coordinate 1,252,011,097 of CM076584.1, forward strand.
ATCACATTTTATACTTTTTTTGTTCTTGTTTAAATCACTAACACAATCCAATTGTTTACATGCTATTTGTAGGACACAACCAATCTACAAGGAAATATATTTTGGGACCCTTAGTAAAAAAAACACCAAAATCAAAATGGTGACTCCACTTTGTGAATTTATTTGATTTAATTGGTTGTGTTGTAGTCCACTCTCTCTGAATTTTCACTATTTTTAGCATCCATAATTTCTCTAGAATTTTACAAGTCCCACTCAGATGTGTACATGGCCCAAACAGTCCCTTTATTTTACTTTTCAAGCCAATCATGCGGATTTTCCCATAGAAAATGTGCGAGTTGCGCATCTGTATAGACAATAGCCCACTTGGATCATATAAAGACAAAAAAATAATTGTTACTTTTCTTTCTTGAGTGTTTTGGAAGCATTAAATGAACTTTCTGCACTCCTGTATTTATTTTTATAGTTTAGATAGCCTACTTATTACTTTTCTAACCACTATTATTCCATGGCTTAACTAGGGGAGATTAAGTGGCCCTATTCCACCTGTCTTTTATATCAATTTTTTCTCAATTCAATTATCACACATAGCCTAATTACAAGAAGAGTAAGTGGTACATTATCCACACATCCTTTTGAATAACCAAAGTCTTTTAATTTTTTTAAATTTATCGAGACTAGGACTGGGTGTTGGTAAGAAAGGGAGCAGCCCCTACTTCCCTTGAATCCTTGTGATGATCCAACATTTTTATATGAAATATTTCTCAAAGAACCTGGTTTCCATCTCCCTATATTCTCACATGGTGCAATAACGAAAAAAGTAAGTGGCGCACTATTCACACAAGATGTCTTTTCTTACAAGGAACAATCATAACATAGCATAATTAGGGGAGTTGTAATGGATCACAGAATATCAATATTTCTTCACACTCTTGTATTCTCACAAGTTCACTTTCACACACTTGCACATCACACACTAATCTCATCTAAACTTTGCATCAAGTGTATCAACCATTTTAAATCTTGATACTTAGTTTCGTTGAACCTTACATTTTTCACAACCTAAGTGAATAAGCCCCTCTAAAATAAACTCTAACACTTGAATACACTAAATTCCCCACAGTGGTCACAAAATAATTTATATTTCAGGTTAGGACCATGGAGGTAGGCATCCCATAAGTTTTCATTGGTAATTTTACATTCTAAAACATAGAATTTGTCTTATAGGATGCTTCAAATCCTTCATCATCCCACGGTAAAAGAACTTGGTGTAACATAAACCCATTTCATAGGGGGCTAGGCTTAGGTCTCAGTGTGTATGTCTCTCCACAAGGTTGCACGGCTCATTGGTCCAAGGCTCCACATTTTTTATTGACTACCAAGAATCTCAAGACTCGACCACACCTGTGGGACTAAGATAGCCTTTGTGGCCAAATATTAGGACATCTTTCCCTATAAGTTGATATGTGGGTAAGCACAGGGACCTGAGGTGATCTTATTTAGAATGCTAGAAACATTTCCTATACTTTTGGGACATCACCAGAGTACCCTCCATTATAACTCCTCTTGATACCTTGGTTCATTCTTAGTTGTTGGAAGAATCTCTTGTACTTTCGAGACATAACTGCAGTGCCCTACTACAGAATCCTCACAAGGTCCAATTAATTTTTTAGCATAAATGATGTATAATTATTTTTAGTATTTTTTATCATATGAAATATACAACAAAACCCTTTTTTATTTGATTGATCACATATAAGAAAGTTAAAAGGGAGAATTAACCATTTATTTTCACTTTTCTTTATGTATGTAGTTCACTTTCTTTGATAAAATTTCCTCTCACCATATAAATTATACTCACCCATAAAAGCCACCATAGAGAAACCAAGGGTTACCCATCACTCTCATCACATTATAACCCCCCCCCCTCCCCTTTACCGGGAGGTGTGTTTGGTCTCTTGTCATCTAGGAGTAGATGAAAACATTCAACCACTATGATTGGGTCATAATTTATTGGAACAACCTTGTTGTGGACCCCACACCTTCATGTAACCCCTTTTACTATGCCTGTAGGGAATCCACATACTACCCCCCAAAGCAGCTCTACTAATTCTCAATGGAACTTGTTTTAGGCTACATACATAGGTCATACCAATCTGGCCAACAACATAAAGATCCCATTTGTTGCTCCTCTAAGCCTACCACATTTAGATAAGCTTACTAATGATCCAATTTCTCACAATCAAAATTGGCCCCCCATTCCAAAAAATTTGCCTTCATATATTCCCAAGTTTGAAGGCAAGCACGGAGAAGATCCTACTAACCACATCATGAACTATCATTTGTGTTGTTCATATAATAGAATCATTGAGGAATAAATTCGTCTAAGGCTATTTCAACGCACCCTCAATGGCCCCTCTACAAAATGGTATGCGAGTGCAGTTGGTTCCAGTCACACATTTGAATCCTTAGCTCGCTCATTCCTCACCTTTCTCCAACTCCAAGTATGACATAACATTGGGTTAGAACTGTTGACCCAATTTCAGAAAAGTACCTCCACTCATATTTGAGACCCTATTCATGAGTGGAAAAATCATTGTAACATTGATAAAGAGAACGTAAAATAAGACCTTTTCTTAGATTTCTTTTTGAAAATTATTCTTCCAATGATTGCAAAATTTTGCTACAACTATGCCCTAGATAGGAGAAGAAGCTATCAACAAAGATAAATATTTTGAGCTTCTCTATACTTAGTCAGGATACCTATACACAATCCTACCCGATGTTCCCTGTCTTCTTACTTTTTCCCAAGAAAGCCTAGGAGCATCAAATGCTAAAGACGTTTTGATCGGAATCATCTACCAAAATAAACCTAGAAATGTGATCCAATAGACCAGAAAAATATACAATGGAACACCCTAGTTCCAATATTTTGGGGGTCCACCTGTAGCCCAAATTCCAACCATTAAGGGATATTATCCTAACCATGTTGTGCACTCCAAAAATTCCCCCTTGTAAGGTTAAAAAAATCCTAATATACATGGTGATCAATATCCTCCCATGCAGGTTGTCTAGTATCCTCCACGCACCACATAGGATGTGTCAACATCCAAAACCCCTTACACCAACTCAGGATAAGGATATCCTTATTACCATTTTCCTACACCTCAAAAACCTAATTCCCCACCTCATCTTCATGCAAGGATTAATTTTTTTCAACCTTATTTCCCCCAACAATAATAGGATTTTGAAGGCCTCAACAATGTTAACCCTTCATATGCCAACAAGAAGAACGGAAAGAACAAACCAAAAGAGGAACCTTGACAGGGATGCAACAAATAACCTTTGTGTGCACCAACTAGGGAAAATCCCCCTAATTGAACCAAATTCAAAGTCAGAGTGCTCTCAACACAAAAAATTAGAACCAAAATTCTAGTCTAAGGACAAACCATGTATGTGCTATTTGTGAGGAATATAGGCATTACAGCAATCATTGTCCTCAACTCCCAGAACTGAAATGGACAAGAGAGGCCTAGTGGAAGGGGGGAACGAACCAATAACATGTAGTTATGCAGAATCTTTTCCCCCACTAGGGGGGAAGTGTCCATGCAACACGATGCCATCCCCCACCTATACCAACATATAATTAGGTTCAATTCTAGTGACCTAGCTAATCATGACATTTTCATGGTCGGAGCTAATTTTCTCCTGCAAACATGAAATCAGGAGTATGGAACCCCTCCAAAAACCAATCCTTCCACATCATCAAACATGGCTACTATGACACTTTTGATGATACCACGAACCCCTATTGATCCCATTTCGAAAATGATAAAAATACCATTACATTGTAATGCTCATCACTCAAAGGTAACCTCTAGTTATATCATTGTTTATGTTATATCTCAATCCCCATCATCCATGTTAGTGATGGAGGTTTTTAAACAGGTTGATCCCCATGGAAATACCTATTTTCTGCATTTGGTGTAACTAGCCCTTTTAATTCATGGTTGATGGCTTTCAAGTTGGACAATGCTACACCACAAATCCCATATATAGTTTCTTTCTAGATACATGTCACTATCCAAAACATCACCATCCATAGATGCATCATAAATGAGGAGCAATCCAAATATATTATGTCAAAGTTATTTTTGAAAAAACTAGGATCTCTCGAACTTACTACTCCCCCCATTACATTAAAGGCTTACGAAGGACACCCCTCCACACCCCTTCATCTTTTCCAAAATTTCTCGATGGAGCTTGTTGGCTAAATAGTGCTCATAGACATCAAAGTCTTGATGCCCAGTTAGATTACAATATCTTACTAGGCTGAAAACACATGTATGTCATGACTGTAGTAGTGTTCTCCGCATTTTACATCATGATGTTTCCCCACGAGGGAAAGATCATCACCATTTGTGAACTCACATACTATGAGAAACATACACCCAAAACTCCTGATGGCATGTTAGCTCTCACAACATAGCTCAATGAGTTCATCCCTTCCTCCACAGAACCAAGCCCATGGTTACTCAAAACATCACCACTCCTAGGAAAATACCCAAGAGACCCACCTTTAATCGAGCCTGCACCCACAAACCTAGTATGTATGATGATTACATCCAGTGTTGTATACTCTCGAGAACTAATTCAAGAGACACCCAAATTTTTGACTACCAAGTCAACATTCCTACTATACGTAATAACCCATACACATTTTTTGTTTCCCTAACTTAGTTTTGTCTCACACCAAGTCATGGAAACATTTACCTTACCAATTATGGCTCTCAAAATCCCTATTTGGCATTTTTCCATGCAAGTCATGTCCATAACCTTAGGTATCACTTCAACTAGAAAAAAAATTCATTTATCCATACCTCAAGGAACCATACATGTGGTGACACTAACAGGGGCTACAAAAAAAGACAAACAAAAAGGTAAAAAGGTCGAAACCCTAGGTAATTTCTCTTCCAGGGTACCTGCACCATATGCATTATGCAATGTTTCAGGTTCCACCCCATGAAACTAAGCCTAGAATTGGAAGAGTTAAAGGCCCTTATTCATGCCCCTTAGGAACTAGTGGCCCCTTCTCTACCTCAAGGAGACAAGGCCACACCAACACATAATAAGGCATTATGTACCAACCATCGATGTGATATATCTACACAATACATACACTACACAAATCCTTGTCTATATATCCCTCGCTCTAGAGATATATTAGTAGAACTCATCCAAACTAATACTATAACACCATTTCTCCCCACCACCCTCATGGTAGACGATGTGTCTAAAACCATTTATTGTGTCTTTGAGGAAGAATATTCATGCTCGGTTTCCCCTTGCACATATTTCCATTCAACCTCCCAACCTATGTTAGTCTCTAATACAAGGAGGCAAATAGAATAGAGGTCGCCACAACCCATCTGCACATGAACCTTATGTGAAGACCCTAGACATTTGATTAACTTATTTTCCCATTTGAGGAAACTCAAGAAGTGATACTAGGTTCCCCAAGTTTTCCATAATAACAGACCTAGGTGAAAACACAATAGTTATCATGTTGGTATAAAAAACCATCATACTTGGTTTTGCCCACACCTCCCTTTATCTTATGATGCATCAACTTATCTTTGAAATTACAGTACTAGACCCTTGGCCCCTTTTCCCACCAATACTCAACCTTAGACTACTCAATGGAATTTTCCTTCCACTGAAGCCCCACTGAGGCCATTGTTAGTATCTACGAGAGAATATGTGACACAAACCATATATTGCATCATCCTAGGTGTTCATGAGGTAGCCTTCTTGACTCCTAGACACCAACACTCCCCACAAACTATCCATAAGCACCCATTAGGGAGATTCTCCCACCACCTGGTGCTGAAAACACTTAACACCACATATGATTCATTTCCTCGTTCATAGGAACCCTGATTTGTGTCGGGTGCTCGTAGTTTTTTGGTGTCAATACCGATTTTCCAGTTACGAAGGTTACACCACCCACAACTGTGAAGACCCATTCAGTCCATGAATTTTCAACATCATTGCATTATAGGACAGTGACCGCGGAATCATTTTCTTGCTTTTCAACCAGCACTTTTTGGTGCCAACCTCAAACTCATGACCTCTAGTAACCTCTATTTCCATTAGAAAGTATTTTTCATTCACACGAAGATATTCTAAAGATTATGATGAAACCATAGTGATCTTGGGATTCCATGAATCCTTGCTCTTTATTTTTGTGAGAAAAAACCTTTTCACCTATTGAGGTGCCATGCCACAACATTTTCTCATTGGAGACAAAATACTTCCTACCACCAAAGCATGTTGGTTGGTTTAAGCATCCCATCCCTGCACCCGACGTGTTTGAGGAGGGAAACATATCCAATATTTCACCCACCATAAAGGTAGATATATCTACAAAAATGGGTATATTTGAATAAGTATTGTTGGGGGTAGCATGTTCTCATGAGGAAATTGCCTCCTACAAAACCTTGCTACAAGAATGTAGGGTCATGTACGCATGGCCATATTCTAAGATGCCCAACATCATCCCTTAAATCATGGAGCACCTCATTGGCACATAGTGTGATGATTGTCCAGTTAGGAAAAATCTATTTTAGCTCCACCCTTTTAGAGAACCCATCAGGTGTTCCTTCTTGTATTTTTGTTACATATTTCTTTCTAGTTTGCATATTTTTATAGAAATATGTTTTCCCTTAGGGTATTGGCTTTTGAAGTTTCAGGTTTCTAGTAGTTTCTCAGTAAGGTCAGTCCCCCAGTGTCAAATGATAGTGAAGGTATCATTCTTCACCTAACATGATAGGCTTCCTCCAAATATTTGCATATACTAACATCATTTCTCTAAAATAAACCATAGGGCACACCATCTCGAACACGTTTATCATCACCTTCCATCCACAAATGGTAAATTTCCACGTTATTTGATAGAGCCTCACTCACAAGGATTGCCCAATTTCATAGTACCCTTCACATTCTTGGTGTCCATGGCCATTTTCGCAGGACCAGGAACCATTTTCACCCGCATGTCTAGGAAGATAAACATCATACTTCTTTGATTTTCTCATTGCTTATGACCCCTACCCCCAGTTCACCTCTCTTATTTATCAACTGAAATGAATTGAATGCACTTTCACATTCTACACTTGGCCTACCATTCAATATTGCAGTAGACCATATGTATCATTTCATCATCCTCATCAACCCCACGCCAAGAGCAGTTAATGGGGGCCCCTCCTGTAAAAAAAAAACCCACCTATAGCATCACATAGGCCATCAATTTCTTGGAGCACTTTTCTCCATGTTTGTACATCCCAACCCACTTGAAAAAAATAAATTGGAAAGTGTACAAAAATTTCTTAAGGGACATAATCTTCACCCATATTTTTGTGTCAGTTACCTAGCAACATTCCTACGTCACGATTCGTTAGAGCTATATTTTCCACCCATCTCATATCCATCTCAGTGATCACTATTTTCTCACACAGTCAGAATGATCATTTACACCCCCCGCCCCCCAGGTCGTCCTACTGAATCTAGTGGTACCTACCTCAGCAATATTATTTTGACTATCATTTCTTGCATCAATGCTCCAACTTCGGGCAGGTTTTCCATATCCCTCAAATACCATCATTTATCATTGTCATTTCTGTAGAGCCATCCTATTCCAAATATCTATGCAAATTTCACATGGATATTTCGGAACCATATTTTAGATGGTTGGCGCTTCATTTTTTCAACATAAAAACCATCTTCTATAATCAAAGCAGTATCCTAGTTACTCTCACTATGTATGGATAATCTTGAGTGGCACAGTGGGAACCATTATTTTCCCATTGATGTCACTGGTCACCGTGATATTAAACCTCTAAATAAGCTTCCATGTTAGGTTAGTATCATAAATTTTGATTGATGCATTTTATATCATTCAGTCGAATTCCCATGCATCCCATCGCACCTCCCTTAAGCTAAAGCAATACCTTAAATCAAATTAATGGGGCATCCAAATTATCCTATTTGTCATAAATGCTCCCAAGGGAAAAAGAAGTTATCTTCATCATCTAAAAGAATGTCATTTTTCGTATCACTGAATTGAAAGATTTTTTTCTTGTATATTTGTACTATTTCAATCCTAATACATCATAACAAGCATGGGACATGCCTGCCTCATATCGACACTTTATGTATCACAATTTTTTGAGAGCATTGGTTTTATGTGAGTTCTCAATCAAGCACACCTCCCCAATCATATCCACATTGATCTCATTTCTCTCAAAAAGCATGCCAGACCCATCGTCAAAATAACAAAACATGATGTATGTCGGCTATAAGCTCGCTCCTAACCTATACATCAAGGGGAAAATATTAACATGGAAAAATCATACATGAATTTTTATAGGTCAGATGAAACCCATAGTTAGACAACAACATGTATAGGTGAATATTTCCCAACTAGATGCATCATAAGAAGAAACAAATCAAAGGTTTTCTAATGTCACATTTAAAAAATCAACCAATGAGGGCTATCCAAAGGCCAAAATTCACTACCGTGTAGTTTTTTCTTCAATAGTCATGTGGGTCACCCAAATGTCCACTCAATAGTCCAGTACCATGACACACAATTTTGACTAGGATTCTCTAACAAGTACTACACAGGGGAAAATGATATCGTGTTGAATTTGACATATGCATCTCTCAAAGGAATCCTCTTGTCCTTCTCTCAAGTCATTTTCTCACCAATGGGCTAAGGGAGGGAAATAAGAATTCAAATTATATATTAATAAGCCATTGGAAGACCAAGAAAAAGAGGCAATGTGATGTTGGAGAAATTTATCCAAATAAATTCTGCATTCCATTATTGAGAAGAAGAATTTTGTGCATTGTTAGGCTCGAAAAATTGCTACAAAGCAATCCTGCATTTCATTGTTGAGAGAGTTCCATCACCATTGAGAGTTCTCTTTGCTTCTTTGAGAGTGAGTGATTTTGCAAAGGAGAATAAAGAAAGGATATCCTTGCTTATAGATATTGAGCATCATTTATCAAGAAACTATCTTCAAGTGTATTGATATCTTATTTTTAGCTCTTCTACCACCAGAAGTCATTAAATGGGATTTTGTTCTTATTTGTTTGTTGATTTCTTTATGTTTCATTAAGATGGTTTCATGTTCTTTGTTTTAGTTCTAGCTTAATATTTCTCATGCATTGTTCTTATACCATTATATACTTTTTTGGTTCTTTTTTAAAGCACTAACATCATCCAATTGTTTGTATTCTCTTTGTAGGTGACAACCAAACTAAAAGGAAAGGTGTTTTGGGACCCTTAGTCAACAAAACACCAAATACACTCACTGCACCCTTTAATATATTAACCAACGCAACATTTAATATATATCATTGATGTGATAACTCTTTAATATATTAACCAATGAAAAATTTTATTTAATATATTATTACAACATTATATGGTTTTTAAAGGCTTCTTTGCAATGGTTTTCAATTTACTCTTGCATGGTTTCCAAACATGTCTTTGCATTTCATTCAACATCTTGTATTTAAACATCTCACTTCAATGCATTTTTGTTTTTCACGAAGTCTTAATGTACTTATTTAATTGTATTATTCCTAAAAGCGTTGTTTTCTTATCCTTTTCAATGCATTTATTTTCTCACCTTTGCAACGTATTGTAATATTTGTCCTCGCAACACATTTTATATATTTATCCAACACATTGTATTATCTATTCAATTTGGCAGAAAATAATATAACCATTACAACATTTAACATCTCATGTCACATGCCTTTAATATTTTATTTAAATAAATACCTATTCAATACGTATTTGTATTGATCTTTCAGAACATGGTTACCGATGAAATAGGTAACTGAACTGGTACCTACTTTTTTGAGGTAGCAAAAAAAGCACCCAATTTTGAAAAGTGGTGATGCAGAATCACCCGTTTTTTTTTTGCATATTTTTGACAATATTTTTATTTATTAAGTATGAATATTTGTTTTAAAATGTTAGTGATTTTGTAACATATTGATGAGTTCCCGTTTTGAGGTAATAGTTCCCGTTTCATCGGTAACTATGTTTCAGGCATTATATACATTATTGTATAAATGGTATTATCCCCAGCACATACCCTTTGCACCCAGTTTATATCTTATGTTCAACACATTTGTATGTTTTTTGAAACGTATTTTATTTCATCCTTTACAATCCATCTGTAATATAATATCCATTTCTGTAATGCATTTTTTATCCTTTTCAACAATGAATTTATCATGTTTATCTTTAGCACAATGTTTATTATCCCTCCACAACCAATGCTTGGATTATTTCAAAGTAATGCCTCGATTATTATTTTAGCGCATTTTTTAATATAATATTCCCAATTCATTGTTTTATGCATTGTTCTCACAACATTGTATTTATTATATCATCATTTCATTCTTGATACAGTGTGGAGTATTTTAATATCTCTTCACAAGATTAGTTGCATTTGACTTCAACATAGTTTCTTCCTTCATTATCCTTTTAATGCAACATAATTTCCATTGTAGCATTTTAATGTGTTGATATTTCTTACCCTTTGCAGCATATAATCCTTTACACAATTGATATGAGATAATTGGCCCAAAAAATTTACACAATGGTCACTTAGATGAGCTAATATATTCTACTCACGGTAGAATTTTTTAATATATACTTTTCGACACACTTTTGTTATTTTTTCCATTTATATTTTAATGATTTCTCAATAGTCCTTTGTGTTGGAATGAACCTTCCACCACTTCCTTGATATGGTATATTTATTAAAGAATAACCCTTTCCTCATTGGGTATCATTGTTGGCTTGAAGGATGTCAATCTGGGCTCGAAGTTAGTTGTGCAACCAACAAAACCCTCTATTATTGGCCTTTTTGGCAACGATATGCAGTGAAGATTGTAATATCACCCAAGGAAATATTAGGGGATGTCAGAACCAAGTTTCTGCATCCAGAGGGACAATAGGATGTGGATCTACTTCTAAGCTTCTTCCTTATGCCGTTTTGAACTACGCTGATGCAATTATCTACTTTCATAGTCTATGCCATATTAATCACTTAATATTATTGTGAACAACACCTTTATCAATCTTATGAAATATTAGACATAATATATTGCATATAAAAAATATAAAATACTTCGCGATGCACAAAAATAGCTTCAAATGTAGATAATAAGAAAAATACGCAGATACACAAAAATTATTCAAATGTCCTTTTCTTTATTAATGAATATTTCTTCTTCTGAAGAAAAATACTTCTCCGGCCCATGCACATAGTTCTGGGTGGTCTACACACAGCTTTAGAGCCTTCCCCCTAAGACCCAAAACAAACTAAAACATAGATATTCAACATTTTTTGTTCATACAATGGTTACATGATTCTCTTTGACTTACATATCATTGCCTTATATAGCCTTTACATACATAGAATACCATGGTCCACATACCATGGGTAGACTCAATACTAACAAAATAAACCCGATCCTTTTACAAAAAGAGGGGCTTTGACCCACCCCAAAGCCCCTGAACTCCATGCGGTTGATTCATCTTTGCTGGACCACACACTCCGCTCCTTGAGTTGCATAATCTTTGACCCAAAATGGACCAAGTTGGGCCATGCCCAAAAATAATTAGGATTCTTTAACTACCATTAGAATTCAACAAATAGTGTTTTCCTTCTATGCTTCAGGATGCTATTAATTTCCTTTGACAAAAAGTGGGTTTCTACTAGGATCCATTGATGTATCACTCTTAAAATATTAACTTGCATTCCCATCATAACATGAATTAGTAAAATTGTGCCACATAGGATAAGATTTTATAATTTAAGTGCTAAATATTTGAATGAATATGAAATTATTTATATTGAAAGCTTAAGATGGTTGATCAAGCTAATCTCAACAAAATAGACTTTGTATAACTCCAACATATGATAAGGATGTTTAAAAACTCTTCCTTGAGAGAATGATATGCAATGTAATTCCTAACATATTTTTGTAATAATCTAATTGTTCATGAAATTTCAAGCTTCAATATGTGAATCAAGGAGTGAAAATTAAGGTTAAGTATGGCCAACGATCACGAGATGCAAGCCTATAATTTGTAAATCATATCATGGGAGTATAAAAGTTAAATGTCTATAAAAGAAGCATGAAAAGAAGCAACAATTCCCAAAAACCTTAAGCATTTAGTAGATGTAAATCAGAATGAAGCAAATTAAAACTTGAAACTATTGTTAGCTCGGGGAAATAGAGGCATAGATTTTTCAAATATTATATACTTGAGAGCTAGAATTAATGTGTAGTAGGTGAGAGAGGATCTACAAGCATAATCTAGTTGATATGTTTCACAGGTCTTTGCTTAAGATCAAGTTCAATGTAGAAGGTGAAGTTTTTAATATCTATTATAGGATTCATGAAAATGCATATACAAACTTTCATCTCTACTTTAAATCTTTCATCATATTTAAATATCTTTCAGAAAAAATGATATTCAATAGGCAAGAATAAAGTATTGAAAATTTACATTAGTTTGGAAAAAGAAACTCTATCTTGAAAACCAATTCAATACTCAAGCATATCTTAATGACTAATTTTCATTAATGTGGAATGCAATCTCCTAACATGACCATGCAATTAAAATGACTGAAAATTACATGAAATGTTCATGAATATTTGAGTTGAAATATGCACCATCAATGATGAGGAGAAATTCAAAACATGGATGGGATTTTCATTCATAATCATGATATTCTAGGGCTTGAAAGTTCCGTGAGAAAACTGACAGTTTCCCAAACCATATTGCATTCAATAGAATTAGAACCAAGATGAAGTAAGGATTTTATCTTCACTCATGCGATATAAATTTATGGTTTATGAATTTTAATGCATTTCATGGTAGTAAGTAGCTTAAGAGCATGTGAATGAAGCAGCATCTTGAAAAACATAATGCATTAAAAAGAACACAAAGCAACATAAATCAATGGTGGACATATGCAATTTCCGTGGTGAAATCATCGACAACCATAACTTTCCAAGTTAGATATATCATCTAATGGTTTGAATGATTTAAAACATAAGAACACATGTTAAACCTTGAAAAGAAGATGGGGACCTAAAAAATTATGCATTCAGGGTAAAAAAAATTTGATGTATTTGTAGAAATGGAGAATTTGCGCCGACGCTTTATTCATACAACCTTATAACTTCTATGGAATTAAAATTATCCACTAATGGAGGGGATGTTTCAGGTCTAAAGAAAATTATTATAGGTTTCGAAACAAACTATTCATTATACTTAATCATATATATGATGAGGAGTCATTGTGTATACCTTCGAGAACAACCTATACTTGGTTTTCTTCTTTCTCCCTTTCCAACCCTTGTGGAACTTGTATATCTACCAACCAACCACCATCATATTTAACTTATACATACTCATATTATATGGCTCATTCTTCCACATATTAGGTTTGAACCCTTTAGTCATAGCCCAATCATCTGCAACTACTTCTTTGGATTCAAACCCTTTATCACCAACCCTAGTCAACTCAACCCGATTCTCTATAGGTGACCAATTAGCAGCTAATTCCTAGTCCCAATCGTTTGTCTTTATAAAATTTTCGAAAACCACCCCACTATTCCTCCTCTTTTCCCCAATCCAAATTATTTTCTTCTTCCAAATAAACCCAATCCACTTTCTTTTCGCCTTTCACTGCACAACAATTATCCACATTTAAAGGGCCAAACATGTCAACCTTGCTAAAAAATTCCCATGCATTGTTGACATATGAAACTTTTTGGCCTTTCCTATTTTCTCTCATCTTATCGCCTCTAAAATGATATTTGTTGCTACCTTTTCCATTTATCTTCTTAGTTGCATATTTTTTATATTTTTTTGCAACATGGGAATGCAACTGGAGAACCCTAGTTTGACCCGCAAAAGATCTGACGGTTGCCAATATTGTTAGAGATGCAAGAATGAGAGTATGATGAGTTGGAAAATGGATAGACTATTAATCAAATTCAATGAGACCTAGAAAGATGGGAGAAAAAAATGGTGGTCGATAGTGACTTGTATGAGTTGGGAGGGGAAAACCCTCCGTAAACCCTTTTCCTTCAAAATCCTTATACCCATTTTCTTCCAAAAACAAATAACTGATGTTTCTTGTCAATTATATATTTCTATGTTAATATTTAAAAATGAAAATTAATTATACTCATAATTATTGATGAAGATAATTCTAATGGTATTTTTTCCTTAATGGTGCTAAGGGTTTTAATTAGAATGTGTTGTGTTTGATGTATATACATTGCAAAAAGGGAAAATTTTAAACATGTAAAAATATCTTAAAGTTTAGAAGCATTGGCGAATCTTATTAGTCCCTAATATGAAAATTGTAAAATGCTTAGGAATATTTTTTTAAAAAAATACTTAGATCTATAATAATTTTATAATATTCTATACAAAATTTTCGCGATTTTTTAGGTAAAATAATTTTGCACTATAAAATTTGGGCGAATAAATTTTAGAAAAAACTACAAATTGGCGAATGTTTTTTTTAGAAAGCATGGAAAATTAGCCCACTTGCGAATATTAACCACTAAAATTTTCCATGATTTCCAATATCGAGGATTTCGTTTTTGGTTAAATAAAAAAAAAATCTATACTATGAGAAAATCATAATGTTAACTATATTGTTTCCTTGATGATGTTAATGGTCTTGATTAGAAGTTGTATTGGTTGATTTACATTTTCTTTAAAACTGAAAAAAAAAAAACAAAAATAAATAAATAAATATTCTATGGAGTATCATTGTGTATACATGATAATCAAAAGACACTTTTAAGAGGAAGCGCATTCAATACATAGTATTAGAAAACACAACAAATTTTTAAAAATCACAAGTGAGATCATTATTTATGTGTATCAATTCCACAGAACCGTATCTTAATAACTATCAGATAAAATTCAATTAGACCTATAAGCATCCACGTATTTTATTATGTGATGAGTTCATGGAACAATAATGAAATGATTTGTTATATATGGGTAGAAACGTGAAGTTGGGTTACACTTTTGTGAGAATCGGGGGCCGAAATTTTTTTTTGGCAATAGTTCAGTCGAACATTTTATAAATTTTGGCCGAACTCATGATTCCGTTTAGATTGACGGCACACTGACGGCGTGGGCAAACAGAATTTTCGTCAGAGATGAGAAAACCGACAACAAAAGTTCGGCCAAACTTCTAACAAAAGTTCGGTCGAACAGTGAGTTCAGCCGAACTAGGTTTTATAAATAAATCGCCCGCGATGTTTGTTTGTTTAGCTTTTTGATTATTTGCGGGTTGTCTATGACTTTTCGCTGCTCTTTTCGAGCGTTTTTTCCCGTCAACCTGTTGCTCCTCCCGTCTGTGACTTTTCGCTGCTCTGTTCACGCGTTTTCTATGACTGTTCGCTACTCTGTTTGTTGCTTATTTTGTCGGCAGCGTTTTCTGTGATTGTTCGCTGCTCTGTATATCGGGTATTTTTGAGCAAACATCTTGCAACTTGTATGACTCCTTTCCACAGTAATGAAATGAAAAAAAAAATGATCAAATATTCCATTGTTTGTTTTTTAGCTTTGTTTGTTGTGTTAAATTGTTTTAGTTTTATATTAGGTTTGACTTGAAACAACAATTTAGGGGCATATAGGTGGCCACAATAGTTTGAACGCTTAAATAATAATAGTTAGGATACAGGCACTAACCGCTTAAACTCCTCACTTGCTTCCTCCCTTTCATTTCTTTTTCGGGATTTGGCCTCTGTCGCCTTTGATTTCTAAATGCAGATCGTGGGATTCTCCAGTAATCGATTAGATTTTTTATTTTTTCTTGCATGTATCCTCCTGAATAAATAGCAAGGAAAAACAAAAGTTTTGAATATTTAAGGATGTGTATTCTTGATCTACCTTCATTTCCAATTTGTATTCTTGCTCGACTTATGAAATATCTTCTCAATGGAAACATCGTGGCTCTTGTACCAGGAAACTAAAATTATTTTGTCCACGTAACTGATTTATGTCTTCTCTTATTTTCATGTTTACCTTCATTTTCACAATCTTCAACTTGGTATCTGCAATTTTTTTCTCCAACCTTTCTAGACTCTGGCTTCTCATAGAAGACTTCCCTTCTGGATAATTGGAGCGTGGTGTATTCCCTTTTCTAGCCCTATGCAGATTCATTTCTAGCTCCCTCAGCGTGCTCCTTAACTCTGCAGTTTTTCCTTTAAATCTTTGCATTTTGGGTACCACTTCCCTTTAAAATATATTTCTAATGGTTACACATAATTTCAACCTCCTTATTTTTTTTTTTTTCAGTAAGAAAAATACCCTGGTTTATATTATGTACCAGGAACAAAACAACAAGGAATTTAAATAGCACTTTTATCATGATCCTCCACTCCCAAAGTTACTGAATATGTTAGATTTTCACCACATAATGAACAAAGACAGAATGAAATAATACAGCCCAAAAAATACCATTTCAAAACAGAGAAAATATGTTATCCCTGCCCCTGAAGAGCCCAAAAAGTGACAGTAGAAGGATCTACGGAACAACTCATACAAAAAGGGACAACAAAGTTTTTACTGTCAAAGTAACAACACATATTAAACCTGAAATCTGAAAACACAGCCTCCCTGAACCCCACTGTACTTAAATGATGGGGACTGAACCTTCAGCTTAAAGACCCTGCATGTTATATAGCTGGTAATTAATCTTTCCAAAAATAGCCTTCAGCCCCTGCTTTGAAAATTCATCTGCGACAGTATTATTTTCACGATATATATGTTGATAAGTAATACCTGCAAAAAAAAAATTTAAATTCTCAATTCTACAAAGCCAATGTGAAACCTCCTTATTTCAACCTCCTTATTTGCACATTCATATTCAACAATTTTTTATGAACAAATGACACCAATTTTGTCGTGAATAATTTCGTCAAATTTAATGTATGCATTGTATGTTCTGAAGACTCCAATGTAATGGATGCATTGTATGTATCTTTTTCTTGTATATTTTTATGCTCTTTGTCATAGTAATGTCATATTTTGTATGAAGTTTTAAATTGTTTTTAAATTATTTTTATTATGTGTTGGATGTGATTTTGATTGAAAAGTTTATTTTTTATTTATTAATTAAAAAAATTTATTAGAAAAATTATTTCTTTAAGCCTTAGAATTTACAATCAAAATTAGAAAATGTATTTTTATCTAAACTATTTATGAAAAGTTTAATATTGTTTGATCTTCTCTACCATGTCCTTTTTACATATATCTAGAATAATATTATTTGTACAGTTTCTGGGTTTTTGTAACATTTTACTACCATAATCAAAATATATAGAAATAATAATCTAACATTATAATATCTTGAAATGGAGCTAGCCAACTCAAATATAGTATTGCAAATCCCTGGCTAATTTAGATGAGGAGGCTATGTATTACATATGGTCTTGAATGAGAATTTGGAATCTTTAGATATATATCTAAAGAGTCCAAAAGCTCATTGAAGACCATATGTAATGCATAACCTCCTCATCTAATATATAAAACTTTAATCCATGTGCTTAATCTTAACATTGACACAAATGGAATTTACAATTTTACTCACTGCTTTATGATAGAAAAATATGCGGATGAATATTGCCCACATATCCGAAGTCAAAAGGGATAGATTAAAAAGGGATGCTCTGGTCATCTATAAAAGATAAATTAAAGAAGCATGACATATTAGTAATGCAAATTAGATATGCATACCAATTATGTTCATATAACACAAAAAATAGATGATTCAATACAAATGTCACATAGAAGTCATATTTATCTCATGGGCCTTCAACTTAAATTATATATCTAGCATTACATTAAGCTATAGGAGATAAATCAAAGAAGCATTTGAATGTAAATTAAACATGTGTAATAATTATGTCCTCTAGTTCAATAAATAGATAATAATTTTCAAATGCCATATCTAAGCTATAGTTCATCTAAGTAGCTTTCAATTTAAACTTATATCTAATGTTAAATTATATAAAAGAATAAAAATAATCCAAACTTCAAAATAATATTTAGAACTTTAGTATAAAATGTGACATATAATTTTCCTGTGTGGAAAAACATAGTTATCGAGAGTTCAAAACTCATGCATTTAAATAGAAAGTGGGTATACGAATGAGCAAGTAGATTTTTTCTAGAAATGAGGAAGTGAAGGTTGATAGAGAGCCACACAAAATTTCAAATTCATACCTTAACAAAATTGTTAGATCCTTTTAAAGAAAAAGTGTCATATAATCAAATTTCATCAAAATATATGATAAACTCAACCCAATTTTATGAAAAATAGTATACCATTTTTTACATTTCACATAATACAAATAGACAAATATTACTTAAGTATTGTTATAAAGATTTAACTACCCATGGAGAGATGGCCAAGTGATTGAGACAAGGCATGATCACAATAAAAAACCAAGTACAAATTGTAGTAATCCTAGAATCATGCTTTACATTTAAGGTAAAATTGGGGAACTCATGACTTGTACTATAGATAAAAAAACATTTACCCTTACCAAAAAATATATGATAAAAATTGACAAACTACATAAGTTTAAGCTTAAGGGGATATAATCCTTCTTGCCTTCCATATAGATAATGAAAATGATTTTTCCAAGTCTCATGTTGCTTGTCATGTTACTTTATAAACCTTGATTGGAAAGAAAAATAGGAGGGAAGAAATGTAAGAAATATAAAACATAATGAAACACAACGTAAGAAATAGAGAACATATAATGAAACACACACATACATATCTCTCTAGACAATCAACACAAATTATTTTCCTAGGAAATCCTTATGGGAGACAAGAAACCCTAAAAAGTAATGATGCTCTAGACTCTTTTTCCCTAGGAAATCCTTATGGGAGAAAAACAACACTAAAATGTAAACATGCTCTACTCTCTCTTTTCCGGTATGGAAAATATGTTTAAGGTAATCTCTCTAGAGTTAGCTAAGACTTTTGTTGTGTAAGGTTGCTACAAAAACTTAAATTCATACATTTTTCTCTCTAACTTCACACTACTAGTTGTATTTTCAACTATGGAACAAAATACAATAACACAACTTATGGAACTCTTATTCCTCCCAGTGGCCAAGTATTTAACATAGTGTGATAGCCAACTAGGTGTAAGATTTGACTCCGTCAACCATTAACAAGGTTTGTGATTTTAGACCTTTTAGAGTCTTGTTAAAATTCCACATGTAGCTAGCTTTCTATGCATGAGTAATGGGGCTAAAATGTCATTCTCTCGTACCATGGTGGTCAACATGATATAGGTCAACTTACTAAAGGCATAACTTTTGAATGAACTTAATTTGATGTTTTTGTTGCACCATTGGATATATGTCTTTAAGTGTAGAATAATGGTCAAGATTTTGGCACAAGGAATAATCGTTTGACCCCCAAAAATGTCATTTAAAACCTCAAAATGACTCCAAAAGGTTTTAGATCCCAATTCTCCACCCACCATTAAAATGACCCTACAAGTTCATTATTTCAGTTTTTTCAGTCTATAAGCATCAAAATATATGAAAAATAATATAATTATCCAATCTAGATCATTATTTAATAATTTGTTAAAATTATGAGTAAGATATGCATCATGGAATTTAAATAAATAGCGTTAATTTATTGAACACCCTTGTACATTCCTTGTTGATACTTTGAAAGTAATACGTTTTGAAAAATAATTTGTTTATGGATTCTATTTTCCACATTATCTCAACCATATCAAAAACCTTCTTATAATATTTGAAACCTAAGGTCTTTCCCATACCAAAATATGTTCTTTTAAAACATGTTTTCTTGGTGATATGGGTGATTTAGAAATGATTGGGAGAGAGAAATTCCTCATTTAATATGTAAAATATGTTTGGTTCATGCCACTAAGCCTAGAATTTTAAATTTAACTGACTTTTAATATAAACAACTAAATCCTGCAAAAAAATAATAAAACAATTTATGTTAGGGTTGTGGATTCAGGCATTGAAACAGCACACCATGATATTTCAAATTTAAAAATAATGGTTTGAGTCCTAGGTAGCTTAGAATCCTATTTGTTTTCAAAATAAGGATGCACTCCCATTTGATTCTCATGGTTAGGTTGTAATCATGAGGCTCTTGCTTAAGAGTGGACCTTCCCAAAATCTTGTGACGTCTTGTCACAAAAAAAACCATCAAACTGAAAAACACATCATGCAAGAAACATAGCTCGCTACCATATCATTTTTCTCCTTCAAAGAAAAAAAATTCACATCATGTGAATATATCCATGTACTCTTACATATTGGTGTACAAAACCATCAACGAAACACAAGTAGACAAAACATGCCTCTTCAAACAACTGACTCTCAAGTCAAATAATATGTCATGTACAAATTTCAATATTTGTTGCATTTAAGTGTGTCAACATAACTCTACTTTCAACATCTTGCTTCATGCAACATGCACCATACTTTGAATTTGCAAATAAATTCATGAAACATCAAAATACATGCAAGGCCTTAATTGGATAAGAAATCTAACCATCCGTTAGAAAACCATTTCAATGGTGCTTCTTTTAGTTGCACTTCATCATCATGTGAATCATCCTAACCCTCATCGATTATAGAATCCTCTTTTCCATTCTTGTCGTTATCTCTTTCCACCTTCTTCAAATGTTGTGGATGACTTGTTGGATACAAAGTCCAACACTTGTCTACAAGGTGACCTTTCTTATGGCAATGAGTAATAAACAATTGCATCTTATTTTCAACATCATTTTCCTTGTCCAATGCGCCTTTGACTTTTTGCCTCATTTATTTAGAAAGTTTCAATGTGCATGGATATATTCTTCCAACATCTATAAACATTATGATTATTCAAACCACAAAAGGAACATGTGCAAGTTATTTTCTATATCTTATGTGAATATTTACCATGTTTATCATAATCAAAAGCAATTTGATTAAAGGAAAATTTATACCTTGAACATTCACCGTTGTCGCCTTCTTGAGGAGGTGAATTTGATGAGGTAGTGGCTCTCCTCTAAATACTAGCAATGAATTCAATGACTAGATAGAGCTTTCAACATCCTCTTCTTTTACATTCTCATTAGCCGCATGTTTATTAACATCTTCTTGCAAAGTGGGTGTCAAACTTTTCCATTCATCATGAACACAAACTTCACAAGCTTGAGGTAATGAACACGAAATAAAATTCCTTCTTGGAACAACTTCATGTGCCTCCTTGGCTTTGGAGCATTCTCCATCATGTTTTCCATAACCAAGACCCAAATAATTAGGCCCTTCTTCAACAACATTTGGCTCAACTATTCCTTGTACTCAACTATGCCTTGTACATGTTTGCCTTTAACCCTTTACTTTCATAGCACATTTTCATCAAAAATTTGGACCTTATTCCTCTAGTGTGTCTCTCAAAAGCATGTACACATTCATTTTGAGAGGAAATTGAAGACAGAAACCAATAGCTAATTATTCTAACTAACCTTGACTAAAATGAGCTAAATTGTACTTTGATACCAACTTGATTTGACTATGGAAAAAATAGTTTTATTGGGCTATCTCCCTCATTAGTTAAATAAAAATGTGTTTAGGATTCTCAAAAGTTAGCCAATTGAGAAGGGGTTTATGTGTCAAGCTTTAAGTGTATTTTGTGAGAAATTTATGAGTTAATTAGCTTTTAAAAACTCATGTGTACAACAAATAAAATGCAAAATTTTTTCCCTCAATCCAGATTTCGATCATTGGACATGTAAGAGGAAGAAAGAGGGAATTCACCTTTCAAATTCTAGACCTTGTCTAAACCAAAATAAACTAGAGGTTTGGTTTTCAAATACATTCACTTATTTGGAAAAGTTCTAGCTACCAAAATTCCATATGCCAATCTACCTCCCAAGAAATCCATTTATTACACCACTGGTTAGTTTTTTGTCTTCCTATATTCTTTATCAACCTCGTCTAGTGATTATTGAAAGGTGGATACTTAGATCCTTCCTAAAAATTTGAGCTCTAAAATGAGAAGACATACAAGGTCATTTTAAGTCATTCTTCTATCCAATTATAAAAACAAAGTGAATATTTCTACATATTGATTTATGTCCCATAAACTGTAAAATATATGTGGAGTTGCCTCGCCCTAAGCGAGATGTTTAACAAACAAAATAATAGAGAAACAATTAGTGACGTCACCAAAATATGTAGCCTCTTCAAGGTATCATATCCTCTCATCAAGGTCAAGAATCTATTCACCAAAAATGTCCTATGGAAATGAAGGTTTAAGAAAAAAAACTAGACAAAAACCTTCAGTGAGAACAACAAAATCTAAAACATCTTTAGGGTCTTTAATATGCTCGTAAAGTTAAATTGTGTCTTGATCAAGTCCAACAACAAAGAAACATTCAGTGACAACACCAAAATCTACAACTTCTTCAACATATTCTAAGCCATCTTCAAAGTCAATATTGTGTGCATCAAATTCCTCAGCAAGGTCATCAATGGAGTCATAAAAACTACTATTTCAAACTTCAATGCCAAAAATAAGTCAAAAGAATTCAATTTCTCCTCCAAAACCTTCTTCTCTGAGCAAAGCTAGCATGATGTCGTCGAGAAATTTAGTAATTCCAAGAGGAAATTCTATCAAAGTTAAAAAAAAATCTTTTTCATCCATATTTAATGCCTACTTTTTCAGGTGGAACACCTCCAAATTTAAGGACCACAATGCCATAAAATATGTAATTTTACCTAATAGGTGTAGACCTAGAACCCAACTTTGCGTGACATGTACAATTGAAGATCTTATATGGTAAGCAGTGTGAGAAGAGAGTGATGGTCACTGAGTTGAACAAGAGAAATAGTTTGGTATGACAATCTTACTTGTGATAGGTCTAGCTAGCAGACTACCAAATTACATGGTAATGGCATTCAAAATGTGAAAATTCCCATTTCACTTGGAAATAAGATGGTAGAGAAAGGTATAGATGAAAGGAGATATCCATCTATGGTAAAGAAATCAAATAGTTCTATCAATTCCACCCTACAACTCTAAGAGACATTGAATTAAATTTCATCTCAAGACAGGGCTTTGAGAGGACACTCTCAAAGCCAACCTTCGTTATGGCTTTGAAACACATGGTAAGTATCAATACTATGCAACCTTATTTGCATAATTTTTTCTAGCATGGAACTTAATGTCATAGCCTTCTTTTGCCTAAAATGAATGCAAATTTCCTTGCAATTTGGCTTGCGACATTCATAATTCATGCTCATGGAACATGATTGTGTTGAAATTGTGATAACATCTGTTGTATGCAGAAGCTAATAAGAAATGATCGAAAATGACATTTTTTATCTGTTTTTTTGAAGATTTAAGGAAAATTACACCAAGTAGCTTCCAACCTAATATGACCATCATGTCAAACTGATCTCAGGATATTGTCCAAGTAAGAGCCACTTAAACAATAAATCTAGTATACATGACTCCAATTTCAATTACCAGCAATGACAGTTCTAAGTATGGTGCAAACATTGCTCCAAATCCTCAATGGGGCATGTTTGATGACAATAATTTAGGGAGTGAGAGAGGGAGATGGTAGGAGAAAAAATTCAAATAATCCACGAGAAACTAAAAAATATATAACTAATAAGGTGGAAGACATTTGTAACCTAAGAGAGAAACCTGTTAGGAAATGGGTGAAGTTGGTATTACACACCCAATTGGATAACCTCGAGGAGAAAACATTTCTCCCACTTTATTTGTTGGCATAACCTAGTAAGTGTTATTCACTAGCATGTATTTTGTAAAGGCCTTGACCTAGTTCCCATTCAACTCCATCCACTAGGTTTTAGAGGATTCCAAGCCTAATTTCATGAAAAGTAAGTTGGGGATGATCACATTGACCTGCTTGATGACGTGTCTATGAAGATTAACTACCTTGAACTATTTTTTTGTGTAGGGAAAGAGACACATTCCCATGTCTGAGCATGAAAACGTTCTTTGATATTGTTAATGCCTCTAGTGTTTACTTCTACAAGTTCTATAGGTAGAGTCTCTAAAGGGCCAGGTAGCCTCTGGATCTCATCTTTTATGAAAGGTGACATATCTAGTAAATGCCCCTACAGTCAATCTCTAGAAATGATCTAAATAGAAGTTTTTCATTTTAATATCCATAAAACACAACAACTATAAGGTAAACTATGTACATGTGTGATTTCTCCCACAAACTAAAGTGTATAAGTGGTAAATTTTATACCAAGTGTGCTCCCACCATGTAAAGCGAAATTTGGTGAACTTATCATTTTTATAATATCTTTTTCGATTAAATTTAGTTTCACACATAATCAATTATTGCTTTGAAAGTTGTGTTCTACATAATTTGTGTGCACTAAATTACAAATTGATTTTTTGAAATCTATTTTGTGTAAATGTCGACCAATAGATATATATCATGGAGGATGAACGACGAAGATCAGCTGAATCCCATGTGGAGGTTCAGGGATCGGGGGATGTTCACGGTATTTAAATATAATCTTAAATCTCCATACATGTGTGTACATATGGAATTGATTTTTTATTAAATTTGTGGGTTAAATTAGTTGTTAATAAGTTTTATATTTTAATTTTTAGGAGGTAAGAGGAGAAGGGTTTCTACTCCATCCATGGAGCATGGCCATGGTTCAACCGATCGATGTATGAGTGGTAGTAGGTTGTGTGAAGGGGGTGATATTTATTCCCCCGAAGGCCAATCAACGACTGCTGGTTCTCAACAGGGTCATTTTGGGTCTGGTTCTCAGTAGCGTCATTCTGGGTCTGGTTCTCAGCAGGGTCATGTTGGAGAAGATGTTAACCAACAACATCAAGGTTGCCATCAATTTTAATATTTTTTCATTAAATTTGTACAACTTATTTTACACGTGTTTTTTCTAATATACGAAATTATATATATATATATATATTGATGCAGAGGCCGAAAATGTTCGAACTAGTGGTCAAAATAGATGCAGGGCAGCCCGCTACATTCAAGAAGAAGGTTGTCAACCCAACACAACTTATCCGGCCGAGATTACTGATATACCATGGGAAACCAACATGGCAGAATGCACCTTAAAAAGGGGTGAAAGACTTCATGCAAAATTGCAAAGAGATCTCGTGGCTTTGTCTCTACCTGCTGAGAGTCGACAAAGCCTTGAAATAGTTACACATTCATTGGGTGAAATGGTAAATGTGTACAGAAATCTTGGGCCAACAACTGATTCATTTGCAGAAATGATGAGAAAGAGAAAAGAAACAGTGATGGGTCCCGATAAATCGGAGGACGTAAAACAAAAAGTTACAAAACAAGTGGCCAAGTCAATGTTTAATTACAAGGAAGGGCCAAAAAGAAAAATGTTGAAGGTGCAGTATTTCAAGCACCCAAACATAGCTCGTTATTTGTATGATAGGCACCTTGCGGCCTATGCAAGGCTTCCATGGAACGATGAGGTTCCTGTTTATTTTGCACAAATGTTTTATGCAGAATTTATTTTGGGTATGAAACCCAATTACAATGATCTTCCTTCAGAATTTTTTGGCCCAGGGAAAGGTCGATTATATGACCGTAAGGGCGCTAAGAGAGATGTGGAGATGCCTCACCCTGAGCTGCCATTGGTGAGTCGACCGTTTCGAGTCGAAACTTTGCGATCAGAGATGGATGCGACTTCTCAAATAAGTCGAGAAGCAAGGGATGTTATGATCGAGAATGTTCATAGCAGATTGGGTGGAGTTGATCTTTCTTTAAATCGACAAAGAGCACGTGAAAATGCACGTGCCAATTTTGTTTATTGTACAGAAGAGGAGATTGACAACATGAATGTTGAAGATCTCCGAACATATGCAAAAAATTGTCGCAATGGTTTGCAAGACTTAATTTTTCATGAGGAAGAGGGCATCGGAATGGTATTTGTTAGTGATCTTAGGGTTTGAAATTATTTTTACATAAACATGTGTACAATTTGTAATAAATACATGTGTATGTACATGTATACATTTATTTGTATGTGTACATTAATCTAACAAAAATGTATGATTATATGTTAAAACACAATTTGCAGTTCTCACACATGATGCGTGATGAAAATGTTAATATCATGTTCGGGACCTCTGGTTCAAACAATGCAGATGGGTCTGACCATCAAGATATGTTGGAAAATGTTAGTGTTTTTTAAGTGACTTTAAAATAAATAATTGTTGCCACACATGTACATGTATGTATATATATAATTTGATAAAAAATTTTAACAGGTACCGATTCTGTCTGATGTTTTTGGGATGGTGGTACCTTCTTTTTCCTTGGGAGATGTACCTTCTACTTCCTTGGGAGATGAGCCACAAGTATGGACAATTTTTCACAAGTTTAAAATTTATGTTTAAAAGTTATATATATATATATATATATATATATATTCTACCTCAAAAAGTTCCATTAAAAATTGAGATATATATATATAGAGAGAGAGATCTATATTTTGAGTTATTTAAAATTTTTTGAATTTAGGTTCCTATAGAAGATTTCTTTAATCCGAGGACTCTAGCGATGGAGATAGGAACATCCACAACATTTGAACAAGTTGTCTTTAGTTCCTTTTTTTAATATTATTGAAAATAAGTTTATATATGTACACGTGCATTTTCATTTGAAAGTTTTTAATATATATATATATATATATATATATATATTTAACTGTACATGTATATAGTACAGTTTACTGTTGCAGATGTTCCTATGGGAGAACTTGTTCATCAAATGGAGAGGGAACCTTATGAGGTATTGAATGATTTTTTTGTTATATTTTGTTTTTTACATGAAGTTCTATATATATATATATATATATTCTCATTCATTTTTAAAACATCAAATTTTAATGTTCAAGTACATGTGCATTGTGTATGTAGGTTTCCCATTCACATTATAGGGCGCGGACTGAGACCCTAGTAGGGAAGACGCTAGATCCGTCTCTATTTGATGGACATGATTTGTAGATTTCATTTCAAAATTTAGATGGTCTTAAAATTTGTTAAACTTGATACAGTTTGATACTTATGAGATTTACAATTTTTGGACATATTTTATTACATTGTTAATATAATTTGTTTTATTTAATTTTTGGATCGTTTTAGTACTTTTGGCATGTGAATGTGAAGTAATGTTGTCATCTATAAATTAATATTGTCATCTGAACTACATTTGGCATGTGATGTAATGACATGTGTTATAATTTGTTTTGTTTTTAAAATTTAAGTTTTGGATGCTTGGAGTACATTTGGCATGTGAATTAATGTTGTGATCTATATTTTTTTGTTAAAATAAAATTTAAAAGTTTTGGATGGTTTCAATCTACATTTGGCATGTGATATTTAATGTTAAATTTTTTTGTTGGATAGTTGAATTATAATTGGCATGGCATGTGAAGTTTTTAAAACTCAAGTTTTGGATGGTTTCAATCTACATTTTGCATGTGATATTTAATGAACTTTAAATGTTTAATGTTTTAATGTTGCACAATATATAATCAAAAGGTTTTTAAAACTTAAAGTTTTGGATAGTTTCAATCTACATTTGGCACATGTGGTATATAATGTTAAATGTTTCTATTGGATCTAGTTGAACTATAATTGGCATGGCATGTGATGTAACGATCTATATATAATTTAAAGTTTTTTAAACTCAAGTTTTGAACGGTTTAAATCTACATTTTGCATGTGATGTTTAATGTTTTAATGTTGCACGATATATTATCAAAAAAATT
Source organism: Pinus albicaulis (assembly GCA_034641835.2). Taxonomy (NCBI): domain Eukaryota; kingdom Viridiplantae; phylum Streptophyta; class Pinopsida; order Pinales; family Pinaceae; genus Pinus; species Pinus albicaulis. The sequence continues at coordinate 1,252,039,046 of CM076584.1, forward strand.
TAAAATTTTAAAGTTTTGGATGGTTTCAATCTACATTTGGCACATGTGGTATATAATGTTAAATGTTTCTATTGGATAGTTGTTCACTATAATTAGCATGGCATGTCAAGTAATGTTAAACAAATCCCTTTTGGATGGCTGAAGTACATTTGGAATTTTAAGATTGATTTTGATCTCTCCATGTAGTTTTGTTTGAATGAAAAAATTTCCAATAGGAAGAACATAGCTTTTCAATGCAACTAACCATGTATCAATTGAGCTCTAATTGAAAAAAAAGTTTAAAGAAGTAGATATATGTACAAATTATCCCTTTAATTTTGATTAGAAATATAAGTCTAGTACATATATATGTTTGTTGAATTTGGGTCAATGTCGTTAATGCACTCAAATAGGTAGCCTTGTCGATTTATTTACATTGTGGGAGCTTTTTACCAAGAAATCCAACTAGTTTTTCATCAATGCACATAGAAAAACTACTTGGAACAATTAATTGTGCATTCTAGAACATATATATCCAAGAAAAGTAACATTTTTCATCAATGCACATTGAACATATCCAACCATTGGACAAGCAAATTTTGTACTAGATTTTCAATCAGGATTAGAGATGTGGGTCAAATCCCACCAAAAGTCGGAGAAGTGCTCCGAGTCTCTTGTCTGAAAGGAATTTTCGTACAAAACTATACTGCAGATGATTTATTTACATTGTGTCCATACTTTTTACCATAAAATCCAACTAGTTTTTCATCAATGCACATAGAAAAACTAGTTCCAGTTAATTGCATTCTAGAACATATATATTGAGTACGTAAATAATTTTTCATCAATGCACATAGTAAAACTAGAACAATTAATTTCATTCTATAACATATATATATATATATATATATATATATATATATATATATATATAACATTTTTCATCAATGCACATGTATAGAAAAACTACTTTCAGTTGATACTAGAGCACGTGCTTGTACCCAAACAATTTGTAACATGTGCAAACCACAAATAACATAAGCAGCTCAATTTTTAGTTGAGTACCGGAAGTTCTAAAACATATTTAATCCAAAGATAATAAATTGTTGGACACTTCACTTAAAAAAATTCTAATGGAATTCCATCTTCAATAATCCGTTCATGATCGGATTTTGACATTTTCCATTTCTTAATTTTCGATTTTTTCTTTGATTGAACTTCTATCAACTTTATGCGTGCTGCACACACCAAGTGACTATATTGACAACTTATGGAATCAGTTTCATAGTCTTCAAAGTAAACAAAGTCTCCACTTTGATGAGTTTGTCTGAAAAAATAACCTTTCAGTATAATAGACCCTCTGTCATATTGAAATCTGTGATCATTATAGTTTTGTAATAATTTCATTTTTCATTCAGTGCAACGCATCAAATAATGCTTCACATTTTCATTGTTGTCAATTGGTGCAATTACAGCAAAAACATCTCCTGAACAATAAAATAAATTTAACAAAATTATGCATATTTAAATTTATTTCTAGATCTTTAAATCATTAGAAAGTAATTCAAATGTTACCTTCTCTAACAAGATCAGAAACTCAATCACCATCAGATGATATTGTAGCTTCCTCTGATTGCATTTCTTCAAACATTGCAACATACATTTTTCCCTTTGTATTTAGCTCTGTATGTTTCCAATTGTTCACATACATTTTGTTTTCACAAACGTCATTGGATTTTGTGTTGTCTATGCAAACATCACAAAAACAAGAATATTTTCTTTTATCCAATGCAAACACATTTCTCGACAACTTTGTTTGAATTGAATGCAATTTTCGAGTCCCTTTTATTGTTTCAACGTCATTTCCAATTGATATATCTACGTCTTCGATTCCAATATGCCAGAAAAACCTTTATATGGAAAATTAGAAAAAGAATTTGTAAATATGATATCAAAATACAATCAAAGATAATCATTGCATGATAAATGTACAATGTTTAAAATTATATTTCCAATATAAATTAAATTGAATGTACCTTCGCACTTCTTTTGATGGGTTTCTCTCATGGCTTAGAGAAGTGATACACCATTGAACAACTTCTTCAGCATTCACAAGTCGGCTTGTAGAGTGGCTCATTTGATATCTTCGAAGTGCTCATTTTATGCATGCTCCTGCACCGTCATGTTCTCCTTTTCCATGGCCAGTCTCAAAGAAATTCCAACAATGTTTAATGCTGGTTTTCTTATGAAGACAACACAACCAAAAGAATGATCGTGCAGATTTGAATTGACCTGCGCATCCGTCTGACCATATCGAATGTTCATTGAATGTTATTCCACGATTTTTCAATGAATCATAAATTTTTCCAAAACAATGTTGTACAAAACATGTATCATGTGTACGATCTTCACTAATATAAAAGTGATATTCTTTAATGATATGTCGATTTTTACCCGTGCTTTCTATATGATCGACATTTTGTTCAGCATGTCTATATAGAATATGGACGAGCCCGGAGACTTTATCAGAATGATAGTATTCACTCTGAATTTCTTTTCGTGGAACAAATGTGTAGTTTTCTACAAAATAAATCACTGAAAAAATGGTCCCTAGTGGAAAAACTTCATGAGATTTTTTGAATTGCAAGTCTTGCCATTGAGCTCTATGGGAATGCTTAGTGTATTTGTAAATTTCTGCCTCAATATTTCTCAAAAAGTCTATAAGAAAAATTTCGTCTTCTAGTAATTCAATTCTTTTAACACTATTTGCACCTTGAATCGATGTATCGATATATTCATATCTCTTCCATTTCACTTTCATGTTGGACAATGATTGATCATTTATATCAATACGATATTTGTTTTGAAATTTAGTCAAATTTCCACAATCATCGCATTTTTTACCACCAACACATTTCCTTTTGTAAAATAGTTCATCGCTTTCTCTTTCACATAGAATTTGAGATATGAAATCACGGATAGTGGAAGGAGGAGGTGAATCCTTCCATAATGTTCTACCGAAATCAAGGAATGTGTCATAAGATAACTCAAATTCCACATGATAACGGCAACAACAAGTGTCGCGTACGGTGATAGGTTTTACATACCATGGTTTTTGTTGAACAAAAGCACTGAGTGAAACATGAATTTGATGATTCTCTTCTTTGAACTTGTTGAATAACTCTATCTGAGTGGTTTCCAAGAAATATTTTTCATGTTCTTCGTACTGATTTCGTGCTATTCTTCTTCGCATCACATGCCTTGCAGTTGGCGAAACACGCAAATTGTTCTTCCAATATTCATATATTATTTTTTTAACATTTTCTCCAAGTCTATATTTGTATGGTTGCCTACAAATAGCTCTCCAACAAGCAAGTTCATCATTTACATCTATTTGCAGCTGAAATTTCTGATGTTTGTGCAAATTTTTTCGCAAGGTTCCCAGTGTTCGTGCCATAGATGTTACCAAACGATTCTCTTGAGTACTTGATGAAACCATTGCCATCTGTATTCCTCTATGTACAATTGAAACATCTTTCTCTCTAGATCTCTTAATTGACTTTATAGCACTACTCATATTTTTTATCACATCTTCCTTCATTTTTTTATCTTTGGTTGATTTTTGAATACCCAATAGTGTTGTAGCTTCTTTTAATTTCCTTAATGATAGGAGACCTTTCAAAATTTGAGCCTAAACTATCACTCGCTCATTTAAGAAATACTTTTCAAAAATGCAGTTAACACGATATCGTATAACATGGTCAGGTTTTTTATCTCCATATGTGTGAGTGTCAACATTTTCTAACATCTCATTATCGATACTGATTTCTTTTGTACATATTCGAAAAAATAGTACATATTCAATAAATAACTAAATTAATAAATACATCTATAATTTCAAATATTTTTGAAATTAGTTCATCAAATAAAAATTAAGCTTCACATTTTACATTAGGAAAATTTTAAAAATATCAATAGATCATAATATTTACATTTACATACTTGCTTCAATTTCTACTTGAGGTTGATTTTCTTCTTCAATACTTTGAGGAATATCTCTGTCTATTTACATTAAACAAAATATTTTTCAAATTAGTTCATCAAATAAAAATTAAGCTTCACAATTTACATTAGGAAAATTTTAAATATATCAATAGATCATAATATTTACATTTACATACCTGCTTCAATTTCTACTTGAGGTTGATTTTCTTCTTTAATATTTTGAGGAATATCTCTGTCTGTTTACATTAAACAAAATATTTTTCAAACTAGTTCATCAAATAAAAATTAAGCTTCACATTTTACATTGGGAAAATTTTAAAAATATATCAATAGATCATAATATTTACATTTACATACCTGCTTCAATTTCTGCTTGAGGTTGATTTTCTTCTTCAATATTTTGAGGAATATCTCTATCTGTTTACATTAAACAAAATATTTTTCAAATTAGTTCATCGAATAAAAATTAAGCTTCATATTTTACATTAGGAAAATTTTAAATATATCAATAGATCATAATATTTACATTTACATACCGCTTCAATTTCTTCTTGAGGTTGATTTTCCGCTTCAATATTTGAGAGGGCTTCTAAATTTCTTTTGCGAGATTGTCTCGTCTCTTCTCTACGTTTCTCAGGGTCTTTTTTTCGATCATATTTTCTTGCACAAGTTCTTTGATTTCCCATGATAATAGGGTATGAAGTTCAAAAAATTTCCTTCAAAAAATTAGACAATAACTCAATTACAAAAAATATCACAAAAGATTTAATTTAAAAAAATTCAGTTTAAATTTTTTTTTTAAAATACATACTCCAATCAAAACACTTACTTTAAAAAATTCAAGAGAAAAATGTCTTATAAAAATGAAACGAAGCTCAAAAGATTTACTTCAACTAAAAACACGTACATACCTCCAAGAAATGTCTTTTGAATGTACGTCCAAGAAATTTTTTTAAGTTCAAAACAATTTTTTGCAAAATTAGGCCGCCTCCAAGAAATGTCTTCCAAAAAAATTCTTTAAACCCAAAACAGTTCTTTGTAAAATCAGTTTGCTTCCAAGAAATGCTCTTAAATCCAAACTTTGAAGAAAATTTTTTAAACCCAAACCAAGATCTTTGTAAAATGAGATGAAATGTGTGAAATGTGTGAAAATTGTGAATAATTTCGTGGCAATTTATATTGCCATGAAATGTGTTTTAGTAGGGGCTCCGCAAAACTTTCCAGCCGACGGAAAGTTATACAATAGTTCGGCCAAACTTTTGATTAAAAGTTTGGCCGAACTATTAAGTTGTTATATTTAACGAGCCGTCGACGTAAAACATATTTTAGCTTAACTATTAATCAAAGTTCGGCCGAACTAATGCGTCACCAGTTACGCAAAAACCAGGCTCTGAATACGTTTATGCAACTTTGGACTGATTAAACTCCATGAAAGGTTGTTAATTAACTGTCGGAACCAAGACAAGCATTTTCAGAATTGAATCTACTTTCAGGAAATATAACGTTTATGGAATTTCATAAACGTTTACTAATTTTAATTATTTTTCTAATAAAATGGGTGCAAACAATTTCTGAGGGTCATTGTGATTCAGTGAAATCAAAATTTTGTATCTCCCAAAATACATTGTAAAAAAATTGAAAAAATTATGGGGCATTACATTGGTCCGTCATCTCTAATGGGTAGCATTTAGATTTTTATTTTATAACTTATATGTTAAGAAATTTCTTGTGTCGCGAAACATATCCAAAATACGTAGTTTTTCGTATTGGACCAGTTCAAAAAATTCTAGTAATTATGATATGCATCCATTGGCTTTGTAAATATCACGAAACCAAAGTAGACTCTGTCTAGATTGTTGTAATACATTTTTTTTTCTCAAAAACACAAATTTTCAATGAATACAACATTGTGTCATAACATGACTTCTTATGAATCCTTTGATTGTTAAGAAACACACACTCAAAGAAATGCTAAGTTGACATATCAAATCTACATAAAAAAATTTCAAAAAATAAGTAATAGAAAGCTAACAAAATTTCTCACAACTTTAATTTTTATCGCAAAATGAAATTCTACACAGAAAAATTGTTATAGTTTGCAGAAAGTTGAAGAACCGAAAAAATGAAATTTTTTTCTCAAAAAAGGAAAAAAGTGTAACCCAGCTTCACATTTTCAAAATCTAGAGTCAAAATTCCAAACTCGACCCCATAGGGCCAAAGATTCCTTTTGTTGTGTGTATATGAATTAATCACCAACAAACAACTTATGGTTGGAAATTCATAATTGAAGTTTATTTCATTATTTGTACAAGAATTTTCCATATGCAATAAACTTAATGTTGTCAATACTGAGTGATCTCCATTTTTGTCTATGTTATAAAATATCCATGAGAGAACCCAAAAGAACTAGAAGCTAAGTTATATTCCATCGAATCATCCAAATTTAATCATAACTTTGGGGAAGCATTGTGACTTTTCAACTACCATCATCATTTTTAGGGTTGTGTTCCAATCATTTCATGGCCCCTCCAACTACTATTCCAAACACAATGAAAATTATATATTGATTCACTTTTAGATGAACCCTAAAGTTCTTATGACATTATTTAGCTACTGCATGGAGGTCGTTTAAGAATTTATGGATAAGATTCAATTGTATATGAATCAATTTGGATTTGATCATATATGTTGGAAAATAAAGGTAGATGTACGTTGATATTGGTTTTCCTTACCTTGATAATTACTTGTGAAGTTTGTTTTCTTCTTATTAGTGAATTTAGTTCTCTTTCATCAAGAAATTACCAATAATGTAAATACAAGAGACAAGACACCAAATGTAGGCTCCACATGATCCAAGTGAATATTGGTGGTTGCCTTCCTATCGCACTTGAACCCCCAGCACTATTTCTTTTAGACTGTTTCTTCCAATTTCCCTAATTATAGCACATATTACTATTTTAGGCATTTTTTTAGGTCTTTAACTTCTAGAGACGTTTTGAGGCCCTAAATGATGTTATTTTGGAAAACACGAAAACTCAATGTTTACATAATGGGTTTTCAGTCAAAATTTTTAGTCCTTGTATATATATTTCAAACAAGGTATATTATGTTGGAAATACTGAAGGGGGGGGGGGGGGTGAAACAGTATTCCTTTCAATTAGAGCATTAGTTAATCTTCAATTACTTCGTTAAGCTAAACAATGATAGCAGCAAACAAGAGGAACACAAATGCACACAGTTTTTAAGGTGGAAACCCACTCTGGGACAAAAACCACCTAATGCTTTTCTAATAATTATTTAATATTCAACTCCAATTGAAAATAAAGCTCCAATTTCATAGAATCTATAAAATCATTCTTCTCCATTTCCCACTCGATGGATGCTCCAATGCCCGAGATCTAGCTTTATGACACAATGTTATAATTTTCAATGATCTAGCTTTTTCTTGCCTTCTAGGAGCTCGATATTGAATCTAGTGTATATCTGTTATTTTAGATCCTCAGTATCTAATTTTTAGTCCTGTAGTAGTCCTCTGAGTCTTCTTTCCAATACCATAGGTCTGACCCAATTTGGATTCCTCAAGAGAGAGTTATACCAAATCTCTCACAATGCCCTAATTATGGACTATTTCAGTAGAGCGAACTTGTACGGCATGCCACGTGTGATTGTTTCTTAATTTGGCTCTAAAATTGATAGAGAAAAAAGTAAATATTGTTCACTATCTACCACTTATTATGGAATTCCAATCCGATACTCAGAGAGAGAGTTATGACGATTTTACCAAGGTCATTTCTTTGAGATTAATTTCAGGAGCTTGCAAAAACCCTGACTTCCATAGATCATATCTCAAAAAATATTACGCACCTTGATCTGAAATTTTTACAGAAGCTTCTTTAGGATTTTAGCTTCACCTCATACAAATTTCAGCTTCTAAACCTTCGTAGAAAAAAATTTAGAGCGAAAATTCCACGATGAATTGTGTCATATGGCGAAATCCCTTACATAAGGAGGAAATGAGGATCACAATTTATATAAATGCTTAGGTTGAGAGAGGCTTCAACAAGTTAACGTGGGAGGGATTTTATGAGCTTAAAAAATATTAATTATGACTTTTCAATGACCTATGCCCCAACCCCATGGGGTTTTAGCCCACTAACTAGGGGTACAAACTTCAAACATGAATATCTCTCAAACCGTGAAGAGTTACATGGCATGCCATATATCAATGGAAAAATCTTGACAAGTAGAAACCATCAAAACTATTATTGAACCAGAATATATTAATTTGGTAGGTCAAAATTCCCATGCAATATTGGGTTAGCCCCTGGTGCAGCTTGGGTTGACATCAATGACAACCGCTTATCAACAATCTCCCCCTTTGGCATTGAAGGCAACACAAGTACTCCCCCTGCGATCATGACACCTCTTCCTACAAAATTCTCTCCCCATTTGACATCAATGGCAAAGGGTAACTCCCCCTGAAACACAACCATCCTACGGACCTGTACACACTTCCACTCCCGCTGACACACAACCGTCTTGCAGACCTGTAATGTAATGAGAACTTGGGAGAATCCCAAGCTTTTGATGAAGATATTGAAATCCTTCATGAGGTAAAGGTTTAGTGAAGATATCAGCAATTTGTTCTTTTGTACAAACATACTCAAGTTTGATATTATTTTCAGCGACTTGTTCTCTAACAAAATGATATTTGATTGGAATGTGTTTTGTTTTTGAATGCATGACAGGATTCTTGGAGATGCTGATGGCACTAGTGTTTCCACAGAATATGGGAATAGGCTCACTTAATTGTACTTGAAGATCTTGCAAAGTTTGTTTCATCCAAAGGACTTGAGTACAACATGATGCTACTACAATTTATTCTACTTCCATTGTAGATAACAAGTTTGAAGTTTGCTTTTTTCTCAACCATGATATGAGACAACCACCTAGATAGAATGCTGCTCCACTAGTACTCTTACGATCATCAACGCTTCCTGGCCAATCTTCATCTGTAAAGGCTTGAATAATGAGATTGTTACCCTTGGGATACCACAAGCCATATTCTTCTGTGCCCTTTAGATATCGAATAATTATTTTGATGACAATAATATGTGATTCTTTTGGTGCTGCTTGGAATCTTGCTACTTGTCCAACTACTTGCATAACATCTAGCCGAGAGGCTGTTACAGATAGAAGAATATTAATCATAGATCTGTACAACCTCTAATCCACATCCTTAGATGAGTCGTCTATGCTCAATTTGCAACCTGTTACCATCGGAGTAAGGACGGGTTTGCAATCTTCCATTTTGAATTTATTGAGCATTTCCTCGATGTACTTGGCTTGACATATAAACATTCCTTTCTCTTGCTGAGATATTTGAAGCCCTAAGAAGTATGTCAACTCACCAAGTAAATACATCTCAAACTCACATTGCATCTTTGTAGAAAAGTTCTTACTTAGTCGATCATCATTGCTACCAAATATTATATCATCCACATATACCTCAACGATTGTTAAATTATCTTTATTTATTTGTACATAAATATTGCTATCAACAGTACCTTTCTTGAACCCTTGTTGATGTAGATATCCATCAAGACAAGAATACCATGCTCTGGGAGCCTGCTTGAGACCATATAGAGCCTTATTTAACCTACATACATAGTTTTCTTTTTGTGATAGTAGAAAACCTTCAGGTTGTTCGATGTAAACTTCTTCTTCTAATTCTCCATTCAGAAATGCTGACTTAACATCCATTTGGTATACTTTCATTTTTCTTGAACATGCATAGGTGAGAAAAATTCGTATGGCTTCCATTCTAGTAACTGGTGCAAATGTTTCGTCGAAATAAATTCCTTCCACTTGTGCATAGCCTTTGAAAACCAAACTTGATTTGTTTCTAGTAACTTGCCCATATTCATTCAATTTTTTCTTGAAAACCCATTTAGTCCCAATGAAATTTTTATCTTTTGGTCATGGAACTAATTCCCAGGTGTTATTCTTCTCAATTTGATCCAATTCTTCATTCATAGCTTCTACCCAATGTTCATTCTGGTTGGATTCCTCAAAACTACTAGGCTCAAAGGTTGCTAGAAAAGCAATGCGAGCTTGTTGTGATGAATGAAGCTGTCGACCTTCATTTATGTCACCAATCATTTGATTTGATGGATGGTTCTTTTGAATCCACTCTTTTGTTCTCCTTGGAGGAGCTTCTTGTTGTTGTTCTGGTATATCTTGATGATCATTGTTTACTTCTTCCTCGTTGATAGTTTCCTCTTGTTCTACAATTTTATCTGTGTCTTTTTCAGACTCTGTCTCAAGTTTCAAAGATTCTAGATCCTCATCATTACTTGCTAGAACACCATCTTCATCAAATGTAACATTTATGCTCTCCACTATCTGTTTTCGTCTTAGATTATAGCATTTATAGGCCTTTATTTTGCATGAGTAACCAAGAAAGATACCTTCATCAACCCGTGATTCAAACTTACCCAAATTTTGATCTTCTCTTTTGATATAACATTTGCTTCTGAAGATTCTGAAATATTTTACATTAGATGGTTTTCCTTTCCATAATTCATATGGAGTCTTGTTGCAATTATTTCTGAGAAGACTTCGGTTGATAATGAAGACTGTCGTATCAATTGCTTGAACCCAGAATTTTTCATCCAATTTTGAGTCCTTCAACATTGTTCTACCCATTTCCTGTACGGTTCTGTTCTTTCTTTCAGCAACTCCATTTTGATGAGGTGTTCGTGCTATTGAAAATTGCCTTTTTATTCCATTTTCGTCACAGTATTGCTGAAATGATTTGGAAGTGAATTCTCCACCATTATCTGATCTTAAACACTTTATTTTCAAATTAGTTTCATTTTCAACCAAATCCTTGTAGATCTTAAAGCACTCAAATGCTTCAGATTTTTTCTTTAGGAAACTGACGGCTGTCATCCTAGTATAGTCATCTATCATTAACATGAAATATAATTCTCCGTCTAAGCCTTTTGTTCTCACAGGACCACATAGATCAGTATGTATCAATTCCAATGGATGTGATGAAAATTGTTCTTTTGTTTTAAATTGGACTTTTGTCTGCTTTCCATGCCGACATGCCTCACATAGTGTGTTGGAAGGTTTTGAGATTTTCGGCATTTCTCGTACTGCTTCCTTTTTTCTTATCCTGACAAGATTGTCAAAGTTTATGTGACCCATTTGTTTGTGCCATAACCAAATTTCATCTTCTTTAGCTAGTAGACATGCTTTAGTTGCTTCATCCAGAACATATATGTCGTTTGGAGCTCGACTTGCTGTAGCCACAATTTTACCATACCTGCCTTTCCTGATTTCACATTTTGTGGAGTTGAATAGCATTATGTGTCCTTGATCACACATTTGTCCAACACTGAGCAGATTGTGATTCATGTTTTCGACCAATAGAACATTCTTGGCTATAACATCTTTGCTTCTGCGAGTGACGGTACCTGATCCTATAACATTTGAAGATCCATCATTTCCAAAGGATATGGTTCCATCCTTCTTCTCTTTCAGAGATACAAATTTCCTTCTATCTCCAGTCATATGCGTTGAGCAACCGCTGTCAACATACCACACATATTTCTTTTTTTGAGCCTTGAGAGCGAGAGCACAATTATCAGTCTTCTTCTTCTTCCATGTTCGTTCATTCAGTGGCTTCGAAGATTCTTCTGGAGGATTTTCAAGTCTGCAGTCTCTGGCTATGTGTCCAAAGTTCTGACATTTGTAACATTCCATATTATTTCTTAAATTTTCAAATCTATTGATGTTTCTCTGAGCCCTGGGAGTTTCATATTTGAAGAATCTCTTGTAATTGTATTGGTTCATAGGGTATGTGTGACATTCTACAGCTTTATGACCAAATTTTCCACATAAATAACAATAGCCATGAAAAATATGTTGGTACCCGGATGAAAATCTTTGTCGAGGAATCGTCTTCCAAGGATGTGCTTGCGAATCTTGTCCAATGAAGTCTACATGTATGTCAGATCTCATAGGTTCATTGTATTTTGTTGTAGAAGGTCCTGCTTCTTCTTCTTTGTAACCGAGGTCAGTTCTGTCATTGTACGATTGTTGATTGTTGATGAGTTATTCCAATGCCCTTGAGCTATTAGCATAGTTTTGGATAGTTTTTCCCTTCTTCACTTCCTTACGCAATGAGACTACTTCGACTTCTAATGCTTCCCTTTCTTGGTTGCTTTCTTCCAACTTCTTTTGAAGTGACTCTTCAATACATTTTTGTTCTTCAACCTCAATTTTGAGACCTTGAACTTGTTCTTCAAGAGTATTGGAACGGATCTTCTCAGCATTGAGCTCTTTTATAAGCTTGATTACCTCCTCATAAAATTCTTCTATGGTCAACCCTTCTTCTTCATTGTTTGATACTTCTTGTTTATTGTGCTTCGCCATAAACAATACTTTCTCATTGGATTCTTCTTTGTTGTAACTTTCTTCATCGGATGATGATCTATCTTATTTAGAGAGAAAGTTCATTTTGGATCCTCTTTTTTTTCCTTGCTTGTTGAATTTCTTAAAGCCTTTCTTTCCTTTTGAGTTGCCATCACTTTTGTTCAGACATTTTGCTACAAAATGCCCAACCTCACCACAACTAAAACATATCAATGGAAGTTTACCTTTGAATTTTCCCGTACCAGGTTTTAGTTTTCTCGTAAAGTAAGCATATTCTTCATCTGAAAGACCTTCTCCGTCATCTCCCTTTTCTTCACACTTGCAGGTGCATGTCATTTCCATTAAAGGTTGTTTGTCCTTATTGGTTTTCTTAGATGCAACAAACTCAATTTATAGATTTGAAGTACCCTTTTCTTCATCAAGTCTCATTTCATATGCTATTATAACTCCATGTAATTCTTCCTTGCTGAGTTTGTCTAGATTTGCACTGTATTCTAAGACTGATACCTTTGGGTTGAATCTCCCTGGTAATGTTCTAAGAATCTTCCGTATAATAGTCTTCTCATCAATTGGCTCTCCCAATCATTCCAAAGTACTGGTTATTTCATCAACATATTGGAAGTATGTAGTAATGTTGCAATCTTCTTTCATTCTAAGTTGCTCAAATTTTTCTCTATAGATTTGAAACCTTTCTTCTTTGACATTTGAGTCACCTGCATATATATTCTCAAGCTTTTCCCATACATTTTTGGTGGTTTTACAACCCAACACCTTATGATAAGTAGATTCAGTAAGTCCACTAATAATAATATTCTTTTCTTTTGCATCATTTACCAAATTCTTATTACCTTGTTCATTTGTGATTGATGTTAATCCATTTTGAATAGTGTCCCATACTTCATAACCTTACGCCAAGAGATATACCTCCATTATTCCTTTCCAAAGTGCACAATTATTTTCATTGAATAGAGGTACACCATTCTTGGAATGCTCCATGACCTCCTTCCAGCTATTAAACTGCTATTGAACGAATGAAGCTCCAAAACCAATTGTTGGAAATACTTGGGGGTGGGGGGGGGTGAATCAGTATTCCTTTCAATTAGAGAATTAGTTAATCTTCAATTATTATCAGTGTTTGTACAATGATAGCAGCAAACAAGAGGAACACAAATGCACACACTTTTTAAGGTGGAAACCCACTCCGGGACAAAAATCACCTAATGCTTTTCTAATAATTCTTTAATATTCAACTCCAATTGAAAATAAAGTTCCAAATTCCTAGAATCTAGAAAAAAATTCTTCTCCAGCTCCCACTGGATGGATGCTCCAACACCAGAGATCCTTCAGTAGTAAACTGAATGGATTCCAAAACACCTAATGACCTACAACTCACCGTAGCACCACCCTACCACCCTATACAAGAATAAAAGAAGAATGGACTCCCATACCAGGGAAAATGTTCCACTTTACAATGATATAGAATGATGTAGAAGAAGAAGATATACTAGACCATAACCCCAAATTTGACACAACCACCTAATGATGATCCTATACCTCCCAACACTGCCTCTTCAACCCTTGGCAGACAGATACTAGTACAATTTTTACAATAATGTATTTACAATAACTTAGTACAATGATACATTTACAATGATTATATGCAGTGATGCCCACTTGAAAACTTCATATGATGAACTTCTTGCTGTTGTTCTGCACCTTGGTTGCTACTCTTTTCATGCTTCCTTCTACTACACCTTGCTTTGTTTTGCTTCCATAGAAATTCTGGTCCTTTGCAACCCCTGACAACACATGATCTAGCTCTTTCTTCACTTCTAGGAGCTTGATATTGAATCTAGTGTATCTCTATTATTTCAGATCCTCAATATCTGATTTTTGGTCCTATAGTAGTCATCTGAGTCATCTTTCGAATGCCACCAGGTCTGAATGAATTTGGATTCTTCAAGAGAGAGTTATACCCAATCTCTCACAATGCCCTAATTATGGACTGTTTCAGCAGAGTGAACTTGTATAGTGTGCCACGTGTCATTGTTTCTTCATTTAGCTCTGAAATTAATAGAGAGAAAATTATAGATTGTGCAATATCTTCCACTTTTTACAAAATTGTAATCCGATACTAGGAGAGAGATTTATGGAGATTTTACCAAGGTCACTTCTTTGAGATTAATTTCAGGAGCCTGCAAAAACCCTAACTTCCATAGATCATATCTCCAAAAATGTTGTGCATATTGATCTTAAATTTTTACAACAACTTATTTAGGATTTTGGCTTCACCTCATAAACATTTCAGCTTCTGAACCTTTGTAGAAAAAAATTTAGAGAAAAAATTCCACTATGACATGTTTCATATGGCGAAATCCCTTACATAGGGAGGAAATGAGGATCACAATTTATATAAATTCTTAGGTTGAGAGGGGCTTCAACAAGTGAACGTGGGATGGATTTTAGGAGCTTAAAAAATATTAATTATGAATTTTCAATGACCCATGCCCCAACCCCATGGGGTTTTAGCCCACTAACTGGGGGTACAAACTTCAAACATGAATATATCTCAAATCGTGAAGAGTTACATGGTGTGCCATATATCAATGGAAACATCTCGAAAAGTAGAAACCATGAAAAGGATTATTGACCCAGAATATATTAATTTGGTAGGTCAAAATTCTCATGCAATAGTGGGTTAGCCCCTGGTTCTACTTGGGTTGACATCAATGACAACCGCTGATCAACATATTACGCATCAAATGGAGATCGCATATGAAATTTACGACCCCGGGAAGTTGGTGTGAGAACTAACCCCAACGTGGCCCACAAAATTTTGTTGCTTCATCTCCTAGGTTTAATTTTTTTGGATGTTTATTGTTTTCCCTTATTTTATAAATATTAAGAAGGGTTGCGAGAATCATTGTAACATAATTCATAGGCATGTAGCTGCCACATCTCTTCTCATATATATTCTACCATCACCTAAGCTAGTTTATTTCCATTCTTCATGTAAATCGTCTTTCAGTATTGTATCAATAAATTGAAGTTCATTTTTCATTGTAGCTCAATGTTTCTATTTAAATTTGTAATTCATTTTCATCTTGCATAAATAAGGATCAATGGTATTATATTGGTATGCTCTTTCTCTGTTCTCCTGTACATGTCCCCAATGAGTTTGGGGTATAAGGATTTAGGGGTTGAAGTGGCTAAACCTTTACACGATCGGCGTCGCTAACCCTGATGGCCTCCCATGGTAGAATAAAATAACGGCAATGGAATACGAGATCCTTTCAAAATGTTTCTCTAAGAAGCCCTTGAGTGAAAAAATAACGTGACAATGGAAAAAATTTCCCAAATCCTTCAGCAGATGCCCACAGGTGATGCATCTTCATCCACCAACAACTATGGAGGGGTCACTCCCTCTACGGTACATGTAAAATTCGAGATAACCATATTTGAAGGTCGGATAGATGCAGATTCCATACATAAATGGTTAAATATTTTGGAAGGATATTTTTTGGTTCATGATATTTCCACTAGAGAAAATATTACTTTTTCACTCCTCAAAGTTGCCTCCCACATCAAGGACTAGTGGGAAACCAACTATGGGCAGAGGGACAAGAGAAAACCCTCACTATTTTTAGTTTCACCCACTTGGAATTTTTCTGAGATGCCATCAAGGAACAGTATTACCCTATCGGGAGCTATGAAGATAAGTACATAAGGTGGAACACACTGCGGTAGGGAAGGGACCAAGATGTGCCAGATTCCAAAAATATTTTTCACACCTTTCGCACGAAGTTGAGAATCAAGGATTCTAAGCAGAATCTCATACTGAATTATCACGATTGTCTACACAAATACATCTCAGATGAGATGGAACTCTTGGAAATTTCCTCTCTTGGCACCACTTATCGATACATTGTCAATATCGAGAAAAAAATTCAACATAAGAAGTGAGAATTTGGATTTGTGAATCTGAAGCAATGGCAAAGCACTCCCAAACTATAAAACAAAAGAAAAATCCAAGGTGGGGTGACCCAGGATAACCCAAAAAAGCCACAAGAAAATAACAACACCATGAAAATAAATTAGGACACACGAAATTCGTGTGAGTTCCATAAGAGCCTCACTCACAAAACAAGTGAGCGTTGAGCAAAGCAGTCACTAGTGGTCGAGCTGAAGGCTTTAGAGTCAAATGCATGTTCTGAATATTACTCATAACCTGACAAGGGTAATGATAAAGGGAAGAAAATTATTTATTTTGAGACTAACGCCATTGTTGCCACCACCAAGATCCACAAGATTGAGCCTGAAGATCCAAAATAAGGGGAGAATATCTTCTGCTCACATATGTGGGTGAAGGGATCTTTGCTTTAGATCATTGTCGACGGTGGGAACCAAAAGAAACTCATATTAGCAAAGGTCATTAAGCATCTAGTCTTAATAACCACACTACACCCACAACTATACACCATCATGTGACTCCACTAAGGATGATATCTTCACGTCAACCAATAGTCTCATCTTCCCTACAACATCAAACTCTTCATAGATGAGGTATTGTGTGGCATTGATCCTCTTGAACTTTTTGATGCATTATTAGGCTAACCATACGTATGGAAGCATCATATTGTGTATGAGTTGAGGCCTCAAAATATTATTATTACTTTGGGAATTAAGTTATACAGAATAACAGAGGTATCCCTGCCTATTGCAATCTCTTTGATCTTTTCTAAGAAATGCAGTAAGATCATCTCCTAGATCGAAAAAACTGTTTTATTCTTAATTCACTCTAAAAGTAAGGGGAATATCGTGGCCACATCCATGGACCTCGTGAAGGGTTCCTCCATGTAGAATAATCACATGGATAATGTCATGGAAGAATACAGGGACATCTTCTCCTTGCCCACAGGGGTACCTTTTCACTTTCAAGTTAAGCATTAATTCAATCTGACTCCTAGGGAACCCATTCCCAATAGCTCAATGCACCACCACTCTATTCTCGATAATGAAGAAATCAAGTGGTAGATCTAGGAGTTGCTGCAAAAATAGCACATCCAGCCATGTTCCTCACCTTGTAGGAGCCCGATTGTACATGTACAGAAGAAGTATGGGACCTAGAGACACTACATTGATTATTGGGCAATAAATAAAATCACTATCATGAACATGTATATAATCCCATGGATATATTACCTTCTTGAAGAGCTCAAAGGGTCCAATTATTTCATCAAGATCCATTTAATGTATAATTATCACTAGGTTCCAATAGAACCCATGGATGTATGGAGACTACCTTCAAATCCAAGGAGGGCCTTTTTCAAGTGGTTGATCATGCCTTTCAGGTTGATAAATTTCCTTACAACTTTTATGGGGATGATGGATGACATCTTGTGGCCCTTTACCAACTTGTTTTTGGTTTTATATCTGGATGACATCCTCATCTTCAACAAGAGTTGGAAAGAGCACTTGCAACACATTCGATAGGTGCTTTAAACTCCGAGGAAACACAAACTATGTGCCAACATGGATAAATGCACCTTTGGTATGTGGTGGGTCCAATATCTAGGTGACATCATTGATGAGAAAGTCTTTCATGTGGATACAACTAAGATACAGGTCATTTGGGATTGGTCAGCCCTGACCACTCTAACAAAGTTTCGTATATTTTTTGGCCTTGCCAATTTTTATCTGACATTTTTGTTGGGATTATCTCATATCACTTGGCCTTTGAGTCAAGTTACCAACTAAATATTGAAAGAAAACATTTTCTAGTATGAGTCCCAACAAAAGGCGTTTGTTGAGCTAAAGCATTAGCGCTACTCTATAGCAGTATTCACATTGCCAGACCTACAAAATATATTTTAAATTGAGACAAATGCATCTAGTTGTGTTATTGGTGCATTTCACACCCAACAAGGGCATCTAGTGGCCTATCATAGTGAGACACTTTCCAACAAAATTCAATAATACCACACCTACGATAAGGAGATGTATTCCATCGTGCAGGGTTACCAAAAATGGAAACATTACATTCTAGAGAAGGATATGGTTATCCACACATATCAATGACCCCTATAGTTTATACATACCCAAGGGATGTTATTAAATGATCACCATCATAATTTGTCCACATATCTACCACAATTCCATCTGAATATCAAATACAATAAGTGGATCACCAATCATGTTGCAAATTTTCTTAGTTGGCCATTGGTTGCAGCACTGGCCACTATTCTCAACTCTTGTGGCCACGAGACCTCTGAATTTTCACAAATATATAATAATTATCCAAATTTCACCACCACATACCAGATGCTAGTGGATGGAAAGGACGTTCTAGAATTCCACCTCTAACATGCATTATTATGCTACGTCAACCACCTTTTTGTTCCTTCAACTGAGAGTTGGTGAGGTGCACTACGATTACGTTGCATGAAATTTTGGTGTGGAGATAAAGGTGGTCATATTACAGAAGTATTTTTATTGTCCAAATCTCTGACAATATGTTGGAAAATACATTAGATCCTGCACTACATATGCCATCACCAATCCAACTATTAAGAAGAAAGGCTTTTATACTCCTCTTCCTACTCCTACTCCACCCTAGGAATCCATGTCCATGGAATATATGTCTAGCATTCCTTCTACCAAACAGAGAAGCCACTATGTATTTTTGGTCATCAATATATTTTCTAATATGGCCATATTAATTTCTTGCAAGAAGAGTATCACAACAGAGGCCACCACCATAATATTCTTTGAACGAGTGTGGGTAGATTTTGGGGTTCCATAGACCATTATATTAGATCAGGATAGTAGGTTCCGAAGTGCATTTTGGTCTATCCTTCGGTCATTTTTGGATACCAAGCTCACCAAATCTACTGCAATCCACCCCCAGGTCGATGGCCAGACAAAGGTTTTCAATAGGTTGATTGTGCACATACTAAGCATGTACAAATCTAAGCATCTACAAATATGGAATGAGAGTCTTCGCTATGTGCAACGCAGCTATGACAGAGCTCTCCATAGCTTGACTAGCCACAACCCATTTGAAGTGGGCATGGGATTTTGACCATTATGTCCCCTTGATGTTGCACTGCCTTTTGCAACTACATAGGAATAATTTTCACATGTTTAGCTCGAAGTTTATAAAGTGACCAATTTTACTGAGCACATTCAGCACATCTACCAATAGGTTCATGACATACTGGAGAAAGCTAATGCCAAATATAAAAAATGGTATGATCAACATCAGGTGCCCCATAAGTTTTAGGCGGGCGACAAAATTTGGTTACATCTACAGAAAGAGCACCTCATTGGATCCAATCGTAAGCTTTTACCACTCTCATACGGGCCTTACACCATCACCAAGGTTGTGGGAAACAATTTTTTAGAGCTAAGTATCCCCCTATTCCTTGGCTTTCACCTCGTATTCATTGTGGATCACCTTCAGCCATACTTTCCACCATTTTTGGACACATCAGACATTGTTGAACAATTGACACCAACAAAGCTCAACCGAAATTGAATAGAAGACGCCACAACTGATCGGATCATGGACAAAAAAATAAAGAAAACTTACAAATAGAGTATCCAACTATAACAAGTTGTCAAATATGGACAACTCTTGCACCAGGGGAAGTGGCTCACTAGGGACCAAGTTTAGTAGAAAATCTCATATCTCATGGAGGCACTCAATGCAATGGGGAATATTGCTTCCTAAGGGGTGAGGACTGATCCAGGTGGATATTGTTGGCCTCCCATATATCCCACTTGGACCCCTAGAATTTTTTCTTTCATAATATTTCAATTTCATAAATTGTAGCACAATTTACTATTTTTGGCATTTTTTCAGGTACTGAACTTCTAGAGCCGTTTTGAGGCACTAAAAAACGGTTTTTGGAAAATGGGAAAAATTTTAGATTACAATATGGGTTTAAAGTTGATATTTTTATTCCTCTGATAAATAATTCTAATGTTGTATTTGACATGTGAAACAGAGATCGTATTCCAAAGTTACGACCCCGAGAATTTGGTCTACAAACTAACCACAACTGGTCCCACAAAATTTTGGCACCTCATCTCCTAGGGTTAGGTTTTTTGATGTTTTAATTTTTCCCTTGTTTTATAAATAATAAAAAGGCATGCAGACCTCATGGTAACACAGTTCAAAAGCACTTAGACTCCACATCTCTTCTCAGAGATAAGCTACCATTGTCAGATCTAGTTTATTTCCATTTTGCATGTAAATAGTTATTCAGTATTTTATTATCAATAAATTGAAGATCAATTTTAATTGTAGCTTTTTTTTTATGCTTAAATATGTATTTCATTTCGGTCATGTATAAATTTGGATCACCATGCAAAGGGAAAACCCCACTTTTTGGAGAAAACCCAAACAATATCCTTCTTATAGAATCAAATTAAAATGAGACTTCTCAAGACCCAAAGACCAAGTAAACCTTCATTAGAGAATTTTTGAGGTCTAAAATGGGCCTCCTAAGAAACATTTACAACCAAAATAAAATTTATAAGAACCTATATGATTCAATATGATGATGTCAACCATGGCAGATGATTCACCATTTTTGGGGTAAAAAAGTAAAAAGATTAAAAGATAATAAAATAACAAAACTACTTTTTCAACTTGTATTTTCAACTTATCTCCCTAATGTTTTACTCAAATTTCGAGTTGGAGTAGTCATTGGATACAAAATTTAGTTCCTCATCCAAGAAGTACTAATGTTGCATACTTTCGATGGACCTTACTACATAAAAAAAGAGAAATACATGAAAAACGTGATTGCAATCACGTTTTTTCATGTATTTCTCATTTTTTGTGTAGTAGGATCCATTGAAAGTATGCAACATGGGTACTCCCTGGATGAGAAATTAAATTTTTCATCCAACGAGTGTTCTCGCTCAAAAATTGAGTAAACCCACAGGGAGATAAGTAGAAAATACGAGTTGAAAAGTTAGTTTTTTTCTTTTCTCCCTCTAAAATTTGATGATGTAAACTAGTCTTATTTTATTATTTCTACTATTATTTTATAATTTCCTTCCAAGGCCCATTTTAGACCTCAAAATTCCCCTAATGCTAGCTAAAATTCAATACAATATGCCACCTCCTCTCTGTAAGTTTCATACCTCTGAAGTACCACTGTAATTCTTCTCCAATACAATTGTAAAGTTCATATTTTGTTCACATTGTTGGAAGCCACCAACATGGAAGGGGATCTCGCCAATGTGAAGTACCAATTAGACCCCACACCATTTAGAGTAGGAGCCCCAACCAGAGTACAGTTGGTTTCCAAAAAGTGGTGGTTTTAAAGATAGGTCTTGGCTAGTAGTACATATCTTAAAAGAGACACACGAGCATTGTTAGTTAACCTAAAAAACAGCTTAGAAGATAAAAAGGAGGAAAGAGTGAACCCCTTAAAAGAAATTAATAGTAAATATCTTAAAAGAGACGCACAAGCATTGTTAATTAACCTACAAAATAGTTCACAATATAAAAAGGAGCAAGATAGTATAAACAACATGCATTAAACAAGATACATATTAAGGTTAAAAAAATAGTTCATTAACATTAGCGTAAATGAAACCACATACATCACAAGTTTATAAATAATATTCTTACAAAATTCACAACATATGCATGAAATTGTGTCAGCTCTAAGAGATTCTCATTATAAAGTGAAAGTTGAAAGCACATATTTACATTGATGTAGCACTAGCCCCAATAGTGGAACATGAAGCAACACTTTCTTCACTAAAGAATGGTACTCTTCCTATGCTAAACTATAGAATCCAAGGCTCCAAAACATATTCTCAAAGCCTCTTTGGTTCCAAGCCCTTTGCTTGAGTTATGAAGGTTTATTTATAACAAATTAGATGACCCTTCATCTCCCTTTGTGACCTTTGAACTTCCATGATGACTCTTTGACTTATTTTTTCTTTTCCTAACTAATGACTTCTCATATTCCACAATTGACCCTTGGAATTCCACTTACATATTTTATTTAAAATACAATAATACAAAAACCCATAGTAAAAAAATGGGTAGATTCTAATAAGAAAAACTAGACACATTAAGCTTGAGTTTGAGGAAACTCTGACTCAACACCTTCAATTTGTAAATATTCAGTTACATAGTGATGCCAAGCTTTGTATTGTGTGATGGGCTCCTCAACATTTAAAATAATATTAGGTTGATAGTAGACTTTAGCTTCCATTGCATCTGGGTAAATATTTTTGGAACCAATCTGTGTCTCCTTCTTTAATAATAACAACATAGTATTGATATTAACTGGGCCACCAATATATTTTGGCATGGTGTGTCTATTAATCTCCAAGTCTTATTTGGTAGCAATTTTCTTAAGCTAGTCCAAGTATTTTGAAATTTCTTGCATGAATGTGATTTTGCCATTTTCCTTTGTAAATGACTCAAACAAAGGGATCTTATGATATTTTACCAGGGATTCCACACCATTTTACAACCATGCATAAGAAGATAATATCATAGCTAATTCTAATGGTGAACCTCTGTACCTCATTCCCCATTCATGAATTTCAGTCATGGATATATGAATGACTTTCATAGCTTTTGAATTCTCACGTGATTTATTTTTCATATCATGCAAGGGGAAAACTTCTTTATGCATGGTAACCAACTACTCATAAATATTGATCCAAGTGTCTCCCAATACATGAACTTCACCATATATAGTTTCTTGAATATCCTTCAATAAAAATGTGTGGAATACAACTTCTGAGTTTATGCTTGGAGTTTTCCTATTTGTTGTCTCGCAGCTTCCAAATCCTTTTTCATTTGTTTTTTTCTACCATTAGGTGATCTGTATTTTCCTTCAAAGCTCCTGCAAAGGCAAATTTAGTTGCGGAAATGGTTTGAGGATCCATGATGGTATCCATGACAATCACCCTTTATATATTAAAGAAGGAAGGATGTGTGAGATCATTCAGAAATGTTTCTTCCTTTCTTGCATAATTATTCTCTAAATCTCACTAAAATTTAGGCTAGAAATATCCATGACCGATTCCTCATATAAAGCAGCAATGTCTCCTTCATCGCCTTTAGCTTGCCAATCTATAGGAATGGGTGGAGACTGAGTGATGATTTTTTCTATACTAGGCATAATATCAACATCTTGTTTCTATTTCAATTTTATGCCTTGGAAAAATATTATCTCTTCAATTTCTTGATCCTGTTGTTGTTTATTCTCTTCTTCCTGTAGTTGATTCTATCCTTCCTCTTCTCCTTGATTCAACTATTTTATTCTTCTTCCTCCTTCCTTCTTAATTCTTATTCTTGCATTCGCCTCTATTCTTGATCTCTCTTTTCCTGCTCCTCCTTCTACATTTACTCCTCTCCCTACCTCTTTAGTTCTTCCTCTTCTTTCTTATTCTTTGCTACTCTTTATTTCCTCCTCTCTTTTTTTATTGCCATAGTTTATTTTATAATAGTTAGACCCACTTTGAACTTGTGGATTTTATCTTCTACTAAGTTGTGAGAAACATTCCTTTTATATTTAATACTCACTGGGTTGTGCTCTTCTCATTTCCTGGATTTTGATGTAGTGTCCTTATTTGGAGACACATAGGAAGGACATGCCTAGTTTCCTAGTGTGTGGTGTCTAGATGCATTATATCAGTTATCTATCTTTTCATTCTCTGGCCTAGAGAAATTTCCACATGGATAATTAAAATACAACTTGGCACAATGGCTCTTGCAAATAGATCTAGGATCATATTCATTATAATTTATCATGTGAAACCTAAATTTCTCCAACTCTTTAACTTCAACTTATGCAGCCTTTAGGTTCTTGATTTCGTAGGATCCCACCTACAAAGGAAAATTAGGCTAGGGTGATTTATTTTTCCTCTACAGTACCATTGATAAGCCTATGGAAATATGATATGAGACCTCTTGCATCACTAAATTATTTGTGGTATGCCTTGGTAACAAATGTGATGGTTTCTAGCAGCCGAATACCCTGAGGTAAGTTCCATCTGGTGAGGAAAACCAATAAACAAATTTTGATACTGAGTTCATCACCTCACGGGACATGTAAGGGGGTTCTTCTTTAAATATCATTTGGTACAAGACTTTGAATAAGTGGTCAGCTAGCTTCTCAAGGACTCCTTTGTAACTTCACTCTAAAATCAGTTTGCAATGAATCTGAATAGGAGGTTACTTAGGTGTCCACTTCCAATCCATGCCAGGAAAATAATTTTGAGCACATATACCATAAAATGGGTATCCAGACATGTATTATTTATCTTTTTTGTCCTTAGGTGGATTTTTTTCCATGTTTACATTAATCCTAGGTTGTTTAGCTAAAATGGTGAACCAATTGAATATCTTCACCTCTGTGACAATATGATGCAACATATAAACCCATCCTTCAGGAAGCACTAAGAATTCTTCTATCCATATATTCAGCAACATAACACTATCAGGTACCGAAACACCTCTATGAGGGATCTAGTTTTTTATCTATTATTGGGTGTTTGGCAAAACTTAGTTATCTCTTTTACCCATGTCTTAATAACTTCATTGGTGTTTAAATATCCATTGAATACATATAATTAGGAATCCATATATTCTTCGGGCTTAGGAAAGCGGTACATAAAGTTAATATCATGGGCTAAGTAAGAGGTAAGTTGCTTCCCATTGACATTATTGAGGGTCATG
This sequence comes from Pinus albicaulis, assembly GCA_034641835.2. Taxonomy (NCBI): domain Eukaryota; kingdom Viridiplantae; phylum Streptophyta; class Pinopsida; order Pinales; family Pinaceae; genus Pinus; species Pinus albicaulis. The sequence goes on from CM076584.1 coordinate 1,252,064,199, forward strand.
ATTTTAGTTTCCAAGTGCTACAAAATCCATTTGATGACATCTGCACAAAATAGGATTGGAACCTACACACAACCCTGTGGAAATTTGATCACTGGATGTTAATGTACAATTTTCTATCCTCCATATATTCCTTAAATTTTGTAGTTGTGAATTCATATTTGACCGCATGCTATGTGATATCAGAGCCCTTTTCTATGGAGAGGTGAGTATTAGATGGAATAGGGATGGTGACTAGAGGCCTCTCAACCACTTCATTGGTACTACTATTTTTTGCTTCTTTTGATTTTGAAATATTGGGAGACATGATGATGGCTACACACGAAGAATATATAAGCTCAAAACATTTAGTACATGTAACAAGAAATGCACTCATGAAGAAACAAGCTAGCATAAGTAGATTGATTCATCAACCAAACTTAAAGAAACAACACACTGAATAAGAAAAGGGATTTCATATTTGTTTGAAATTGAGAGGAAAAATGAGATCTAAAATTTTTCATTGCATAATGAGAGAGGCAAATTCGTAGTCTTAGTAGATAGGGAGGAAGCTTGAGGCTTCAGACAGTGCAATGCACAATCTAAGCTGGGCAGGAGAGAGAAGGGATTATGCAATGTGAAGTCTTAGAGGCCAAGGATAGGAACTAAGGTATGGATTTAAAAAATGCATAGATGGGCAAGTCATTGATTTCTCACTTAATAGCCTTAGAGGCTAGAATGTTAACCTGAGCCTTGGAGATGTTAAATGGGAAGTTGGGGAAGCAGTATTTGCTAAACAATTGTGCAGTTTTTCTAGGGAGGGAGGGATACATCAAGATCTGAAGTGTGGGAAGGAATAAGTGTAGATCAACCGTAGGATGAGTTAATTCAATCATGAACATGGGCCATAAATAATCATGCAAAAGGAAAAATATGCATGCACAAAAATTCCCAGAAGCGGCAACTGTTGGCAAGAAAAATAGCAAGAAGGCGAAGTGACACTTATAAAATATGAAATATGGACCAAAGAAAAAATTTTACAAGATAATGAAAATACAAACAACGTCTACCATGAAAATAAATGGGAAAAATAACACTCGCAGAGACAAAAACGACAAAAGCGACTGAAAAAGCAGCAAAAAGTGACACATGAAAAAATTACCTAGATAGGCACTACAAACTAAGTCTAAAGCTCCTCGATCTCATGAGGAAGGCTGGAGATTTAAAGTAAAGTGTGAAAATGAGCTCTACTAGCCTCTATTATATATTTTTTCCTCACGAAGCTAGGATTATGGTTTCTAACGAGCATGCCTAAAAAAATGGAGGAAACGACACTTGTCTTAAGATCGAGAATATAAATATTGTGCCACCTTTCCTACAATGATTATGCACTCTCTATTTTCTATGGATTTTCACTTGCTTTTGCTAGGGAAATACACAGTCTCACTTCCATAAGGGATTGTGAAATTCCCAGTGACAAGGTATTGCACAATCCACTGAATGAATGAGTTTCGTAGCCTTGACTCTTAGTGAGTGATTGTGAATTTCACATGCTCAGTGACTTCCAGTCTCTTAGGGTTTTTCATTTCTTATATTCAAGGGATTCTGTAGCTGAAATCATCAAGGGCTTGTGTATTGGTAGGGGGTTGCGCAATTCCTATAGGGAAGACTGGTATTTGGTGAAAAATCACGGTAGAAGTTGGCTCATGTTTAGAATTTGTTTAGTTTTCATCAGTAATACTTAGTCATCGTCAAGAAAACCTAGTGAATTTATCACAAGTAATGTATTAAAGGATAATCCATCATTACACTGTCAAATCAAGAGGAATTCTTGATGATAGTGAGAGATAGGTTCTTACAGACAAAAGGTAGGCTCCAAAATCAAAGGATAGGAAACATTTTGGAGGGGGGTTTTAGCAGATACAACACTTGGTGACACATTTGTAGAATTCCAACCCTCTGTATGAGTCTCACTCTATAAACAAGGTCTAGCCTTTAAGGAAGTATTTTTCATCTCATCAATCACCTATCTTATTTACTTATTTTGAGTTAAAGATATTGTTCCTTCATTCTCTTCATCGGCATCACACTAACAAAATAAATTAAAAACTCAATTTTTTCGATTGGGGATAAGTAGTATATACATATGAAATTGAAAAGGATTATCAAAGTCTTAGTTTTCATCTTTGGTGTTTTTCTACTGCCAGCAAGCCTCGAAAATACCCCTATAGAGTCACTACAGGAACACAAACATTATCACACTGCCAACGAGCCTGAATATTACCCTGGCTAAGTTTGTTGCTTCACCTCCCTACACGGGAATCTTTTCTCTTATTTCACCTTTTATTTATTTTTGATTTATAGAATTGTGATTCGACACTTATTATTTCATGGGGAAGAAGAGGGATCTTGACTTATTGAGAGAAGAAGTGGTTTTCCCTTCAAAGAAGGATATATATTTACCTCTAAAATATAGTACAATTATTTAAGTTCCTTCCCTCCTTACTCTACTCAACTAAGTTGACAAGTTAAAATTGATCAAGCATTAAAATCTTATTAAATAAGAGGTTACTAGTTATAGATTCAATTGTCATGATTCCATTAAGGTTTCCTTTGAGAAAGAATGTATTTTCCATCCAAGCATCATATACTAAAATATACAACGCCAATGCAAAGAACTGAATATTCAGAAAGCCAAGCATTTATATAGTGTACAATGTCCTCTTGAACTTCACCATGCCTATTTTAAAACCAAAGCATGATTTCATACAAGGATTATTACTAAGGGAAAAAAAAGTGGGAAATGAAAGAGAAAACAAAACACAAAAAAAAAATAAAAATTAAATTGATCTAAACCTACTCCTAAGATAAAATAAAATAGGTCATGCTTCCATATAGTGAAATTTCTAATGCAACCAACAAAGCATTATCTAAACTATATCAGTGAGGGACACAATAAAAATAAATTTCATCAAGAAAAGAATATGACAAGAATGACAAAATGTGACATGTTCAAGAATTGAAAGACATAAAACATGAGCAGAAAATTACAATAAGAATGTGTGTTATAAACATTATTCTAATGCATCATGATTTTTACATTCATCGTGCCAAGCTCTCATATCAAAGCATCCATTCTATCTCTCAGTATTTACAAACATGAAGAAAGATAAAAACTTGTGTTTAGCATAGGGGCTCACCAAGTATGATTCCTCCATCCATTAATAAATAAGTTCATGACAAGAAGATGAAGGATATTGAGTTTGAAAGACAGGTTCATTTTCAACTTTTGAAATCACTTGATGAGGATTTTTCCTAGAAATAATATCAATCTAAGCATGGTCAGAACATCCATAAAAATAGCAAGATCCACCATCAGTGTAGGATGAATTTTCTCAACACCTTGGTTTGGTTCCAAGACATATGGATATAAATAAAAAAAAATTGGTGGCTTATAATAGTAGATATTTGCATACATAAGGTCATTACTAGATGAATCAACGAATATATCGATAAAATTGTGACCATAGTTTGATTTTTCATTCAAGAGAAGGGAATCATCATGATCTGATGAATCATAGAGAGGGTTTGAGTGAAAACAAGAGATTTCATTATCTATTTAATCACATTGATAAAATGAGGGACGAGATATATTATGAAGAAACGGTCCTCCCTCACTTTCCTTTAATGTAAAATCAACATTTCACCACTCCAAACTGCAATCATATTTAACATATTCAGACACTAGCTCATCCATAAATGTGACAGGTGCGATACACTCACTGAATATGCCAGGATAATGGGTGTGAGGTGAGGAAGAAACTGAAATATTAGATGAAACATCATCTTTCATTGCATAATATTGTTCAAAATTAGAATCCCGCAAATAATCATTGTGAAATATATCACAATTTTCTTGGTCTCCATTAACTCCATCTTCAACTTGATCCTCTTGAGAATCAAAAGAAATGGTTATAACATGTTGATGTGACAAAGGAAAATCATGAGGATTAGAGGTGATATCCTATTGAGGGAAAGAGATGTCTCGAGAAGAAACAATATCATTGATCAAATGATATTCGTGATTTAAATTTGTGTTCAAATCTTAAATGGTAGAATATGGTGATAGATCGAAAAATTGATTTTCATGTTCTCCAACTGCAACTTTTGTGCATGGATATATTTCATTTAACAAAGAATAATAAGAATAAGAAGAGTCACATGCAACAACACATTATTCTTTTAAAATTATGAGAGCTCCATAACCAAGGAATTTTGGGAGACTTGAAAGGGAGTTAGGTTCAGGAGGATTTAAAGAGATCTGAAAAAGATACTTCAATTTTTGTTTCATAAAATTCCAATCTATTTCACCCTCATAAAATTCATAACAAAAGTGGATGAATCATTCATATAATTATTAAATAGATTCATAAATTTTCATTCTAAGTTGAATAATATTCTTATAAACACTTTCTTATAAATATTCTTTGACATTTTGTTCAAAAATATATATAGAGGTGGTTAGAAAATTTTAACACCATTGTTTAACATGTGCTTTGAATGTAAGGACAAACAACCTGTAAGCAGTATCCTCATAACTAAATTTATGGGAAAAAAATAACTCAAGAAAGTGAGAGGTGTGATCAAGAATGGTTGTTCCACCCTCGTCATCAAATTTTAGATTCAACAAGTCATGAATGATCCCTGAGGGAACTTTATATTTGGAAATCTAGAAAAACATGTTGGGGTTAAGATATGGGAAGAATCCATTTAAAATAATAAAGGTTCAAACAGACTTTGCGAGATCATCTTGTCATTTGACCCTACTTCTAGGGCCAAAACTTGTTGTTGGAAATCGCCAATAGGGAAGGGGGTCTCCTCGATGTGAATTCCCAATTAGACGCTACACTGTTTGCAGTAGGAGCCCCAACTGAAATATAGTCGATTTCTAAAAAGTGGTGGTTTTAAAAATGGGCCTTGGTTGCAACAAACACACAATATGAAGTATGCATGACCTTGGTGACAACAATTGTATGAAATTTGTGCAATATAAAGTGTAATGTATGAAAGGTTCATCGAAGGGAAAAGAGTGTGTTAGTGTCAGTATTTGCATCCTTCCAACAGTTATCAAATTAACTCTTTCATGTCTTTTTAGTGGTCCCACTCAGAATTTTTTTATCATTCCACGAGGTCATGAAAACATTTGGTCACTTGGTGTAGATTTTCATCAAAGTCCACTCTTTTCAAAAAATTTAATCTCATTATGTGTTGGCTCACTTTGTCACTATGTTGAGTGTCCATTACTCATGAGTCTTATTTCATTCATATCATCATGAAATCCATTCAGTGACTGTGTTCATTAGGTCTTAGGATTTTCAAGGTCCAATAAAACATCATTTCCATTACATAAACGACCAGCAAGGCTAAGAGTGATCAATAAATTGACTTTACTATGTAAAGTTGAAATGTAATATTTAGTTTTTATTTCATTCTGTAATTTTCATTTCATCATGTAATTTTATGTTTTCTCAATTTGTAATAAGTTCATGGTTCAAAGATAGATGTCAACTCAAAGGTTTCAAGTGCCAAGAAAACTCAGAAGCTTCAAAATCTAAGTGTCTCAATATATCAAATGATCTATCTGCAAATCAGAAGCAAAAGTGAAAGGTAAAGATGTCAGAGTTTAAAGTGAATGACAAGAAAGAAAAATGGGTCCCAAAGGAAAATGAATTCAAATCATCAAGTATAAATCCTATCACAAGACAAAGAAACAACACATTTTCTCCCCCAACCATTGAGCTCACACACCCTCATCTCGAAAAATTAGTTTTTAGGGTCAAATTTCAAGTTTTGGGTGCCGTTGCGCTCCTAGAACTAGCCTTGTGCTTCTAGAAGAGGGTGTTGCGCAAATGGAAAGGGGGCATTGTGATCCTAGAACTGGCGTTGCGCTCCTATCCAGTTTCAACCACATCCATCAAAACTTCATCCAACTGCTATAAAACACTAGTAAAGGGTTTCTTCACCTCCAATACAAGTAAGCAACACCATTTGTGCACTACTACAATTTTCCATTTGCAATTATAATGTGTCAAATCTCTCATTTAAGTTTGCCAAGAGTTAAAGCTAAGAAACCCACAATTGCATTCCTACAACCCTAAATCATTCCCTAGACCCTGAATTCCCTTCCCATATCACATTAAACCCTAATCCTATCCCTACATCACTAAATCCTTGTCCCCAAAACTGCATTACCCAAAACCCTAGCTCCTACACTACACATTTTCTAGGCAGCTTCCCTTATACCTGTAATCAATTTCCCATTCTCATTTCCCCAAATATTTTAATCCCATATTAGTCCCCTAAGTTCCCTAACACCTTCCCTATTCCCCCAATTTTTACTACTCTCGTCCCCACTCCCTAAACCTATTTTCCAATCCCCTTTCCCTACCCTATGTTTTCAAAACTAAAAACACTATGGAGGAGATATACAAATATTACATGGAGAAAGTGGAGGACAGAGAGGGAAGGATACCTCACAAGGGAGGAATAATTTTGAGGCTGAAGCCCACCAACACTAGATAACTAATGGCCTCAACTATGACATTCTCTTGCTTTGAATATGTTGGTTGCCTTGATTTCTGCAAAATGATCTAGAGTCCAACACCACTCTGTTTTGAGCATAGTTTTCATTTCAAACCTCATAGATAATCAGGTAACCCTTGCAGGTGTAACCTTCACCATATATACACCTATCATTGTTGTTGCCACAGGCATACCAAACATGGGTGGGAATTGTTTTAAGGAAAAATACTTGGATGACTAGTAGAATGAACCATTCATCAAACTAAGGTGCATAAATGAGAGAAAGAGAGTCTTCCCTTTCAGTTACCTCCTTTATAGGTATACCCCCATTATGAAAATAATCATGAAGTACTTTTCTTGTGAAGGAAGGTTCTCCAGACTTTACACCTACCATATCAAACTGCTCATGCACTTCACAAGAGTCAAGCCGCTCAATATCCCATACTATTTGTTCAAGAGCATAGAAAAAATGGCCTACATAGTACAGAAGAGAGAATATGATCAAAAAATGAACAACCTCTTCCATTACTCCTTGATCAAAATAATTGTACTCCATCATCTTAATCAACTGCACATTTCATGGGATACCTTCATTGCCAATGATGTTTTCACTACTCCACAAGCTCAGCATGCTAAAACCATCCCTCCTTCATCTTTTCCCTTTGCATCTATTGCTCCATCGGTTCAACCTACTAAACTCGTACCACCACCATCATCAGTATTTCAAAGTCATATTGGGTCACCGAGCAGAGTTGTGGTTAAAAAGCCTGCAAAGACCAAAGAGGCTGAGATAGACACATTGGCTAAAACCTATTAGAGAGGGCATAGGGAGGTGTTTTCCCCACAAATTTTGGGAGGGACCTTGCCTTCTTCATCAGTAAAGGAGGTACAAAAGGGAAAGCAAAAGTAGAAAGAGGCAGTGGTCCATGAAGAAGTCATGCAAGAGGATGAGGACCCTCACGATGAGGAAACATATTTTGACCTAGTTGACTTGGATAATTAGGATGATCATGAGGCCTCTAGCTTGATTGACAAAGAAAAGGATGCCCAATTTAGAGAGCTGCAAACTAATTTGGATAGAGCTCAGTTTGTTATTTCATTTCTTGAGCAAGAAAATAAGCAGTTAAAGGATAAGTAGGTTCTTATGGAGCTAGAGATGCTCAAAATAATGAGAGGTAAATATATGATGCCACTTAATGACCCTGAACATAATGACACCCAAAGAAACAAAACAATACCAAAGACAAGGGGTCTTAAGAGGGATTTAGGATAATAGAAGATTGAGGAGGAAAAACTCACTTCGGAGGAGAGGATTGCCAAGGAAATTGAAGATGACAAAGAGAAATGGCTTGATAGGGTCAACATCCATCCTAAGAAACTCCTCCAAAAGGAAAAAAAGCACGACAAAATCCTCAAAAACTTGTCAAACAGGTACATCAAAAGAAGCAAGGTCTGCAGCATCAAACTCAAGAAAATGCAAGAGAAACATAAGCAAACCCTAGCAAAGAAAAAGGAAGGAAAAAATCTTGAAAAACGTGCTGAGGCATACCTCATTTCTTAGCACATTTCATTAGGCTTACACAACACAATTTTGGAGAAATTTTTAACAAGTTTTGATTTTTTTGGGTTTTTGCACACGTTTGGCAGTTTTGGCACAATTACAGTGTGAGGAGCACAGTGCCCTAGGTGCTCCGCTTCTTCAAGGAGGATCCAATTGAAAAAATGAAGGAACCATTGGATTTAGAATGTCAAATACAGTTATGGTAACAACTTTTCTAAGCAAATATGGGAAAAATTTCTAGTGAAAAGGTCAAAAAACACTCAAAGAAGCATGTTTCTGCCCTCTTTTTCAGCTAGGTGTTGCGCTCCTGACCATTATTGGGAAAATGACTTTCTGGAGAGTCAAATATTATCATTTTTGGAAACCAAGGACATTTCTGGAAACTCAACAGGACTAGATTTCCAGTGAGATATCCTGAGCTCAATTTTGACATCAAAAACCCCTTCAAAAGTTGAGCTGAAGTTGATGTTGTGCTTCTTAAGCTCGCGTTGCACTCCTGACCTTTCTCTTATTTTTCTGATTTTTTCCAATTTTCTCAGTTTCACCATGGAAAATTCATGTTTTTACCAATGTAATTGATGGATGTAAATGTAATAATGATTTTTTTTAGTTACCTAGGGGTAAATACATTAGGTAAAACTCTTTCAGAGGATTTATGGATTAGTTTCACTAAAGTTATGGATGAGTCAGTTTGACCTCCCTATAGTCTAGGTATGCAGTTCATACTTTTGTGGATTAGGTCCATAACTTAGGGATTCGACCCCTGAGGTTGGCAAAAAAAATTTCATGCCTATATCTTTTATTTCCTGACTCATTTCATAGGTTAGATGATGTTGTATTCATAAGGGACACTAGTGTATTCATATTTTGGTAGGAATATATTGGATGAGTTGCAACTATTGTTTTGGGATGATTTCCCCCCCTATCACCCCCCTAATGCACCCAGCACAAGATACAAGGGATGCATTCAGTTCCCCCCCACGCACGTGAGACTAATCCTAGAAAGAATATAACACATACCCAACAGTCTCCCACTTGTTTTTTTCTTTCCGCAAGGGGGGCACAGGAGAGCTTAGTCATTAGCCCAGCTCTGCAACACCCATTTTTTCTCTACACCAAGAGAACTTATGAGTGTTCATATACTTCATCAATGCATCTGCGATATTCTTCAAAGTGTCCACCTTTACCAACAACACCCTTTTATCCTCAACCATATATCTCACAAAGTGATATTGATCATCAATGTGCTTTGCCTTTGAATGATAAGAAGGGTTGTTAGCCAAGAAAATTGTACTTTGGCTATCACAGTCTATCCTTATAGCCTAATGCACCAACCCCATACTTGAACACAATCTCTACAACCAAACTGCTTCCTTGCTTGCATGAGTGGCTGTCATGTATTTCGCCTCTGTAGTTGAAAGAGCCGCTACAGACTGTCTTTTACTCATCCAACTGACTGCACCTCTAAATAGGCTAAACACATATGTACGTGTGGATATTATTTGGTCCAGATCTCCAGCCCAATCTACATCAACAAAACCAAGGATGTCCAAAAATCTCTCCAATCCTGGTCTTCCTGGGTAGCACAAAACTTAATCACTAGTGCCATGCAAATATTTGAAAACCCTCTTCACTGATGTCCAACGCTCCTTCCCTGGTTTTTACATAAACCTGCTCAATACTCCGACTGCATGTGCTATGCCTAGACTAGTACATACCATTGCATACATCAGGCTACCCATTGCACTTGCATATGGAACACGGGACATATCCTCCTCTTCTTCTTGTGTCTTGGGACACTATTCAATAGAGAGCTTTACACCTACAGGAATAGGAACCTTCACTAGTTTACTATCATGCATATTGAAACTATGGAATATAGTCTCGACATACTTCCTCTCATTTAACTAGAGCTTCCTCTTTGCACAATCTCTCTTAATTTCCATGCCCAAAATATAGTTTGCAACACCAAGATCCTTCATATAGAACAATTGGGTCTTCAAATCTTGGACAATTTCTTTGTCTTTTCCAACCAGCAACATATCATCCACATACAATACCAAATAAATAACATGGTCACCAATTAATTTAAAATAAACACAGTGATCCTCTTTTCGTATGGTGAAGCCAAGTCCCCTTATATAGATATCAATTTTTTTATACCACATCCTTGTTGACTATTTTAACCCATACAAAGACTTTTTTAACATGGATACCCTTTCTTTCTTACCCTTCACCGCAAAGCCTTCAGGTTGATTCATGTATATCTCCTCTTCCAGATCCCTATGAAGAAATGTTGTCTTCACATCCATCTGTTCTACCTCAAAATCAAATGTAGCAACAATAGAGAAAAGTAATATAATAGAAGTAACCTTGGCAACAGGAGAAAAAATATCAACAAAATCAATTCTCGGCACCTGGGAATAACCATTTTCTACCAACCGAGCTTTTTATTTCTCCACCTTTCCTTCTACATTCATCTGCTTCCTAAACACCCATTTTCTCTTGATGGGCTTCCTTCCAGCCAGCAACTCCACCAGATCGCATGCCTAATTTTTGTGCAAGGATTCCATTTCATAAACCATGGCCTCCTTCCAGAGTTTTCCATCCTCTGAATCCACTGCCTCCCTAATATTTATGGGATCATCATCAGTTATATTTAAAGAAAAATTTGAATAAAAACAAGATGGAATATACCTTTTTGGTTGCCTTCTTTCCTGAACTAGTCTTCTCATAGCTGGAGTTTGTGGCTCTTCCTCTTCTGAATCTTCTTTTGTTGTAGAGTCTGATTTGTCATCTTTAGCTCAAACTCTATCTTCTCAGGTTCCTCTAGTAGGAATTTGTGTTTAACAACATCTTTCACATCTCTAAACACCACATCTTGGTTGTACACAACCTTCCTTTTTTATGGGTTCCAAAGCTTGTAACCTTTTAAGCCATCCTTATACCCAATAGAGATACACCTTTCAGATTTGTTATCTAACTTGGTCCTTTTCTCCTTTGGAACATGTACATATGCGTCACATCCAAATACCATTAGATGTGAAAGAGAGTGTTTATTACCAGTCCATACCTCATGTGGATTCTTATCCTCCAACGCTAATGAAGGTGATTTCTTAACCAGGTAACATGCAATCTTCAATGTTTCTGCCCAGAATTCATGTCCTAACCTGGTACCACTGAGCATGCTTCTTGCCTTTTCCATCATTGTTCTGTTCATTCTTTCTGAAACTCCATTTTGTTGAGGTGTGTATGAATTATTATTCTTCCGTGATATTCCACACTTCTTACAAAACTCTTCAAATTCCTTCTTTTAAAACTCTCCACCATTATCTATCCTTAGCACCTTTATCTTCTTCTCTGTTGGGTTTTCCACTAGAGCCTTAAATTCTTTAAATATATGGAAGAATTCATATTTCTTCCTCAAGAAATATATCCATGTATTCCTTGAGAAGTCATCTATTAATGAAACTTAGTACACAAACTTTCCTAGTGATGTAACCGACACAGGTCCAAACACATCACTGTGCACAAGCTCTAATATCTTGTTCACCTTGTTAGCACCAGAAGGAAAACTTGCCCGATTATGCTTCCCATATACACAATGTTCACAGAAATCAAAATCCAAAGAGAAATTAGACTACCTTATACCATACCATTTCTATGCAGTATCCAAAGGCCCTTCTCTCCAATATGTCCAAGCCTTTGATGCCATATCATGGTCTTTTCTCCAGAGAACGCTAGGCTTCCTGCTCTTCTTTTAGGAATCACAGAACTATTGCATCCATCAATAAAAATTCTAACCTAAAGCTTTTACAGAGTTCCAATCTCAACTCCCTGCATTAATACGAGTGCTCCTTGAACCATATTGCAAGTATATTTCTCGAACACTGTTTTTACACCTGCATCATCCATCATGCTTATAAAAATCAGATTTCTAGCCAATGAAGGAATATGTAGAACACCAGGAAGTGTTCTAATCCTTCCACCTTCTAGCTTTAGCTTGAATTTTCCACGTCTAACACCTTTTTCCTTCCTATAATCCCCTAAGAATACATCACCACCATCATACTTCTCATACTCACAGAACCACTCCCTATGGGGAGTGAAGTGAAAGGATGTACTTGAGTCTATCAACCATGCCTCATGCTCTATATGTGTATTTGAAGAAGAAGCCAAATACACATCCCCACCTTCATCCAAGTTTTTTTTTTCCGCTACAGAACGAGTGTCATCACATCCCTTTCCTTTCTTAGGAGCTTTAGATCTGCAGTCCTTTTTGTAGTGCCCTTCCTTTCCACATTTCCAGCACACCTTTACAAAATTTCCTAGAGATTTAGATCTCCCTCTAGATTTATATCTCCCAATCAAACCTTATTCTTGTTTCTATTTTGGGAACTTCCTTGTACAGACAAGGCATCTCCATTATGTCCCTCCATATTTCTCTGTCTCATTTCCTCTGACAAAAAGGCAGAGATAATGTCATCAAAATTCAACGTAGTTGTATTTCTACCTATTGCAATAACCAGATTGTCCCACGATTTTGGTATAGAACACAACAAACTGATGCACTTATCTTCATCTGAGATTTTAATATCAACAGATAACAACTCACTTACCACAGTATTGAAGGCATTAAGATGCTCTGTCACTGAGTCTCCATCCATCATCCTCAGGTTATACAACTTTTTTCGCAAAAACACTTTATTCACTAGAGACTTATATTGGTAAAAATTCCCTAGCTTTTCCCACAAATAATTTTCCATAGCTTCCCCAGATACATTCAATAATACCGAATCAGAGACACACAACCATATTGTGCTCTTTTCCTTCACATCCAACTTCTTTCATTCTTCATTTGAAATTTTCGTTGGTTTAGTACCTAGATCTACCACGATCCACTGATCTTTATCCACCAGCAGATCATCCTTCTTGAGTTTCCACAACTCAAAACTTTGACCATTAAATTTCTCAATATGTATCTTTCCACTGCTCACCATCTTATTTCACAGCAATAATCGATCCTCTAGATCTCCCACTGAACAGGTTCTACCATAGGCCCAAGCAAAAAACTCCTCAGCAACAAAGGCATCCCCTTGACGCCAAAACAACTCCGATACCAAATGTAATTTTTAACCCTGTATAAAAATTATCTACAAATGAATCTTAAAAAATAGAAAATAAACAATAGCGAGAGCATAAAACATAAAACATATATACACAGATATTTTCCCCTGGATCCCAAATCGGGACTACGAGCTTGACTTTTCATTATATTCCTTTTAGTGTTACAACACATATATATACATGTTGAAACATACATAAACCCCAATCCATTAACCCTGGATCAAAACATAACCATAGTTCCCTTGACCACATCTACAAAATACCATGGGTTGAAAACCATCATGCCTCAATTTTCCTGTGTTCCTCTGTAAGATCAGTTACCCTTATATTCAATTTTTGGAAGTCCTCAATGTGCTGCCCCACTAAACCCTTTTGTTTGAGATTTATCAATTGGGTAAAGAAGGTGTTGCTCTTTGTATCCTCATAATTTGCTATCATTTCCTCCGTAAAAATTGACCAAGTGACAATTTTTTTACGGGAACAAAGCCATCGATACCATACAAATGTATTTTGTTCTAAATGTAAAGTTGCAATGCGTACCTTTTGTGTGTTTTGCACGTTATGGAGATAAAAATATTGCTCCATCTGTAGTATCCATGTTACAGGATCCTTTCCATCAAACTTCCTCATATCCATTTTTGGAATATGGTGGTTCTTCCCACCAAAATTCGAGTTTATTAAATCATGATTAACATTTATTTTGTTCTCATCATGAGGTTCTTCTCCTATATTTCCGCCATTAGGAATCATTTCTGGTTTTAAGCTTGTCATCAAGCCTTCCATGTATTCTTTTAGATCATTCTTCATGTTTTCCATGTTGTCTTTCATGTCATCCATCTTAGCTTCCACGCCATCCATCTTAGCTTCCATGCCTTTCTTCAAACCGTCCATCTTCACTTCCACGCCTTTCTTCAAAACTTCCATTTCATTTTTGTTGCTCTTTGCGAGAGTGAAATTTGTTGCACTTGCTCTTGTAATTTTGATAGATCATGTTGCAATTCTTCATCTTCATGAGTCATAGTAGAGCCTTCTGAAGGCTTAATGGGTGTTGAATTCATTTTAGGGGCCATTTTAGAATCCAATATTGATATCTATTCTACAAGATGCCCTTGGAATCAATTCAACTTGATTCTTCAAACAAGACTTATGCAATTCGGAAAAAAAATACACACCTTTTACTAGATTTTAGGAGCTCGATATTGAAATTGAATTATCTCTGTAATTGAAAATCTTTGATATCTGAAATTCAGCCCTGTAGTAGCCCTCTGAAGCTTCTTTCCAATGCCACAGGTCTGACCTGATTTTGATTCTCCAAGACAAAGTTGTGTCCAATCTCCCACAATGACCTAATTCTGGACTGGTTCAGTAGAGCGAACTTGTACGACTTGCCACGTGTCACTGTTTTGTCCTTTGTCTCTAAAATTGATAGCCAATAAATTACAGGCCGTGTACTTGCGACCAATTTTGACGGCACTCCAATCCAATCTCCAGAAAGAGAGTTATTGAACTTTTCCCACGATCACCTCTTTAAGATGAAATTCAGGAGCCTGAAAAAGCACTGTGTTCCACAGATCATATCTCTAAAACTATTGCGAACCAAGATCCGAAATTTTCTTATGAATTTCCTCAGGATTGTAGCTTCGCACCATATGAATTTTAGATTCTGAACCTTCGTAGAAAAAAATTTATAGCGCAAATGCTACGATGACCTGTTTAGGAGCCTGAAAAAATATCTGACTTCCACAGATGATATCTCCGAAATTATTGTGAACCAAACTCTGAAATTTTTACACAGGCTTCCTCAAGTTTGTTTCTTCGCACCCTAAAAATTTCAGCTTTTGAAACTTCGTAGAAAAAAAGTTATAGCGAAAATTCCACGATGACCTGTTTGGAGCAGCGAAACCCTAGAATCCAAACCTCTGATACCAAATGTTGTGTAACCAGCTCCAAAAAGAGAAGAAAAGAGATATCAAAGCCTTAGAAATGATCCAATTCGAGGGGGAAACCTCCAATACATTACATAAATGAACAATTCTTGGATGATACAATTCACAAAACCTCCTTTCTATATATAGGAGTCCATGGGGCCATAATGTAATCCTAGTGGGCCACAATGTAATCCTAGCCGACCTAACAATAATAATTTAAGGGCACAATAATAACAAAATGGGGGTTACAAGGGTACAATAATAAAAATAAGGGGTTTACACTAACAATAATAAGGGGCTATACTAGTGATATAGGGACCTAACACTTTTCATTATATTCCTTTTAGTGTTACAACACATATATATACATGTTGAAACATACATAAACCCCAATCCATTAACCCTGGATCAGAACATAACCATAGTTCCCTTGACCACATCTACAAAATACCACGGGTTGAAAACCATCATGCCCCAAAATCATGTGCAAACCCATGCACAAAACCATGGTTAGGTCGGACTAATCGTGGAAATAATACAGCAGATACCCAAAATTTAGCACCTCACCAGTCTGATCCATCTAACACTAAGAACCCTAAAGTCTTAGAGTGCCTACCTACCTTGCCCCATCAGATGCCTACAATTCTGATTTTATTTTCCCTGACCTAGTTACCTATTTGACCTAATTCACTCATCCAACACCCAAATAAACCAATAAAAACCCTTGTGATACTATACCTAGCCTAAATCCTAATTGATCCAACCCTCTTAGTTGTGATCCCTTAGAGAGAGCCCTCTCTTGCCTAGTAGGGCTAGCTACTTCGCGAGAGCTTGGCCTGTAGTTACCTTTACTGGTCTCTTCTCAAGCTCGGAGATATGGTGGAGTGTTAACATCTTGGTGACCATATTGGGTAAAGAAAAGCATCAGATATTCCCTAGTTATACAATTAGTTCTTCAAATTCTTGGCCTTTATATGATAGGTCTAATATTTTTTTGAGGCTAATATGAAAAAGTTGCAGAGAAAACAAGTTGTTGAACGACGAGCATTCTCGCTTCAAGGAGATACACCATATCAAATCCTGATCCTCAGCTAGCTAATCCAGGTGAAGATCCAGAGAGACTTGTTTGGAAGCATAGATATCAAGCTACAGAGGTTCAGTCAGATCCAATCCCATTTGTAATATCTTCTTCACTTCCTACTAAATTTCTATCTCTCAAAGATATACGATTTGATCTAAAATTTGAGTTGTCATTGTTTCGATCTAAATCTGAAACCTCTTTAGCTGACATATTATTTTATCCTTTAATACTCTCTAAGGTCAATTCAAATTCTAATTCATACTTAGTTTCTTTAAAGGATAATTTTTAGTTCCTTAAAACTTGAATACAACTTATCCTTTGAAGAAACTAAGTCTGAATCAGACTCTAACACCAAAATATGGAGTCAATTTTATAAACTTCAAAGTATAGCAAACCAACTTTAGTACCAGTCAGAAAAAGCTATAACCCAATATTAGCAAGAGTAAATACCCATCCTGACACACTCACAGTTAGCAATTGTTTCCTCTTCTGCACCATCTACATCATCACCTATTCATAAAAATCTTCCTATTATCACTCCTGTAGTCCATACAGAAGGAATTATGGCCATATTTTCACCCCTCATCTTACCCTGTCAACTCAATTCCTTACCTCAGGGTTATGGCCAGAGGCTCCACTTTTTGAAGCAACTCAGTTTTATACACTAGAGATGAAGGACAAGAATATTCCAAAAGGTCTCATACCTTTGGAATAAATTTTTGATCAAGATGATGTAGCGAGGAAGACAACATTGGTTCCTACAGAAAAAGTTGTGGAGGACGTAAACATTGCGATAGTGGACAAGTCCAAGATGGTGAAATTGTTTAGGTCTTTATCTCTTAAGGTAAAGGACAAGTACATTGATTTACTTTTTGAATTTTCTGATGTTTTCGTGTGGGATTATGCAGACTTAAAGGACTATAATAAATACATCATACATCACACCATTCCAATTAAGCCCGATCAAAAGCCATTTCGGAAAAATTTTAGAAGAATCAACCCAAGGTTACTGCCATCAATTGAAAAATAAGTGAACATGTTGTACAAGTCAGGTATCATTGTTCCTATAAGGTTTTCTAATTGGATATCTAATTTAGTCACTGTAAGAAAGAAGACGGGTGAAATAAGGCTTTGCATAGACTTCAAAAATTTAAACAAGGTGTCATTGAAAGATAATTACCCCTTCCCAAAATGGATCACATATTACAAAGAGCGGTTGGGGCTTCCCAAATCTCTTTGCTTGAAAAATATTTGGGGTATAATCAAATTTTAGTACATGAGAAAGATCAGGGCAAAACTTCCTTCACTATACCTTGGGGTACGTTCCAATATGAAAATATGCCATTTGGACTAAATAATGTAGGGGCTACCTTTCAACGTGCAATGGATATAGCATTTTTAGATGAGAAATATGTTTACCTAGTGGTATATTTCGATGACTTGACAGTATTTTTTCGTTCATACGATGAACACTTATAGCACTTAAGGATTGTTTTTCGGAAATGCAAGAAGTTCGGAACCTCTTAACCCGAAAAGGATCCTTTTTTCCATGGAGGAGGGAAAACTTCTCGGTCACATCATCTCTAAGGATGGAATCTGGATTGAACCTTCTCGGGTTGAGGCAATTCAGCAGATTCATTTTCCATGAAGCAAGAAATAAATTCAGGCTTTCAATGGTAAGATGAATTTCTTACGCAGATTTATTCCTAATTTGGTTGAGCACCTTCGGTAAATGACCAACATGTTGAAAAAGGATAATGAGTTAAAGTGGTCCGAGGATGCTACAAAATCCTTTAACATAGTAAATTTTTCTTTGACTATTACTCCTGTTTTAACAAGCCCAGATTACACTATTGATTTTATTATATTTTCATTCACCTCTGAGCACACCATAGTTGCAGTCTTAATGCAAATGAAGGACAAGACGGAACAACCCATTGCATTTTTCAGTCGAACCATCAGGGATGCAACTCTTCAGTACAATATTATAGAGAAATAGGCCATGGCTTTGATAAAAGCATTGAAGGATTTTCGTTTCTATATTTTACATCCTCATACTTTGGCTTAAGTCCCTAATGCAGCAGTCAAATATGTTCTTATGCATACATATCCGGAAGGAAGAAGAGGGAAATTTATAGTAGTGATATTGGAATATGACCTAGATATCAAGCCCACAAAGCTGATTAAGGTCAAGGTTTAGCAAAGCTTATGGCTAAGTCAAATCTGCATGTTTTAGATATCAATCTTATTACACCATTGTTCGATGAAGAACAAGATGTCACTTTGATACAAGTATCTAATATGTTTCTTTCATCAACTTGGAATTCTGATATAATATATGTGCTTCAACATTTGAATCCTCCTCCAGGCATGAATAAGAGTAAGGGTAGGTCTTTAAAGTTGAAAGCTTCCAAATATTTCATTTTGGACATCGCCCTTTATTAGAAAGATCCAGGAGGTTTATTGCTGAATTTTTTAGTTGAGAGTAAAGCCCAAGAGGTTATGAGTGATTTTCATAAAGGAGACTATGGGGGCCACCCTTTTTGGACGACCTCAGCTAATAAATTATTGAGAGTGGGATACTATTGTCTAAATCTATTTGCATATTTGTATAAAATAGTGATGAGTTTCCATGACTGTCAAGTTTTTCAGGGTAAAATAAAACTTCTTCCATTACCTTTGCAGCCTATTTCAATTCATGCAACATTTCAATAGTGTGGACTTGACTTCGTTGGAGATATTCACCCTACTTCATCTGCACAGCACAAATGGATACTAACATCTACTGACTAACTTACCAAATGGATTGAAGGGATCCAAACAAGGCAAGCAAAAAACATTTTAATTATTTAGTTTTTGGAGACTAAAATATTGTCTCATTTTGGTTGTCCTCATAAGATCATTATCAACAATGCGGTAGCATTCAAATAAAAAAGCATGGTTGAGTTTTGTGATAAATATAACATCAAGTTGGGGCAATCAGGTGCCTACTAACTGCAAGGTAATGGTTTAAGCAGATTCCTCTAATAAATCCTTGATCAATATCATAAATAAGATGCTGGAGGCCAACAAGAAGAACTAGCACAAAAATCTTGTGAATTCCTTGTGCGCAGACAAGGTGAGTAGTAATAAATCTATCAGAATGTCCCCTTTTTAGTTATTTTATGGAATAGAATATGTTTTTCCTACTTCACTTACAACCTCGGTCACAAAATTGTTGCAAGAAGTGGGAAGTCAGGAGAATGATGTACAACCCTAGATCAATCAGATGATCCATCTTTAGAAGACAAGAGATGAGGTATTTCAGAACACCTCAAAGCTTCATGAGAAGATAAATAAGGGGTATGATCATAAGACCAAAGAATATAACTTTAATATTGAAGATGTAGTCCTCTGGTGGGAAGCATGGAAATTTTGAAAACTTATGGAAAGGGCCCTACAAGATCTCAACTATTTGAGGACAAAATGATTTTCTACTACAGGAAATGAATGGAGAAGAATGTTTAGGAGGACTGGTCAATGGTAGTCTCCTTAAGCATTATTATTCTTGATGCAGTTTTCAGATTTCTCACTATCATTATAAATATAGTTTAACTTTCCTCCAATGTGTGAAGCAGATAATCATCGAAGCTTGGGGCCCAAAGTGAAGGCTATAAATTTTCCTTGGTTTTCTGTTGTTTTCAAAGTCAAGTCAACCAAGTCAGTCAAATTCAAGTCAGTTTTGAGTCAATTTAAAGTTAGTTTTTAGTCAATTTGATTTTGTCACAAAACAATTTGAGTTTTCAGTTTTCAGTTAGTTCTTATCATTTGACTCCATGCCTAATGGACAAGGCACTTGGTCTATGGTGTTCTTGGCACCTCCAAGGAGATACCATCCCCAGTTGGAGCCAATGTTAGTGTCAGTATTTGCATCCTTCCACCAGTGATCAAATTAAATCTTTCATATCATTTTAGGGGTCCCACTTGGAAATTTTTTATCATTCCACTAGGTCATGCAAAAAGTTTGGCACTTGGTGCATATTTTCATCAAAGTCCATGGTTTTCAAAAAATATCATCTCATTACTTGTTGGCTCACTTTGTCACTACGTTGAGTTTCCATTATTCATTAGTCTTATTTTAGTCATATCATCATGAAATCCATTCAGTCAGTGTGTCCATTAGGTATTAGGGTTTTCAAGGTCCATTAAGTCTTATGGTTTTCAAGGCCCAATAAAACATCATTTCCGTTGCATAAAAGACAAGAAAGGCTAAGAGTGATCAATAAATTCACTTTACTATGTAAATTTCAAATGTAATATTTAGTTTTTATTTCATTATGTAATTTTCATTTCATCATGTAATTTTATGTTTTCTCAATTTTTAATAAGTTCATGGTTTTGAGACAGCTTTCAAATAAAAGGTTTCATGTGCCAAGAAAGCTCAGAAGCTTCAAAATATAAGTGTTTCAATTTATCAAATGATCAATCTTCATATCATAAACAAAAGTGAAAGCTAAATATGTCAGAGTTTAAAGTGAATGAGAAGAAAGAAAAATGGGTCCCAAAGGCAAATGCATTCAAATCATCAAGTATAAAGCCCATCTCAAGACAAAGAAACAACACATTTTCTCCCCCAACCATCAATCTCACATTCCCTCAGCTCGAAAAATCAATTTGCAAGGTCAAATTTCAAGTGTTGGGTGGCACTACACTCCTAGATGTTAGGTGTTGCACTTTTAGAGCTAGCATTGCGTTCCTAGAAGAGGGCGATGTGCACTTGGCAAGGAGGTGTTGCATTCTTAGAACTGGCATTGCACTCTTGGTCATTTTCATCCACATCCATCAAAACTTCATCCAAATGCTCCAAACCACTAGCAAATGGTTTCTTCACCTCAAATAAAAGTAAGCAACACCATTCGTGCCCTCATAGAATTTTCCATTTGCAAGTTTAATGTGACAAATATCTCATTTAAGTTTACGAAGTGTTAAAGCTAAGAAACCCTAAATTGCATTCCTACAACCCTAAATCATTCTCTAGACCTTGTATTCCTGTCCCATATCACATTAAACCTTAATCGTATCCCTACATCACTAAATCCCTATCCCAAAAACTTCATAACCCTAAACCCTAGCTCCTATACTACACATTTTCTAGGCAACTTCCCTTATACATGTAATTAATTTCCCATTCTCGTTTCCTTAACTATTTTAATCCCAAATTAGTCCCCTAAATTCCCTAACCCCCTTCCCTATTCCCCCAATTTTTCCTACTCCCACCCCACTCCCTAAACCTATTTTCCACTCCCCTTTCCCTACCCTATGGTTTCAAAACTAAAAACACTATGGAGGAGGAAGAAAAAGATTACATTGGGGAAGAGGAGGACAGAGAGGGAAGGAGACCTCACAAGGGAGGAAGAATTTTGAGCCTGGAGCCCACCAACACTCGAGAACTGATGGCCTCACCTATGATAGTATCTTTCTTTGAATATGTTGGTTGCCTTGATTTCTGCAACATGATCCAGAGAGTCCAACACCACCCCCTTTTGAGCAGAGTTTTCATTTCAAAGCTCATAGATAATCAGGTAACCTTTGCATGTGTAACCTTCACCATCTCTACACCTATAATTGTTGCTACCATAGGGATACCAAACATGGGTGAGAAGTGGTTTAAGGCCAAAGATTTGGATGAACAGTATTATGAACCATTCATCAAACCAAGGTACAGAAATGAGAGAAAGAGAGTCTTCCCTTTTAGTTACCTTCTTGATAGGTATACCCCCATGATGAAAAACATCATGAAGTACTTCTCTTCTAAATGAAGGTTCTCCAAACTTTACACCTACCATATTAGAATTCTCATGCACTTCATAAGAGTCAAATTTCTCAATATCCCATACTATTTGTTTAGGAGCATAGAAAAAATGATCTACATAGTACAAAAGAGAGAATATGACTAGAAAATGATCGACCTCTTCCATCACTCCTTGATCAAAATCATTGTACTCCATCATCTTGATCAGATGCACATTTCATGGGATACCTTCATTTCCAATGATGTTTTCACTACTCCACAAGCTTAGCATGCTAAAACCATCCCTCCTTCATCTCAACCCTTTGCATCTATTCGTCCATCAACTCAACCTATTAGACCCATACCACCACCATCATCAGTATTTCAGAGTCATATTGGGTCATCCAATAGAATTGTGGTTAAAGATCCTACAAATACAAAAGAGGCTGAGATAGACACATTGCATAAAACCTATCAGAGAGGGCATAGGCAGGTTTTTCCCCATAGATTGTGTGAGGGACCTTGCCTTCTTCATCAGCAAAGCATGTACAAAAGGGAAAGGAAAAGCCAAAAGACGCAGTGGTGTATGAAGAAGTCATGCAAGAGGATGAGGACCCGCATGATGAGGAAAAATATTTTTACCTAGTTAACTTGGATCTATAGGATGATCATGAGGCCTCTAGCTTGATTTTCAAAGAAAATGATGCCCAAATTAGAGAGCTACAAACTAATTTGGATAGATCTCAGTTTTTTATTTCATTTCTTGAGCAGGAAAATAAGCAGTTGAAGGATAAGAAATTTCTTATGGAGCTAGAGCTGCTCAAACAAAAGAGAGGTAAATATATGCTGCCACTTAATGACCCTGGCCATGATGACACCCAAAGCATCAAAACAAGACCAAAGACAAGGGGTCTTAAGAGGGATTTACAACAACACAAGATTAATGAGGAAAAACTCACTTTTGAGGAGAGAATTACCAACTTGGAGGTTGAATATGATAGAGAGACACGGATTTATAGGGTCAAAATCCATCTTGAGAAACTCCTCCCAAGGAAAACAAGGACAAAAAAATTCCTTGAAACTTGTCAAATAGGTACATCACAAGAAACAAGGTCTACAGCATCAAACTCAAGCAATTGCAGGAGAAACATAAGAAAACCCTAGCCAAGAAAAAGGAAGGATACAATATTGAAATCCTTTCTGAGGCATCCCTCATTGCTTATCACATTCCATCTGGTCTTAACAACACAATTTTGGAGGAATTTTGGATATGTTTTGATTTTTTGGGGGTTTTTGCACACTTTTGGCAGTTTCGGCACAGTTACACTACTAGGGCACTGCGCTTCTTCTAAGAGGCTCCAATTGTGAATTTGAAGGCACCATTGGATTCAAAATGGAAAAAATAGGTAGGTTAACCAATTTTATAAGAAAATTTGGGCAAAATGGTAGGTGAAAAGGTCAAAAAACACTCAAAACATCATGTTTCTGCCTGATTTTTCAACTAGGCACTATGCTCTTGACCAGTCTTGGGAGAATGACTTTGTGGGGGGTAAAATATTATCATTTTTGGAAACCAAGGAAATTTTTGGAAAATAGGTAGGACATGATTTCCAATGAGCTATCCTGAGCTCAATTTGGACATTAGAAAACCCTTCAAAAGTTGAGCTGAAGTTGGTACTGTGCTCATGACCTTTCTCTGATTTTTCTAAATTTTTCCAGTTTTCTCAATTTCACCATGGAAAAAACATGTTTTTACCAATGTGATTGATGGATTTAAATGTATTAATAATTTTTTTTAGTTTCCTAGGGTTAAATTCATTAGGTAAAACTATTTGAGAGAATTGATGAATCAACTTCACTAAAGTTAGGGATGAGTCAGTTTGACCTCGCTACACTCTAGGTATGCAGTTCCGACTTTTGTGGATTAGCTCCAAAACTCAAGGATTCAATCCCTAAGATTGGGAGAAGTTTTTTTCGTGCCTATATATTTCATTTCTTGACTCATTTCACATGTTGGATGTTTTTGTATCATTCATAGACACTTGTGTATTCAGATTTTGGTAGGAGTATATTGGATGAGTTGCAGCTATTCTTTGGGATTCATGTGATACTATACTTTAGCATAGTTTCTTATTTAGTTTCATATGTATGAATGTTTTTTATTATTCATTTTCATTTCATATCTATGATATGTTTATTTCTCAAGTTTGATAGGCAGAATACATCTCTTATGCTTTTTTTTTGGAGAATGACCATAATTTGTTTCAGTTCTTCAGTTTAAAAGGAACTCATGCATTGTCATGCTCTTTTTAGCACTTCACCAATCTGATCCATCTCACCCTAAGAACCCTAAAGTGTTAGAGTGCTTACCTACCTTACCCCATCTGATGCCTCCAATTCTGATCTTATTTTCCCTAACGTAGTTCCCTCTTTAACCTAATTCACTCATCTAGCACCCAAATAAACCAATCAAAACCCCTGTGCTACTATACCTAGCCTAAAACCTAATTGATCCAGCCCTCTTGGCTATGATCCCTTAGAGATATCCCTCCCCTGCCTAGTAGAGCTAGCTACATGGTGCGAGCTTGGTCTGTAATTACCTTCACTTGTCTCATCTTAGCCTCGGAGATCTGGTGGACTGCTAAAAGAGTGGGCCCCTTAAAATAAATTAATGGAACATATATTAAAAGATACACATGAGCATTTTTAGTTAACCTACAAAACAATTCACAATGTAAAAAGGACCATGATAGTATAAACAATATGCATTCAACAAGATACATACTAAGGTTAATAAAAAAATAATTAACATTATCTTAAATGAAACCAAATACATAAAAAAAATATAAATAATAGTCTTACAACATTCACGACATATGCATAAAAGTGTTTCAGCTCTAAGAGATTCTCATTATAAAGTGAAAGTTCCAAGAACACATTTACACTGATGTATTACTAGCCCCAATAGTGGAAAAAGAAGCCAACACTTGCTTCTCCAATTAATGATACTCTTCCTATGCTAAACTAGAGAAGCCAAGGCTCCAAATAATATTGTCCAAACCTTTGGTTCGAAGCCATTTTCTTGAGTTATGAAGATTTATTTATAAAAAATGAAATGACCCTCCATTTCCCTTCCCTTCCCTTCATGGCCTTTTAACTTCCCTCGTGACTCTTTGACTTCTTTCGTATTTTCCTAACTGATGACTTCTCATATTCCAAAATTGACACTTGGACTTCCACTTACATATTTTATTTCAAATACAATAATAAAAAAAACCATATATGAAAAAAATGGGTAGAGCCTAATAAGACAAACCAAATAAGACAAACTAGACACGTTGAGCTTGAGTTTGAGGAAACTCTGGCTCAAAAAGTTCAATTTGTAAATTTTCAGTTGCATAGTGATGTCAAGCTTTGTACTATGCGATGGTCTCCTCAAACATTGCAAGAATATTAGGCTAATAGTAGACTGTAGCTTCCATTGCATCTTGGTAGATAGTTTTGGAATGTTTTTGTGTCTCAGTCTTTAATAAGAACAACATAGTATTAATCTTAGCTAGGCCACCAATATGTTTTTGCATGGTTTGTCTATTAATCTCCAAGTCTTATTTGGTATTGATCTTATTTAGCTAGTCGAGTATTTTGAAACTTCTTTGCATGATCGTGCTTATGCTCTTTTCCTATGTAAATTTCCCAACTGAAGGGATCTTATGATATTTTACTAAGGAGTCCACACCATTGTACAACCGTGCATAAGAAGATACGATGTTGGTTATGAAAGTGTTTATTTGTTTACTAACTTTGCACAAAATTTATGACTTCATATTTCTCCAACTTATCTTGTTGTCTTGTTTTCCTAACCAATTTTGATGGTGCACCCTTTTACTCCATTCCCTATTCACAAATTTTTGTTATGGTTGCATGAATTACTTTAAGATATTTTTCATTCTCATGTGATTTCTTATACATATCATGCAAGGGTACATCTGCTTTATGCACGGCTACCAACTCCTCATAAATATTCGTAATAGTTTCTCCAAATGCTTGAACTTCACCATATATTGTTCCTCAAATCTCCTTCAAGTAAACATGTGTGGAAGAAAATTTTTGGGTTTCTACATAGAGTTTTCCTATTTGTTGTCTTGCAGCTTCTAATTCCTTTGCCATTTGTTTACTTTCTTCCATTAGGTAAATTTTATTTGCAATCAAAGGTCCTACAAAGGGAAAGTTAGCTATGGAAATGGTTTGAGGATTCATTCTAGAATCCATGAAAATCACCCTTCTTTATTACTGAAGGAAGAATGTGTGAGGTCATTGGGAAAATGTTTCTTCCTTTTCACATTTCTTCTCTTAATTTCATTGAAAAATAGGCCTGAGAAATATCCATGACAAAGTTGTTTTTGTTTTCTAAATAAGTATACTTCTATTATATAATACACATCACAATATTACATTCATCATCCTCCGGAGTTGGCAAGCTAATTCCGGTGGAAAATACCAAATTCAAAATAGAAAAATAGGGGCTGCCCAAAATGGGGAAACCAACCCATGAGATGTCTTTAGGAAACTTAGAGTGTGCTTCCCATTTAGGGAAACCAGCTATATTCATACCATATCTAGACCCGAAAATAAAAAGAGGCAAATTGAGTGGATTAGAAAGAAATTGACTGAAAAAGAGCACAGAGAATAAAACCCAGTTGTTAAGCTGTTGGTTTCTTGCCATCCTGGATTGGTGGTTGAGGTGGCTCCTCCACAATTTGACACACGTACTCGGAATCATCGTCCTCCAACTTGGACACCAGGGTATTCAATGGAGGAGAGGATGTTGCGTCAGCATGAATTTCTGCAATGGTGTTGTCCTCATCCGAATTGTTGCTTCTTTCATTGTTCGAGATGTCCTAAATTGGTAGAGCCACCATTTTGCATGGGGGAAAGGGGGAGCTGGGGGATATGGTGGATTTGTGAGGATGCTTCCTGAAGAAGGAGCCAGAGCCAAAGGACTGAATGGAAGGCTTAGGAAGGTGCATTGACAGGCAGGCAGAGAGTCTGATGGGTTCAAGGACCTCCAGCTCATCCCAATCGATGGATAAATTCATAGTTCTACCAGCAGTAGCATGAATGGGAGGCCGGGAAGGGATCCCGCGCCCACTGCCCCTGTGGCAATTCATGTAGTGATGGCGGGGCATGGTGGAGGAGAAAATATGCAACTAAGGTGAGGGGGGAAGCTTGGCGTCATGGTTAGGAGCCAAAGGAATAGAGAAATGGAGTAGGGGATTGGCAGAGGCAGAGGTGCAGGGAGCGATAGAGCCAAGCTAGAGAGAAATCAAAATGCTGAAACGGGGAGCTGGTTCCATAAACTTAAGGTCCATGAATGGCGACAGAAATCAAGTTGGCATGACAAGAAGAGTGAATGTGGGCAGGATGACATAAATGCAGGAATGAAGCGGAGAGGACATTGCATAGCAATCGAGGGTGGTGGAGTATAAAGAGCTTACGCTCCATGCATTAATCGCTTTGTTGTGGCCATTTGTGCACATGTGAGGAGGACAGATGTCCATCATCCTCGAGGTTAGGTGGCGGCCAAAATTAATGTGCAATAAGACCCGCATCTGGGGTCCATGACAAGGTTGTTATCTAAAGGAGAAATTGTTCCTTCATCACCTAGAGCTTTCCCATATATAGGAGGTGGCGAAGACTAAGCGATGATTTTGTTTTTACTAGGAATAATATCAACATCTTGGTTATTTTCTACCTCCATGTCCTCGATAACTATTATCTCTTAAATCTCTTGAGAAATATCTTGATCATGTTGTTGTTTATTCTCTTCCTCATATAGCTGATTCTATCTTTCTTCTTATTCTTTCCCTTCCTTATTATTTTTTCTTATTGAATTCACATTTCTTCTTGTTCTGTCTTTTCCTATTCCTCCTTCTACATTTGCTGCTCTTCCTACCCCTTTAGTTCTTCCTCTTATTCCCTCTTCTATGATTCTCTTTGTTTCTTCCTCTTCCTTTCTATCTCCTTAGAAACTTTTACAATAGTTATATCCACGTCGAAATGGTGGCTTTTCTCCTCAACTAAGTTGTGAGAAACCTTTATTTTATACTTAATACTCACTGGGTTGTGATCTCCCGGTTGCCTTGCTTCTGGAGTAGTTTCCTGCTTTGGAGCCACATGGGAAGGACCTTCCTAGTTTCCTAGTGTGTGGAGCCTGGATGCATTAAAACATTAATTCTTTATCTTGTCATCCTCTAGCCTATATAAATTTCTACATGGCCAATTAAAATGAAAATTGGCACAGTGTTTCTTTCAAATATCTCTTGGATCGTACAGATGACAATTTATCATTCCAAACCTAAATTTATCAAACTCTTTGACTTTGACTTTCGCAGCCATTAGGTTCTTTATTTCGTAGGATCTATTTTGCAAATTAAAATTAGGCCAAGGTTATTTTTTTTCCTTATGAAATACTATTTATAATCCTATGGAAAGATGATATGAGACCTCTTGAATGAATAGGTTATCTGGGGTATAAATCGATAAAAAATGTGATGGTTTCTGGCAGCAAAACACCCTAAGGTAAGTGCCATCTGGTGAGGAAAACCAATCAAAAAATTCTGATACTAATTTCATCACGTCAGAGGGCATGCAAGGGGGTTCTTCTTCAAATATCATCCAGTACAGGAATTTCAAGAAGTGGAAAGCTAGCTTCTTAATGACTCCTTTGTAATCCCACTCTGAAATTAGTTTGCAATGAATATCAACAGAAGTTTCCTTTGGTGTCCACTTCCAATCAATTCTAGGAAACGAATTTTGGGCATATATACGATACAACAGGTATCAAAACATGTAGTATTTATTTCTTTTGTCCTTAGGTGGAATTTTCGCCATGTTTACATTAATCCTAAGTTTTTGAGCTAAAAGGTTGAACGAGTTGGATATCTTCCCCTTTGTCACAATATGATGTAGCATGTAAACCCATCCTTTAGGAAGGAATCGATATTATTTTTTCCATATAATCAGTAGCATAACATTATCAGGTACTAAAACACCTCTATGAGGGATATGGCATTTTATGTATTACTGGATGTCTAGAGAAACTTAGTTTTCTCTTTTACCCATGTTTTGATAATGTCCTTGGTTTTTAAATAATCATTAACTGCATATAATTAAGAATCCATATATTCATCGGGCTTAGGAAAGTGGTACAATAAGTGAATATCATGGGCTTAGTCAGAGGTAAGTTTCTTCCCACTAACATTATTGAGGGTCATATGTTTAGTATCCAAGTGTTGCAGAATCCATTTGATGATATCTGCATAAGCTAGGACTGGGAAACTGCACACATCCTTGTGGAAATATGATCACTAGATGTTAATGTACACTTGTTTGTCCTCCATATATTCCTTAAATTTCATAGCTTTGAATGCATATTTGACCACATCACATGTCATATCAGAGACCTTTTCTATGAAGAGATGAGTATCACATAGAATAGGGACAGTGACAAGATGCCTCTTGACCACATCCTTGGTAATTATTTCTATTGTTTCTTTTGAGGTTGATTTCATGGGAGGCATGATGATGGATACTGATGAAGAAGAGATGGGTTCAAACCTATAGTACATGTAACAATAAATGCACTCATGAAGAAACAAGTTATATTAAGAAAATCAGTTCATCAATCAAACTTAAATAAAAAAAAACGTCGACTAAGGAAAGGGATTGCGTAGTTTTTTGCATTTTAGAGGAAAACTAAGCTCAGGAATTTGGCACTGCATAGTGAAAGAGGGGACTGCACAGTATTAGGAGATAGGGAAGAAGCTTGATGCTTGAAACTGTGCAATTCAAAATATCAGCTAGGAAGGAGAGAGAAAGGATTACGCAATATGTAGTCTCAGAAGCCAATGTTAGGCACTGAGGGATGTATTTGTGCAATGTGCATTTGGGCAAGCCAGTGATTTCACATTGCACAGTCTTAGAGGTTAGTAGGTGAGCTTGATCCTTGGAGTTGTGAAATACGCAGTTAGGGAGGGAACAATTGCTAAAGGATAGTACAATTTTCCAAGGGAGAGAGATATATTTTGAGATATGAATCTAGGGAAGGAATAAGTGTAGATATACCTTATGATTTATATCAATCAAAAACATGGGCTAGAAAATATCATTCAAAAGGAAAAACATGCATGCACAAAAAGTCCCTGTAGCAACATTTGTTGGTAGGAAAAATAGAAAGAAGGTGATACGACACCTATAAAAAATGAATGACAGACCAAAGAAACACGTGTAAAATCTAATAATATTAGGAACCCTAGATACCATGAAATCAAATAGTAAAAATAAGGTGCACATAGACAAAAGCAACAAAAGCGACAGAAAAAACAACAAAAAACGACACATGAAAAACTTACTTGGAGAGGCACTCCAAACAAAGTCCAAATCTCCTTGATATCATGAGGAATACTAGAGCTTCAAGTTCAAGGCTAAAAATGAGATCTACTAGGCTCTATAATATTTATTTCCCTCATGGAGCTAGGATTATGGTTTCTAACTAACAAGCCTAAAACAAGGAGGAATAGATACTTGTCTTAAGATCTATAACTGAAACTTTGTGCCACTTTTCCTAAGGTGATTATGCACTCCATATTTTCTAGGGATGCACACTTGGTTTCTCTAGGGAGTTGCATAGTCTCACTTGTAGAAGGGATTCTGTAATTCCCAGTGACAAGGGATTGCACAATCCACTGACTCAGTGAGTTGCGTCGTCTTGAATCTTAGTGAGTGATTGCACAGTTCACATGCTTAGTAACATCCAATCTCGTAGGTTTTCACAGTTCTAATCTTCAAGGGATTATGCAATCTCCAGTTGTAGTGGATTATGAAAATCTTAGAGGGAAGACCAGAAATTGGTGCAAAATCAAGGAAGAAGTTGGGTCATATTTAGAATCTGTTTAGTTGTTTTCGGAAAGAATTAATCATCGTCAATACAACCTAGTGAAGTCATCACAAGAACTTCATGCAAGGATAAGCCATCATAACACTAGAAAATCAAGAGGAATACTTGACGAAAGTGAAAGATAGGTTCTTATAGATAGAAGGTAGGCTCCAAAATCAAAGCATAGGAAAATTTTTGGACGGGGTTGTAGCAACTACACATTTGGTGACACAGTTGGTATAATTCCAACTCTATAAACCAGGTCTAGCCTTTCAATAAGTATTTTTCATCTCATAGATCACCATATCTTATTTACTTAGCTCGAGTTAAAGATATAGTTCCTTCATTCCCTTCCTTGAAAACACACTAAAAAAGGAAATTCAAAACTCAATTGTTTTGATTTCTTATCAGCATTATATAGATATGCAAGTAAAAAGTATTATGAGAGTCTTATTTTTAATCTCTGGTGTTACTCTGTTGCCAACAATCCTAGATAGTACCCTGATGGAGTCACTACAAGAACACAAACATTGCCTTGTTACTAACAACCTAAACAATACCCCGACAAAGTTTCTTACTTCACCTCCCTGTGTACAAATCCTTTCTCTTATTTCACGCTTTATTTAATATTTATTTATAGAACTCTATTGCGAAACTTATTATTTCATGGGGCGAAATAGGGATCATTAGAGGAAATTTTAGCCTAAAAGTGCCCATGAAATTTTCATGTGATTTACATATCATAATTTTTAATCTGATCAGAATCCTTTAAATTTAAAAATAGGTACATGTAAATATTTTGGATGGAAAAGAAGGAAAAATAATTTTTTTAATTGTAATTTTGGTTTATCTCCTTATAGTTTTACATAAATTTCAAGTGTAGACACTCATTTGATCTGGAATTAATTTTTTCATCTAACGAGTACCCATTATGCATACTTTTGAGAAGACCCACATTGATAAAATTGAAGATACATACATTAAAAAAATCGTGTTGATGTGTACCCATTATGCATACTTTTGAGAAGACCCACATTGATAAATAAATGAAGATACATTAAAAATCATGTTCAACACACTTTTTTAATGTATCTACGATTTTTATCAACGTGGGTCTTCTGAAAAGTATGCATAATGGGTACTCAATGGATTCAGAATTTAATTATTCTACATCCAAAAAGTGTCTACGTTCTAAATTTGAGTTAAAATTTAAAGAGATAAGACAAAACTAGAAATAAATAAATAAAAAGTAGTTTTCTTCTTTTCCCTCCAAAATTTAGAACTATTATTTTATTATTTTAACTATTATTTTATTATTTTTCCTTAGGAGGCCACTTTTAGGCTAAAATTTCCTTTAATTCCTGACTTATTGAGAGTAAAAGAGGTTGTCCCTTCAAAGAGGGATATATATATACCTATGAAATACAATCCACTTATTTAAGTTTCCTTCCCCCATTACTCTACTCAACTAAGTTGAGAAGTTAAAACTGATGAAGCATAAAAAAATGATTAAAGAAGAGAGCACTAGTTATAGATTTAAGCGCCATGATTCCATTAAGGCTTCCTTTGAGAAACAACATTTTTTGAATCCAAGCATCATAGAATAAAAGATACAAGGCCCATGCAAAGAAAGGAATAGATAGAGAAACAAGAATTGATACATTGTACAATGTCCTCTTGAACTTCGCCACTCCTATTTTAAAACCAATGCACGATTTCATACAAGTTTTATTACAATAAATAAATAAAAACAGGAAATCAAAGAGAAAACAAAACAAAAACACAATTAAAATGACCTAAACCTACTCCTAAACTAACAGAAGATAGGTCAAGATTCCATAAAGATAAATTTCCATTGAAACTAATGAAGCATTACCTGACTTATGTCTGTGAGGGAATCAATAAGAAGAAATATCATAGAGAAAAGCACATGAAAAGAAAGATAAAATGTGACATGTTCAATAATCTGAAGACACAAAACATGAGCAGAAAATTACAACAAGAAATCATGTTATAAACATTCTACTGATGCATCATGATTTTTACATGCATCAGAATAGACTCTCATATCAAAGCATACATTCTGACTCTCAGTCTTGGAAAACGTAAAGAAATATAAAAACTTTTTTTTAGAATTGGGGCTCACTAACTATGATTCCTCCATCCATTGAGCAATAAGGCCATGATAAGAAGATGATGGATCTTGAGGTTGAAAGATAGGTTCATTTTAAACTTTTATAATCACCTGAGGAGGTTTTTTCCTAGAAAGAATATCAATATGATCATGCTTTGAACATCCATCAAAATCACAAGATCCTTAAATAACCATCAATGTAGGTCAAATTGTCTCCACACCTTGCAATTTTTCCAAGACATTTGAATATAGATCATAAAAAATTAGTGGCTTAGAATAATCGACAAATGAATACATAAGATCATTGCTAGGTGAACCAATGAATATATAAATAAAATCATGACCAAAGTTCGATTTTTATTCAAAATAAGGGAATCCTCATGATTTTATGAACCATAGAGAGGGATTAAGCGAAAACTAGAGATTTCATTATTTGTTTCTTCATTGATAAATTTAGGGATGAGATAGATTATGCTGAAAATCAACAATAATATGTGTGTCTAATTTGTTTTTCCCTTAAATAGATTGGAAAATAAATTTTAATATTATCTCACAAAAACTTGTATCAGTTAACTAAATCAGAAAGACTGAGTTAGCTCAAGAATTTTGAGTTGAGGGTCAAAGGTGAGCTATGTAGAGTGATTCTATTATTTTGGGGGTCTAGTGCAGTTAATGCACTAGTGTGGTGTGAGTGTAACCAATTAACTCAAATTAATTGAGTTAAAATAAGTTTAACTAGTTCTAACTGAGTGATGAGCTAGTGAGAGGTCCAGTGAATTAAATGAGATTTTATTCACAAGTATTCATGAATCAGTTACATGCATGTCAATTCTGATGAATACCCAGTTGAGACAAAGGTTAAAGCGAAGATAACTATCAATTTTATTATTAGAAAATTACCTAGGTGCAGTTATAAAGTGATAAGATGCCCATGATGGATTGCGCAATAAAGGAAGATTGGAATTCCTATTTAATAGGGATTTATTTTCCTAGAAATTGTGGGAGCAAGGGAGTTCTGAGGAAGGCAAGGAATTGGCTATGTGTTTGTCTATTTTTTCCTAGATCGGTGTGAGACGATTGGTAGAGTGAAAAATATTCTTGTGAGAAAGATGCATTGTATTTTTTCATGATTCCTTGGCTTATTATACATTAGAGATAGAGGGGTTTTGAGAAATTTCTTTCCCCAGGAAAATATTGTGTTGTGCGATTGATACTTCTTTCTCTTACTTCCATGTGATTGAGCGACCGTAAATATTGTAGAAGGATTCACTATCTTATTTTAGTACATTACATGATCGGATTGAATCCATTGGTATAATTTCTACATGGTATCAGAGAGCTAGGAATCACAATAATGGAGAAGAAATGGAGTTTTGGTTGAACAATATTCAAAATTTTAGATACATTCCTTGGAGCTAGCAGCTGACCAGGATGTCTTTTACTGGCTTGAGACTCAAATATGCAATCAAGGGAAATTTGAACTATATTGCATGGAAGTAAAATATGGAGGTAGTATTGGAGGATAATAGGCTGAAGGAGTTCATTGACAATGATATTCTTGAACTCAATCAGGTAGGTGTTGTGCAGCAGGAAGAATGTTGGAAGAATGTTGAAAAGGCGAGGAGGATATTATTAGAGGGAGATCGAGATCATATTATCTCAAGTCTCCATGGAAAGGCAACTCCATACGCTATGTGTAATTTCTTGAAAGATCTATTTCAAAGAAGTAGTGACCACAGGAAATTGGCACTCAAGGACAAGCTCAAGAAAATTAAAATGGAGAAGAGTGACACTATCCAGAAATAATTGACCAAGTTCACTCAATTTTGAGATGAGATTGGAAGTGTTGGGCTTATTGTATCTGATGATTACTTGGTGAGCCTAACACTCTAGGCCTCCCCAAGAACTGGCGTAGTTACCAGTACTTTGTGAATGGAAGGGAGAAGTTACCAAAGTGGGAGTGACTATGGCCGGATTTGGTATAAGAAGAGTTTTGAAGGAATACCAGGGATGGATCCTCATCCAACACTGATGACGAGGAAAATTGTTCCTTAGTTGGCAAGGAAAATAAGAGAAGAAATGAGACATGTCAAAGGTGAAATGTTTCAACTGTCATGATCATGGACATTATGCCACAAATTGTCTAGAAAAGAAGAAAATCAATAGGAAGGCTCTGGGAGCTGCAGCAGGTAAATATTTGGCCTCACAGTTTGATTTGGACTTCTCTCTCATCACATGCATGGTGTCAATTATGATGGTATCTATGTGGTACTTGGATAGTGGAGAATATTACCACATGATTGGAAACAAAGAACTCTTTAGTAGCTTGGAGGAGAAGGATCTTCATATCAACATCAATATGGGTGTTGACAGGAGGTATAACACTACCAGGATTGGTACAGTTACTTTCCAAAGAGAGTCAGGAAAATCTTCCATATTAAAATATTTCATGCATGTACCGGGTTTAAAAAATAATTTAGTTTCAGCGCTATGTTGGAGGATCTTGGATAAGATGTGGTTTTCAGTGAAGGAAAGGGGCTCCTTCATCACAAAGCCATGGGACAGGTAAAGAATATTGGGGTTTGTGTGAAGAACCTCTACAAAATTGATGTAGATGGCCAAGTAACATTGAGTAGTAAAGTATATGAGTTGGTGAGTCGATATACCGGTGAGTTATGGCATAGGAGGTTGGGTCATATACACCACAGTGCTTTGAAGATAATGTAGAAGATTTCTACAGGGATTCCAAAGGGTACACTTGCATAGAGAGACACATGCAATGGTTATACTATGGGGAATTATAAAAAGGCCACCTTTCATGAGAAGGAGAACTGATCAACGACAATCCTTGAGAGATTTCACTCAGATGTGTGTGGACCATTCTCAATAGCTTCCACAACAAAGCATAGGTATTATATGATTTTTATTGGTAATTATTCTAGAAAGTGTTGGATTTTCTTCATGCAAAAGAAATATTAGACATTCTTCAAGTTTTATGAATTCAAGGCACTAGTAGAGAAAGATACAGGGAATAAGGTGAAGGATCTAATGAGTGAAAATGGTGGTGATTATATCTCTAATGAATTTAAGAACTCTTGTGTGAAAAAAGGAATTCAGAGAGAATTGATTGCACCTCATAACCCACAACAGAAAGGGGTTGCAGAAAAAAAGTACATAACAATTATGAGAGCAGCACGAGCTATGTTACATGATCAGGGCGTACCATTGCATTTGTGGGTAGAGGCATGTAACACAACGGTATTTGTGCAGAACCATAGTTCTCATCGAATACTTGGCATGAGTACACCAGAGGAGGCTTTTTTAGCTAACAAAACCAGATGTTTCATATTTTAAAATTTTTGGCTCATTTTCCTATTGTCAGGTGACCAAATATGCCAGGAAGGAGCTAGAACCAACAACAGAGGTTTGGATATTTTTGGGGTACACTGATATTCCCCACAACTATTGGGTGTATTTTCCAACAAACATGATGACAATTGTAAGGATAGATATTAAATTTGATGAGGAGAATGTGATACAATTGTCCCTTGAGAGGCAAATTTAATTTCATGTAGAAGAGGAACTCCTTTCTCCAAAGGATGAACCTCAGGATGTGAAGTAGCCACATGCAAAGAAACAGACAGTGGCAGAAACCACTCATGCAGAGCCATCAACCAGAAACGGTAGGAAGCGAACCAGAGATGCTTAAAGATTGATGCAAGATGTGGCAGAGAATGTAGGTGAACCTACATCATAGTGCATGAAAAGAAGGTCCCTATATGAAGAAGTGAAGGTTCTCTACTATGACTCATGAAGATGAAGAAGCGCAAAATGAGATATAAAAATTACAAGAGAAAGTGCACCAAATGTTTCTCTCGCAAAGAGCAACAAAAAATGAAATGGAAACTTTGAAGAAAGGCATGGAAGCTAAGATGGATGGTTTGAAGAAAGGCATGGAAGCTAAGATGGATGGCATGGAAGCTGGCATGGAAGCTAAGATGGATGACATGAAAGACAACATGGAAAAAATGAAGAATGATCTAAAAGCAAACATGGAAGGTTTGACAAAGTTGATACAAGAAATGTTTCCTAATGGAAAAAAGATAGTAGAGAAAACTCATGATGAGAAAAAAATAAATGTTAATCATGATTTCATAAAATTTAATTTTGGAGGGAAGAATGACCATATTCCAAAGATGGATATGAGGAATTTTGATGGCAAGAATCCCGTAACATGGATACTACTGATGGAGCAATATTTTGATCTCAATAATGTGCAAAACACACAAAAGGTACGCATTGCAACTTTGCATTTAGAAAAAAATACATTTTTATGGTATCTGTTAGACTCGGTCTTATGAGTCCTCCGTGAGAGTCAAATTCACCAAAGTTCATTTCTCATCATTTGCAGTCATTAATGTTTTTTTTGGTCAAAAAGAGTCATTTTAGTTTCTCAATCTAGGGTTTGGTTTTTAGAAATGTCGAATAATGCTCGCAGGCCGTGAGGATGTCTTCAATAAGTTTTCATTTCAGGATTTTCATCGTCAAAATTGGTCGAGGATGCTTCTTCTTCAAAACTCTGTTTTGAAGAAGAAGTTGTCAAATTTGTTTTTAAATGTGTAATATTTCAAAGTTTTTTGGGCATGAAATGCTTCAAACGCCGCCATGATACTTTGCCAAAATTCAATATCGGTCATCCCTGCGGAACGAGCAAAGAGATTCATCATTAGTTCAAATGAAATGAAAAAGTCCCAAAAACAGAGTTTGTAACTAAAGGCATTTTCAAACATTATGAAAATGATTTTGGCAACATTAAGATTAGAAATCTTCATCATGTCTCCAAATGTGTAAAGCTCATTTTCACTCCAAGAGCATTCAAAAAATCCAAGTGAAAGTCAAGTTTGAAGTCTGGAGGGACGGAAATGCGTTTTAGAAGGGCAGACTGGGCGTTTGCAAGCAACGCGGCGCATTGGCATAGAGCGCGGCGCGCAGAGCCAAAATGCACAGTGCAAAATTGCACTGGCGCGGCGCATCCAGCCTGCGCGGCGCGTTGGGCTGGAGCGCGGCGCACAGGCCCAAAACATTAATTTTTTCTGTCATTTCTTTCCAATTTCCAAATTTAATCGGTTATTTCGTGTTGAGGAAGATTGTAAAATTTGGGTAAATGAAATACCGGTGATTGCAAATTATTCCATTAGA
The DNA here is from genome assembly GCA_034641835.2 of Pinus albicaulis. NCBI lineage: Eukaryota > Viridiplantae > Streptophyta > Pinopsida > Pinales > Pinaceae > Pinus > Pinus albicaulis. The sequence goes on from CM076584.1 coordinate 1,252,102,492, forward strand.
TTCTGTTTGTTTTGAAATCAAGGCTTCCTAAGGTGGCAGTTGATACATTGGCGCCATTTAAAGGCATTCAGTTTGTGTTTCTATGAGTAGGAGGGATAGCAAGCTTCGTGGTGGGAATGCGCGAGAGAAATGTGACGATAGTGACCACTTCCACGAATTTTGATGGGCCCTTCAACAATTTCATAGCCTCCAGGGGTGTGGTGCCCATGTTCATCACAACTTCTTAGTGCCTGCCCTTCTTTGGCAGCACGCTGGACCTCGTTCATTCGATTCACGTTCTCAGCAACTGGATACCGATCACGATGCTGGAATTTGTACTGTTCGACATCTACAGGGTCCTCCGCCCTGGTGGAGTTTTCTGGCTCGACCATTTCTGGAAAGGATTGGATTTAACAAGCTCAAGTTGTCTATTGGGCGTAAGTTGGACAGAGGGATCCAATTCAAGGAAATGTCTATTTCAGCCTTACTGGAAAAACCGCTCTCTCCCAAGACAAGCAGACGTCTTTGATTTTTCTTTTCATCAGGCCCATATTTCAAGTTTTTTTTTTATAAATTGATTACAATTCAGATGTAATAAAGGCTGAATATCAATTTGCAGAAGGAAGAGACATCTCTAGGGTGTTAGTCCCATGGCGTTAGCTTGGAATGCATTTCTCATCATTTTGCTGGCATGTGGAGAATCTTGTTAAAGCCAAAGGATATGTATTCGCTGGTACTGAAAGGATATTGAGCTATTTTTATTAAAAATTAGTTTTTATTCAAATGGTAAAAGAGAAAGTGGTAGTCAAAGACCGGAAAGCCCAAATTAAACAAAGACTACCTACCACAGCAAAAAGATAGGAACCGATTGCCTATTTTTGACTACAGTTGCAATTCAAAGGGTCTACGCTCCAGATTTTGTCTTTTAATTGGTCATCAAGCAGATTGCATATGGAACGCTGCTCCCTTTCAGAAAAAGATGATTAGCTCTTCAGCTGTTGTTTGTTAATAATGATTAAACCATTCCTTATTTGGGTCGATCTGTTTTCAACATAGGGGATTATTTATGGTATTGAAAATTCATTTGTAAAAAGGGGGAAGAGTTCTGAAAAGGTGTGGGAGGAAAAAACCCAGCGCTATCACTGTACAGTTTTGACAGAGAAATAATTGAATGGTACAGCTCTGAGTTATAATATTCTTGTGGTATGAGTTTAGTATGTGTTTCCTCTTTATGTTTCATGTGTTTTTGTTATGTTCACAGTTCATTCATAATCATTTTCAGCTAAATTCTTTTACAGTAAGAAAGGTAGAATTCAGTTATTACTCTGCCTTGAGGAAGTGTTCAGACTTTGTGTGTCTTCTTCTATCTGAAAAGGATTCATTGGTTAATGCCCTTTTCAGCTTTCTTAAACAGTCTTTTCATCCCATATTATTTGAAAATTGATTGCTAAAACCTCATGCCTATCTCGCCTTATGAAATACTCTGTGCCTTTGATTAAATCTCTCTGCTCATGCTGTTCTTTGTCCCATACAACCCAGAAACTCAGCTTAAAAATCAAAATAATTTTTTCCTATCTATTTACTAGCCTAAAATCAGTATCCATTATAGGTCATCTTAGCCCCTTTGAAGACTTTTTGCCGAGATAGACCCGGAGAGAGCCCTCTCCTATCCTTGTAGGGCTAGCTACGAGGCTAAGCTTGGTTTGATGTTGCCTTGAGTTTTACCTTATTTTAGCCTAAGGTATATTTGAGCGCTAAAATAGTGGCGACCATACTGGGGAAGATGGTTTGTGTGTGAATGTAACACTTGATCTATAGATTGTCTTGCCCCAGTACATACATCAAGTTCAGATCTGATCGTTGATGGTGAACAATGATTAGACATCAGAAGGTTGAAATCATTCACCTGGTGACTTCATTCACTGAACAATCCAGAAATCGATGCTTCATGGTGACTTTATTGCAAGGAGATCAGTAGCTTTAAGATTGTCAAGATGGATCGGGTTGCAAGAAGATACGCTCCCATGAGCCAAGATCACATTCCAGGCTTTCCAAATAAAATTCCAAAGGTAGATTGGTCAAGGAATCTGCCTACGTTTAACGATCATGGTAAGAAGGATGCCGCTTTACATCTGGTTAGATTTCACATGCATATTCGTAAGTTGAAGGTGGATTTTCCTGAAGATTTCTTGATGAAGATATTCCTGACCACTCTGGAAGGTGAAGCCCAATCTTGGTATGAAAATTTGCCGCCGGCCTGTATTTACTTTTTAAAGGATTTTCATGCCCTGTTCATTGAAAGATATCAAGCATCTTATCCATCATTAAATTTAGTTCATGACTGTTGCAAACATGCTTCTACTTTTATTGAAAGCCTTGAGAAATATTATGAAGATGATAATTTCATGGATGATGAGATCATGGAAGCCCTGTATGAAAATCCATTTCAGCAGCATAAATACGATCATGAAAATTTGCAGCAGGATCAAGATCTTAGTACGGTGGAAAATGAAGCAAATTTGCATCTTGACAGTCAACAGGAATTACATGAAATGGATCAGCAGTATGAGGAAAATCTGTATACTCCTTCACTTGAAATCAATGAAGACAATCACTATTTGAGCAGAAGAAAACAAAAGGTATTATCTCCTCTATCTGAAGACGAGATAGATCAACTCTTGAATGGTCACGTTCCAGCTCAAGTTAACGTAGATCTGCAGTGTACACATGGTCAAGAAGGTGATGGTGGAACTTCTTCTGAAAAGGATGACAGTCCTATAAGAAACTTTATAGATCAGCAAGTTGAAGTTGAAGATTGCCAGATGACTGAAAATGATGAAAGAGAAAGTTTTGTTTCAAATCTGTCCATGGAAGAAGACAGCATGCAGGGAAGTCAAGTTTCGATTGCAGATTGTGATAATGTCCAGTCAGCTATTCCAGTTTCAGATTCAGATTGTGATGACCAAGAATACCTTGTGCAGAACTCTACTGTTGAAATCATCTGGGATGCAGAAGATAGAGTTGTGAATCCAAATGTTCTTATTTCATTAGAAGACAGCCTTCGTAAAGAGGTAATCCTGGCAGTTCATGAACAACAAGATGAGATCTTTGTTCAAGTAAGTGAAAAGGTTTCTCTTGGTGAATTTATGGTAGATGATAGAATTTTTAGTGTTGGGTGTCAAGAATCATCTGAAGTTTCTTTTCTTATGATTGATGAATGTAATGAGGAATATGAGAATCTGGTTGTTATATCATATGAAGATGACCTACAATACATTCAGACTGTAGAAGATCAGAACATTCAGGACTACCTTTCAGACTCTTCTTCGTATGTCACATGTTTTGAAATGTTTTTTCAAGAGGAGAGCTACCCATCTATTTATTCAGAATGTTTTGAAGACCAAGAACAGACTTTTATGGAAGGAAGATCAGAAGTAGAAGAAAAAGGCACCTTGTTCTTTCAGTAGGAAGTAAATATTCATGTTTTTCAGGATCCACTAGCACATCTGTTACAGTCAGCAGTGAAGGTGATTATTGTAGTATTCAGTGATGAAGGAGATCATGATCAATTATTTTTTCGGATGCCCAGTTATCAGTATTTATTGTTGACCAGTAGATCTGATCAGGATAATCAATCAAGAAAGCATTTTCTTGATTGGTTGCATTGGCATTTTGATATAGTTTGATGATATATTGTCTTGTAAGAAACACAGGCAGTTATGTACTGCCATCAAGCTTTAAGTTTTAAGTTCAGGTCTTATTCATTTTGAGTCATTTGTCGAGTCAGTTTTCAGTCTTTTCAGTCAAGTTTCAATCAATAAATGAGTCAAAATCTTGTGTGGTTTGTCGAAATAATGATTCCATTGCCCAATGGACGAAGGCACTGTTTGTTGTTCCAAAGATCTGTTGTTCTTGGCACCTCCAAGGAATTGCAGCTGCCATCCCCATTGGAGCCAATGTTAGACTCGGTCTTGTCAGTCCTCCGTCAGAGTCAAATTCACCAAAGTTCATTTCTCGTCATTTGCAGTCATTAATGTTTTTTTTGGTCAAAAAGAGTCATTTTAGTTTCTCAGTCTAGGGTTTGGTTTTCAGAAATGTCAAATAATGCCCACAGGGCATGAGGATGTCTTCAATAAGTTTTCATTTCAGGATTGTCATCGTCAAAATTGCTCGAGGATGCTTCTTCTTCAAAACTCTGTTTTGAAGAAGAAGTTGTCAAATTTGTTTTTAAATGTGTAATTTTTCAAAGTTTTTTGGGCATGAAATGCTTCAAACGCCGCCATGATCCTTTGCCAAAATTCAACATCGGTCATCCTTTCGGAATGAGCAAAGAGATTCATCATTAGTTCAAATGAAATGAAAAGGTCCCAAAAACAGAGTTTGTAACTAAAGGAATTTTCAAACATTATGAAAATGAGTTTGGCAACATTAAGATTAGAAATCTTCATCATGTCTCCAAATGTGTAAAGCTCATTTGCACTCTAAGAGCATTCATAAAATCCAAGTGAAAGTCAAGTTTGAAGTCTGGAGGGACGGAAATGAGTTTTAGAAGGGCAGACTGGGTGTTCGCAAGCAACGTGGCGCATTGGCATAGAGCGCGGCGCACCCACTGGGCGCGGCGCGTAGAGCCAAAATGCACAGTGAAAAATTTCACTGGCGTGGCACATCCAGCCTACGCGGCGCGTTGGGCTGGAGCGCGGTGCATAGGCCCAAAACATTAATTTTTTCTATCATTTCTTTCCAATTTCCAAATTTAATCGGTTATTTCATGTTGAGGAAGATTGAAAAATTTGGGTAATTGAAATGCTGGTGATTGCAGATTATTCCATTAGATTTTGTTTTTTTTTAAATCAAGGCTTCCTAAGGTGGCAGTTGATACATTAGTGCCATTTAAAGGCATTCATTTTGTGTTTCTATGAGTAGGAGGGACAGCAAGCTTCGTGGTGGGAATGCGCGAGAGAAATGTGACGATAGTGACCACTTCCACGAATTTTGACGGGCCCTTCAACAATTTCATAGCCTCCAGGGGTGTGGTGCCCATTTTCATCACAATTTCTCAGCGCCTGCCCTTCTTTGACAGCACGCTGGACCTCGTTCATTCGATGCACGTTCTCAGCAACTGGATACCAATCACGATGCTGGAATTTGTACTGTTCGACATCTACAGGGTCCTCCGCCCTGGTGGAGTGTTCTGGCTCGACCATTTCTGGAAAGGATTGGATTTAACAAGCTCAAGTTGTCTATTGGGCGTAAGTTGGACAGAGGGATCCAATTGAAGGAAATGTCTATTTCAGCCTTACTGGAAAAACCGCTCTCTCCGAAGACAAGCAGACGTCTTTGATTTTTCTTTTAATCAGGCCCATATTTCAAGTTTTTTTTTTAAATTGATTGCAATTCAAATGTAATAAAGGCTGAATATTAGTTTGCAGAAGAAGGAGACATCTCTAGGGTGTTAGTCCCATGGCGTTAGCTTGGAATGTGTTTCTCATCATTTTGATGGCGTGTGGAGAATCTTGTTAAAGCCAAAGGATATGTATTCACTGGTACTGAAAGGATATTGAGCTATTTTTATTAAAAATTAGTTTTTATTCAAATGGTAAAAGAGAAAGTGGCAGTCAAAGACTGGAAAGCCCAAATTAAACAAAGACTACCTACCACAACAGAAAGATAGGAACCTATTGCCTATTTTTGACTACAGTTGCAATTCAAAGGGTCTACGCTCCAGATTTTGTCTTTTAATTGGTCATCAAACAGATTGCATGTGGAACACTGATCCCTTTCAGAAAAAGATGATTGGCTCTTCAGCTGTTGTTTGTTAATAATGATTAAACCATTCCTTATTTGGGTCGATCTATTTTCAACATAGGGGATTATTTATTGTATTGAAAATTCATTTGTAAAAAGAGGGAAGAGTTCTGAAAAGGTGTGGGAGGAAAAAACCCAGCGCTATCACTGTACAGTTTTGACAGATAAATAATTGAATGGTACATCTATGAGTTATAAGATTCTTGTGGTATGAGTTTAGTATTTGTTTCCTCTTTATGTTTCATGTGTTTTTGTTATGTTCACAGTTCATTCATAATCATTTTCAGCTAAATTCTTTTACAGTAAGAAAGGTAGAATTTAGTTATTGCTCTGCCTTGAGGAAGTGTTCAGACTTTGTGTGTCTTCTTATATCTGAAAAGGATTCATTGGTTAATGCCCTTTTCAGCTTTCTTAAACAGTCTTTTCATCCCATATTATTTCAAAATTGATTGCGAAAACCTCATGCCTATCTCTCCTTATGAAATACTCTGTGCCTTTGATTAAATCTCTCTACTCATGCTGTTCTTTGTCCCATACAACCCAGAAACTCAGCTTAAAAATAAAAATACTTTTTTCCTATCTATTTACTAGCCTAAAATCAGTATCCATTATAGGTCATCTCAGCCCCTTTGAAGACTTTTTGCCGAGATAGACCCGGAGAGAGCCCTCTCCTGTCCTCGTAGGGCTAGCTACGAGGCTAAGCTTGGTTTGATGTTGCCTTGAGTTTTACCTTATTTCAGCCTAAGGTAGATTTTAGCGCTAACAGTATCGATGTATTTTCTCTCATGAATAAATTATCAATTGGTCAATTTTTACGGAGGAAATGATAGCACATTATGAGGATACAAAGAGTAACACCTTCTTTAGCCAATTGATAAATCTCAAACAAAAGGGTTCAGTGGTGGAGCACATTGAGGACTTCCAAAAATTGAATATAATGGTAACTGATATTTTAGAGAAACACCAGATTGATGTCTTCATAGGGACTTTAAAGGATAACATCCAACATGAAGTTCTTTTCTGGGAACCTTATTCATTGGAGAAGGATTTTAGATTGGGAAGAAAAGTTTAATGTAAAATTATGGTGACAAGGAAGCCTACCACTCACATCTATAAATATGGAAGTGTGGCTACTCCTAGACTTTCACAACTTACAAGTTTTACACCAAAAAAATTGCAAGAAAAAAGAGAAAAATGGATTTTCTACAGTTATGATATCAAATACACTAAAGGTCATAACTGTGCTGAGAAGAAATTATTTTATATAGATTGTGAAGAGGAGGAATAAAATGAAAAATAAAATTCAGAAGAAGAGGATATACACCAGGAACCAACCCTAGAAGAAGAAGAAATGAGTTCAACCATAGCATGTAATGCATTGGTAGGAATTACCACTCCTCAAACTCTCAAGATATAAGGACATATCAAGAAGAAAAAGGTAATAGAGTTGATTTATTCAGGTAGTACTCATAATTTTATTCATTGTAAAGCAACCAAGGAATTGAATTGTTTCCTATACCCAGCACCAAAATGTCATGTGATGGTTGAAAATGGAGGAACTATAAATTTCTCTGGAAAATGCCATAATATCAAGATAACCATGGGGGAATATGTATTTAATATTCTAATGCTTTCCATTCCAATGGGAGGTGCTAATGTTGTACTAGGAGTACAATGGTTACTTTTCTTGAATTTTTTTTTCAAAAGGAAAGGAAATCGAATTACGGGGTATCACAGGGAAGTAGGGAAAGATAATAATCATGATCATGATCATGATATTCATTTGATTCCAGGAAGTGTTCCTCCAAACATGAGGCCTTACAGCTATCCTTATGTCCAAAAGAGACAAATTGAATGTATGATTGCAGAAATGTTAGAGGCTGGTATAATTCAAACTAGTCAAAGTTCTTTCTCTGTTATAGTAGTATTGGTGCACAACAAGGATGGATCATGGCACATGTGTATAAATTATAGGGAGCTCAATAAGCTCACTATGAAAGATAAATTTCGCATTCATGTGATTGATGAATTATTGGATTAATTACATGGAGAAATTTATTTTACCAAGTTGGATCTTCGTTCAAGATATCATCAAATTAGAATGAAGATTGAAGATATTATGAAAACAACATTTCAAACTCATGAGGGTCATTATGAATTTTTGGTCATGTCTTTTGGCCTTACCAATGCACCTTCTACATTTAAAGGGTTTTTGAATTCCATTTTCAAACCTGGCCTTAGAAAATTAGTGCTAGTATTTTTTGATGATATACTAATCTACAAGAAGTCTTGGAAGGATCATGTTCAACATGTTGACAGGGTGCTCAAACTATTGGAGGAGAAACAATTATATGTAAAAACATCCAAATGTTTCTTTGGAGTACAAGAGGTGGAATATCTGGGTCATATGATATCTCACGAGGGTGTTAAGGTAGACCCTAACAAAATTAAAGCCATTAAGGAATGGAAATTCCCCACGACCATAAAGCAGTTGCGAGGATTTATCATGTTAACAGGGTATTATCACAAGTTTTTTAAGAATTATGGGAGAATAGCAGCACCTTTAACAATATTATTGAAGAAATATGCATTTTCATGGACTCTTGAAGCAACTAAGGAATTTGAACATCTTAAAGAGGCAATGTTCCTAGCACCAGTCTTAGCTATGCCAAACTTCACAAAAACCTTTATTGTGGAATGTGGTGCCTTGTGAAATATAATTGGTGTTGTTTTAATGCAAGAAGGAAGACCCGATGCTTTTAAAAGTCATCCAATCAAAGGAAATTATTTATAGAAAGAAATTTATGAGAAGGAAATGTTGGCAATACTACATGCACTAAATAAACGACGACCTTACCTATTGGGAAGGCACTTAAAGGTAGAAATTAATCATGATAGTCTTAAACAATTTTTGGAACAAAGACTATCTTAAGAAGAGCAGGAAAAATGCGTCACAAAGATGTTGGGTTATTACTTTGAAATCATCTACAAAAAAGTGAAGCTAAATTTTGTTACAGATGCCCTCTCAAGAAAGGATGAAGAGGTGGAAGCATTTCTTTGTGCCATTTATATTATCAAACCAGATTGGATAACTGAAGCAAGGGATGAATCGAAGAAGGACGGAGAAGTGTGGACACTCATTCAAAAGTTTCAACAAGATCCTATTACATATGATACATTTATTTGGAAAAATGATTCCTTATGGGACAAATATCACTTATATATTTGTAATAATTCCCAACTAAAAAAAAAATTCTTTTGGAATTGCACACTTCTCCTTTAAGAGGACACTCAGGATTTTTAAAAACTTACCATAGGGTGAAGAAATAATTTTTTTGGTATGGCCTTAAATATGATATTCAAAAGTTTGTGGTGGAATGTTTGGTTTTCCAAAAAAAAAAAGTTGAGACAATTAAGACCCCGGGTCTTCTACAACCTTTATCCATTCCAAGTCAATGTTGGGAGGAGATTTCAATGGATTTTATCATAGGTGTAATGTTCCCAATTTTTATGGAACATTAATTTTTTCCATTTTCACATAGGAGATAAATAAAATGGGTAGGAGACCCATTCATTTCATGAATAGGTAATAAAAATACTCTTGGTATGAAGGAGGATCACTTATAGAGCTAGATTTCACACCTCCATGTGTGAAAGGGGGATTTTGTAGGGTGACTAGGTCAAGTTTTACCAAGTTAAACAACGCAGTGGCATGAGGTGGAGAGCACATTGTGGGCCAATGCATTGGGATAAGGAGGGAAGCTTCTAGAGGAAGGAAATCCTAGTGAGTGGGGTCCATTGAGAGGGAGATCACATTGTTTAAAATGAGGGCAAGGTGGCCATTGCAAATCATCTTGAGTATTATTCATCTTTGGTCCCGTGGACTTGCTACAACTTCTTGCTGGTTAGCAAGAATTGTCGACATAATTCTTTTTTACGATTTCCTTTCCTTCTTGAGTAGCTCTTAGAGGATTGCACTCCACTCCCCATATTCAGAAATTAAGGTCAAGCATCATATCTCTTCATCAACGCAATTTCAGCTGGAGATTGTGCAGTGTTGCTGGGTGTTGCTGGGGAGGTTTTCTACAACACCATCCTTGGCTAGTTTTTGAGGAGGGAACTTCCATCCCTTTGGGAGATCAGAAAAGGAGGTTCATGAGCTTATTCCACCATCTTTGGCACCAGGCCAACCACTTGCAATCATATGCAACGCAGTCCCTATCTTAGACAACATTATTCTTGGACAGCATTTGCTGTGAGGGATTAGCAGATAGTTGGAGGGTGAGATCTTTGGTGAAGGAATCAGCCTTTCACTTCAGATTTCCATTGGAGGAGGTTTCTTCATTTTTTGTAGCCATATCAGCTTTCTCCATCTATTTCTAGTTCTTGAGTTGCTGCTGCTACCCAGTAACTCCAACATTTCTGCAGGAATGTCATTTTCCTTGTATTTCAGCCAATCCTTCTAGAGGATTGATGTATTGTATTTTCAGGGGTTGATATCTTTCTCCCCCACTTTATTTAAGATTTATATTGTCATATATTTGTATTTTTATCATTTTTCAGTAGTTCACTATAATAGACTGCGTAGTCATAGCCTGCAGTTTTTTATCTATAGCAGTGTGCTTCATATTTATCATGCATGTGGTGTGAGGCTTGTATTGTATCGATTGAATGATTGATTCCTCAAGTAATTGCATTCATTTTACTGCTAAAATCATATATGTTAGCTATTTACATCCTCTCACAAGCAAGCTCATAAAAAAAACGCAGAGAATACATTGTATGTTCATATATTGTTGCAACCCCATTCTTTGGGCAATTTATAAAGGGAACTAGGTGTGGGAGGCTTGTCTCACCACTCTAGAAGGATTTATTTGGTCCCAATTCTTAGATTTTTGTCTTAGACACATTGGTCTAAGGGATCCAGGTCTTGGTATCAAATCTTGCTGCCTCCATTTCTAGAAAATGTGTTTTCCAGCCGTGGATTGCTAGCTATTCCTAAAAAGGGATATTACAGTGGTACCAGAGCACCTTTCTTGGCTCAGCCTGTTTCCTTCAAGCCCAAGAAAGAAGTAGAAGAAGATTATGAAGAAGATGAGCTTGATCTCATCTATTTTCAGAACAAATAAGATCCTCCCCAAGGAGGAGAAGAAAAGAGAAGAAGAGGAAGGCCCATGCACTTCATATTCTAAAAAAGAAAGCAAGCATGGGAGATGCTTGGATCATCAGGTTCTAGATCAATACTTGAGTGAGTATAAATACCATTCTGTAGCATTCAAGGGAGCTACAATGTTCACACAGTTTATTCAGCAGAAGGAGGAGAGAAGGCCCTATGGCAAAAGAGAAATCAAAGGCAATAGGTTTCTATTGTCTAAATTTGATGGGAACACTTTAGCTAGAGCTTGGGTGAAAAAGCTAGAGGCATTTTTCTTGCTACATCCAATGGTAGAGAAAGAAGCAGTGGAGATTGCAGCAATGCACATGGAGGATGAAGCCTATGTTTGGTGGTTCAAACCCTTGTTTCATTCAAGGGTGAGTTCTTTTGCAAAATTTTCTCAAAGGTTGATCCAAACCTTTGATAGAGAGAGGACAAAGGAAGAGAAAGCCATGCCACCATGGGAGGAGAATTATAAAGTTGTGCTGGTTTTAGGAGAGCCTGCATCTATGGATGAGGCAACCATTGCATTGGAGGAGACAACTAATTTAGCCATACAAGAAGAAAAATCCAAGTTCCACCAAGGTATGAGTGAAGTTCTACTTTTCATTTCAGCAAATAATTTAAAAGATTGTGGAAATTCATCTTTAAGGTTCCAAGAATTTACACATTATGTTGTTCTAGAGCACCATGATTGCACTGCGTTGTGCAAAGGGTTTAAGGAGGAGATGAACCCTCATCCTCATACACTTTTGATGAGTCTCATTCAGTGCTTGGGGTTGGGATGTGAACCATTGGAGGATGGAAAAAACCATTGCACCTTCATGATAAACAAGGGAACATATTTTGAACCGGAGGTTGAGACAGCTCCTACATCATTGGAGGAATTAGCAACACTGTTAAACATGGATGGAGAGGAGATATTACCTCCATCACATTCAGGTCCTCATGGATCCAACATATTCATGGGTGAGAGATATTTTCTAAGAGGTCTCCAAGGAGCTGCATTTCAAACTCTCATGAAATGCAAAGAGAGAGATTTGGTTTGGGAGAATGGTAGCCCTCATGGGAGGAGTACCAAAGGAGGAAGAAGGAGAAGACATCCACAAGGATTTGAGTGGGTTTGGATGAGGAGCAAGAGGCTGATTTTCCACTTGAAAATATATGATACCGGGCAGCAATAGGCTTGGCTGCGTTGGCTCCTCTTGAAGGAGTTTGACCATCACTTGGTGTACCCTTTTTCCAGGAGCATGGGAGTAGAGAAGAGGTGGCAGGATGTTTACATCATTGAGCAGCAGAGAGTAGGGATTCATGGTGCTAATATGGAATATATATCAGTCATGGTACCTTCATCACATGAGTCACATGATGTGAGTATGAGGGGGCAGCAAGCACTTGGGTTGCTTGAACTATCTTGGAGAGAGCACAAGAAGATTTGATCTCATATGATGTATGCAGGAGTAGAGGAGGGAAATCTCATAGTGAAAAGGGATTACTCCTTAGCTTGGACTGTTAGGGAGGAATTTCCATCTTGGGAAAAGCTTCACATTTGCAGCAGCATCACCAGAGGTGTTCTTGACAAGGAGCATGTCAAGAAACAAAGATTGGCATTGGCAAGAGCCTTTTTGCATGAGCTCACAATGTTGACACTTGGGAGCAGGACCATATACATGGATCCATCTATCATCTTACTTCCAACCTATGGTAAGATCATTGCGTTTACATTTTATACTTTACATATTCTTATCATTATGTGGTAGTGCATGGTTCCTCAAAAGGGCAGATTTTTCATGTTGCTCCATGAGCAAAGTTGGGCCAAACCATATGATGGAGTCAGCCATCTTTCACATGGCCTTGGGAAAAAAAAATTCCACTCTACACATGTTCAGCTAATTCATATGATTAGCATTGTACTTCAAAACATTTTTCCTTGTACATTTCTTAAGTAGCAGTTTTCAAAACTACGTTATGCACCCTTGGGAAACTTTTGGTACTTTCCAGCACCATATGAAACCATTAGTGATCCCCCTATTTTATTGTTGATCATGATTCTATTTGATACTATGTCTCATATTCTTATTGGAAGCATGATCGGAAGATTGACACATGATTTTGGTGTGTCCTTGAGGGAAGATGATTCCCACAGTTTATGCATGGCATGTTCTAAGGGGAACATGAGGAGAGACATGGCCACCACAGCCACTTATTTGCTTCTTTGGAGGTGGGCCATGATTTTGATGATGATATCCATCCATTGTATATATATGGGCATGTATTTTATTTTGTATTGCTTATTCACTCATCTATTTACTATTCAGTAGTAGAGGTGATATTTTCTATACAATGCTTGCCATGTTACTTTCCGTAACTGCAGTGGATGAGGTTGCATTGTAACCCTATGAGACATTGTTTGTAGCTTGCTGCACATGGTATAACCTACAAGAAACATTCCATTGGTTTATTCTATGATGATTTCCTACTCATCATGGATTAAATGTCTTGGGCTAGTCGGATTATCATTGATGGAGGAGAAATCCTTGGAGGATTGCTCTTCATTTTTCCACTTGAGGGAAATAATTTTGCAGCCCATGATCAGTACACACTCTAAAATTATCATAAGTGGAGAGAAATACATAATGGGGAAATCTATGAGGCTTACCATATTCATATTTTCAGCCCACCTTTATTTCCGGAGCTCAAGGTGGAGGGAGATTTCTATAAGTTGCCATGTTGGGAGGCAACTTATGTTGTATGGATGATCACTTGGGGATGGGATATTAATATGGGGATGATGAGCCCCATTATATATCAGATCTCATGCCTCAAGGAGGCCCTTAGACATCCCATTGTTTCCTTCATGGATATTTTCTTCCACATGACAGCTATTTGGGGATGTTCACCAAAAGCTGGGTTGCATATGTTGGAGGGACAACTTGGACACTTGATTGATGATATGGAATCCTTTTATTATAGGATTTGATCATGCAGGGATGCTACAGGGAGAGTAAGGGAAAATTTATCAGTCTATCCTTGCACGTGCTTGAGGACAAGCAATCTTTGAGAGGGAAGGACTGTAATGTTCCCAATTTTTATGGAACATTAATTTTTGCCATTTTCACATAGGAGATAAATAAAATGGGTAGGAGACCCATTAATTTCATGAATAGGTAATAAAATCCCTCTTGGTATGAAGGAGGATCACTTATATATTTGGATTTCACACCTCCATGTGTGAAAGGGGGCTTTTGCAGGATGACTAGGTCAAGTTTGACCAAGTCAAACAGTGCAGTGGCATGAGGTGCAGAGCACATTGTGGGCTAGCGCAGTGGGATAAGGAGGGAAGCTTATAGAGGAAGGAAACCCTAATGATTGGGGACCATTGAGAGGGAGCTCACATTATTTAAAATGAGGGCAAGGTAGCCATTGCAAATCATCTTGAGTATTATTCATCTTTGGTCCCGTGGACTTGCTGCAACTTCTTGCTGGTTAGCAAGAATTGCCGAGGGAATTCCTGTTTAGGATTTCCTCTCATTCTTGAGTATCTCTTGGGGGATTTCACTCCATTCCCCATATTCAGACATTTATTTCAAGCATCATCTCTCTTCATCAGTGCAATTTCAGCTGGAGATTGTGTAGTGTTGCCGGGTGTTGCTGGGGAGGTTTTCTACAACACCATCCTTGGCTAGTTTTTCACAGGAGGGAGCTTCCATCCCTTTGGGAGATCAGAAAAGGAGATTCATGAGCTTATAACACCATATTTTGCACCAGGATAACCACTTTCCATCATATTCTATGCAGTCCCTCTCTTAAACAACGTTATTATTGAAGAGCATTTGCTGTGAGGGATTAGCAGATAGTTGGAGGGTGAGATCTTAGGTGAAGGAATCAACCTTTCACTTTAGATTTCCATTGGAGGAGGGTTATTTATTTTTTGTAGCCATTTCAGCCTTCTCCATCTATTTCCAGTTCTTGATTTGTGGCTTCCCAGCAACTCCGGCATTATTGTATTTTCCTATTTTGTACATGTATTGTAGCAAATCCTCCTAAAGATTGTTGTATTAGTGTTTTCAGGGTTTGAGATCTTTCTCCCCCTCATTTCTTGAGCTATCATTGATATATCATTATATTTTCATGTTATATGTTCCATTGTCTCCTATACACAGCACTGCCATAGCTAGGGCAAATTTATATAGCATTGTTTCATCACATTTGGTGTACATGTCTTATTGAGGCTTTCATTGCCTAGTTTGAGTGAGTGATTCCTCAAAGAAATGTATTCTATTGTTGCTATATTATACATTGTTCAGATATTTTCATCTTCATTTTCCGTGGCTCATTAAAATAACACTGAGAATTCCTTCTATGTTCATACATTGTTGCAACCCCATTCCTTGGGAAAATTTTGAAGGGAACTAGGTGTGGGAGGCTTGTCTCGCCACCCTAGAAGGATTTCTGTGATCCCAACTCTTGGATTTTGGTCTTAGAAACATTGTTCTAAGGGATCCAGGTCTTGGTATCAAATCGTGCTGCCTCCATTTTTGGAAAATGCATTTTCCAGCCATGGATTGCTAGCTACTCCTAAAAAGGAACATTACAACAGGTTTACCTAATTTTGAAGGAAAGAGTGTCATCATGGTGGTAGTTGATAGAATTACCAAGTATGTATACTTTTTTTCATTATCTCATCCATTTAAAGAAAGTACAATTGCTACTGCATTTATTGAAACAATTCAAAAGCTACATGGAAACCCAAAGATTATTCTAAGTGACAAAGATCCCATTTTTACTGGAAAATTTTGGATGGAATTATTTTCTTCTTTGGGTACTCAAATAACTCATAGCTCATCTTATCATCCTCAATCGGATGGTCAAACTGAGATAGTGAATAAATTTTTAGAATGATATCTTCATTGTCTTATATCTAATAAGAAAACACAATGGTTCAAGTGGTACCTCTCCCTGAATGGTGGTATAATACTTCCTTCCATATTGCAGCAAAAATGACCCCATTTATGGCACTTTATGGATATCATCCACCATCCATCACATCATATTTAAGAGAAAATTCAAGGTAAGCAGTGGAATATCACATTGAGCATCAACAAGAAGTTCTCCAACTCTTAAAGGATAACCTAAATTTGGCACAAAATCGAGTGAAACAACAGGTAGATCAACATCGAAACGAGAGAAGTTTTGATGTAGGAGACTGGGTATTTTTATGGCTACAACCATACAAATAAATCTCCCTCAATCAATATAAGAATGATAATAAATTATCGCCAAAGTACTATGGTCCTTACAAGGTGTTGCAAAATATTGGTACTATGGCATGCAAATTGGAGCTTCCTCCTTCACCAGTGCATCCAGTTTTCCATGTTTCATGTAGTGGATTTGACAAGAAAATGTATAAAAATGGAAAATATTCCCAAGAAATAAAACCATATAAGATAAAACTTCAGATCTTCATTAATATCAAAACCCTTGAGGTAGGAAAACACCATACATTCACTCCTTAAGGAAGGAGATCACTCCACAAGCCATATGATTTCCAATAAAATAATCCTTGACCTCTCTCAATGGAGAGTCTTTAGCCTCTATATAGGTTTCATACATGTAATACCATGGGTAGTTATCATGGGTCTCTCCATTATACCATACATCCAATACAATAGGCTTGTCCCTTTATTCCCTAGCTACATGTGGTCCCTTGCATAATGTGGGTTAACCAATTTATTTATTAACTATGGCATTCTTACATTATTACATCATATTATTCCCTTGGGTACCTCCCTTTGTACCCTATATTATCCCCCCCTAGGTATACTAAATTACACCTCACTTAAACATGTTTTGTCCCCGAAACATGAGAAGAACACAAATAATAAGATCTACTCAAAAGAGTATTCCACTAGTACCATTCATGTGCATCTATCCATCCCAGAGAAAGGTGAGCACTCGATCTAGTCAGTACCTCACTTTCTTGATATGGAAGCGGTTTCTGGTGGTTCTTATGTGTTGATGTGTTGTGGGTG
Source organism: Pinus albicaulis (assembly GCA_034641835.2). Classification (NCBI taxonomy): domain Eukaryota; kingdom Viridiplantae; phylum Streptophyta; class Pinopsida; order Pinales; family Pinaceae; genus Pinus; species Pinus albicaulis. The sequence continues at coordinate 1,252,119,463 of CM076584.1, forward strand.
GATCGTCGCAACGCTCTATGTGTTGTTCAGGGGTTGTTGTCCCTGTCTCTAATTCATTTCCACCTTGCTGGTTGTTGTCTTGTTGGGTGATGTGGATGGCGATATGTTGAATATTTAACTGATGGAATATCTTTCATTAATTCCTCCATTATTGTTGATGGATTGGTGTCTGGTTCTTTTGTTGGTACTTTCTTTGATGTCAGTGTTTGGTTGTCTATCATCAAAGGCTCATCATCTAATGTGTCTATGTCATTAGAGACTTGTGCTTCTTCCTCCCTAGTCTCTGCATGGTTCCTAATGAGAATATCGTGCAATGTAATTTTCTTCATTTTATACCAGAGCTTCATGAATTTATTTTGCACATTAAAATTAGCAGTACCAATGGATTCCATCCAAGGGTGTCCCAAAACAACATCCACAACAGCCATATATAAAGCATAAAAATCAGAATGAGACACATACTTATCCATAGAAATATTCAAATCTTTATAAATTTGAACATCTTCATTATCAACTTGTGTGTTTTCAATATGTTTTGCTGGAACTTGCAATTTTTTAGCCAAATTAACATCGATACATAACTAGGAATGATAGACACAATGGTGTTCTCTTTCTGAATACTTCCATGAACCTATAATATGGAAATATTAGTAGAAAATAATTCTTTATGTCTCTTAGTGTCCTTTTTTCCAGCTTGAGACCACTTGTACAAAATGACCTTTTCAAGTTTTTTCTTGGGAAGTTTCCTCAATGAGCTGTCAAGTGAGGTTGACCATTTATTTGCCTCATCTTTCATATGAAGCCCTATAGAGCATATCCAAAAATTTCGGTATTGAGACTTGTGATATTGTAAAATATCTTCAATAATAGGGCCATCATCTTTTTCCTGTAAACTTCAACTTACGAGAACCCCTAAAACAAAGTAAGGGTTTTGAAGAAAATCACAAACTTTGGAAAACATTTAAAATGGACATTACTCGGTCAATATAACTCATAATCTTTAATATAACCCATTTTTTGAAATGGAATAATCATTCTGCATCTATCCATGTGATTGAAATCCCGATCTAGGTACTCTAGAAACATAGATCTACGCTACAACTATCCTGTCGTCATAAAATTTCTGAAAAAATGGCTGATATTAAATCAGTGATAACTCCCTCATCCGGATTCAGATTTGACCAATTTTTTTTTAAATGGAGTGATTTTTCAAGGGGAGCTCAGATATATAAATTTTTGTAAGAAATTATGCACCAAAATCTACAAAACATTCCAGGAGAGCCGTTGTACACAATTGTCATAAAAAACATTTCTGTAACACAACTGAATTTAAATCAGAGATATTGCCCTTATACGGACTCCGATTCGACTGATTTTTTTTTGAAATTGGGTATTTTTGTGCAAGGAATGTAGATATACTATTTATTTCTGAAAATTTTGTGCCAAAATTTTCATATCTTCTCTGAAAATTCGCTAGTGAAAAATTTCCTGCAAAAAATGAAAAACAAAAAAATCTCCCAAACTCTACCCAAGAAAGTACTATGATCCAACTTGTAGTGGATCTGACAAGAGAATGTATAAAAAATGAAAATATTCCCAATAAATAACACCATATAAGATAAAAATTTATATCTTCATTAATATCAAAACCCTTGAGGTAGGGTAACAACATACATTCACTCATTAAGGAAGGAGATCACTCCACAAATCATATGCTTGCCAATACAATAATCCTTGACCTCTCTCAATGGAGAGTCTCTAGCCTCTATATAGATTTCATACATGCAATACCATGGGTAGTTACCATGGATCTCTCAATACCATACATCCAATATAATGGGCTTATCCCTTTATTCCCTAGCTACATGTGGTCCCTTGCATAATGTGGTTTAACCATTTTATATTAACTATGGCCATTTATTTATCATTCTTACATTATTGCATCATATTATTCCATTGGGTACCTCCCTCTGTAACCTATATTATCCCCCCTAAGTATACTACATTTCATGCTTAAAGAAGGTTATAGGTGAGAAACTTCTAGTTCAAAAAATATTACCAGAACTTGATGAGGAAGGAAAAATCATATTGGAACCTGAAGGAGTCACGGAAACAAGAACTCAACAGCTAAAAAATCGATCAATTTCAAAGTATCTCATCAAGTGGAAGAACTTACCCATTGAATATTCTACATGAGAGGATGAAAAATTTATACAGAAACATCTTGAGCTACTTAAGCACTGAGGACAATAGTGTTTTGAAGGAGAGAGGCATGTTAGGTACCTATATTACTAGTATAGTCCCTTATTTTTGTTAGTGTAACCCCATTATTGTTATTTTTTTTACCCCTTTAACCCCAATATTGTTATTATTGTTCCCTTACATTATTATTGTTAGGTCGGCTAGGATTATATTGTGACCACAAGGAATCCTATATATAGAAGGAGGTTTTGTCATTTCTATCATCCAAGAATTGTTGATTTATGTAATGTAAAGGAAGTTTCCCCCTCAAAGTGGCTTATTTATAAGGCATTGATCTCTGTTTTCTTCTATTTTTGGAGGTGGTTTCATAACATGGCTCTTATGAGTGAATGTATTGTGACAGAACCATCCTCTTATGAGGAAGCAATGTAGCAACCATTATGGGTTGATGCAATGGTTGAGGAGTATGACTCCATTATGAGAAAACTAGTGCATGGGAAGTGGTTCCAAGGCCAGTAGGGAGGTTATTGGTTGGATCTAGGTGGATATATAAGGTGAAGCAAGAAGCAGATGGGAGTGTGGAGAAATACAAGGCTAGATTTGTGGCCAGAGGATTCTCACAACTGGAGGCGATTGACTATGAGGAGACTTTTGTACCAGTTGCAACGTATTCATCGATTAGATCTATCATTTCACTCTCAGCACACATGGGGTGGAAGATACATCATATGGATATAAAAAAATCCTTTCTCAATGGAGTTAATGAGGAAGAAGTGTACATTGAGTAGCTAGAAGGTTTTGAGACCTTTGGCATGGAGTCACATGTGTGTAGACCTAAGAGAGAACTGTATGGGCTTAAGTAAGCACCTTGTGATTGGTACACCAGGACTGATATCTATTTCAATGGGTTGGACTTCACAAAGAGTGAAGTGGATGTAAACCTATATCATATTAAGGTTGATGGTAAGTATTTTATTATTGTACAATCTGATACTGACAAGTGATGAGAAATTCATAACTTTTTGCAAAGAGGATCTTGCAAGCGAGCTTGAGATGAAGGACATGGGGCTCTTTCTCTATTTCCTTGGTTTGGAAATATGGAAAAGTGATTGGAAGATATTTGTATCTCAAGGCAAGTATGCCAAGGAGATTTTGAGGAACTTCCACATGTAGGGAAACAAACCCATGGATACTCCTCTTGCAAGAAATTGGAGGAAAGAGGATGCTACTTCAGGTGAGGTAGTGGATGCTACTGTTTATAGCTAGCTTGTGGGTTCACTTATGTATTTGGTGGACACACATCCAGACAAATTCTACGTATTTAACCAGCTTAGTCAAGCTATGGTTAAGCCTACCAAGGTCTTTTGGAAGGTGGGGAGGAATGTTTTGAGATATCTCAAGGGCACTACAGAGGAGGGATTATGGTACAAACAGATAGAGGGAGTGAAGCTTCAAGGCTTCACCCATGCAGATTGGGTAGGCACTCCATCATATAGGAAGAGCACATCAGGGGGAATCTTCAACATAGGATCAAAAACATTTTCTTGGTATAGAAGGAAGCAAAGATCAGTTTCATTCATTTTAGTAGAGGCAGAGCACATGGAAGCTAGTCACGCTACATGTGAGGCCATATCGATGAGGAAGATACTTGTTGATTTTTTTAGTCATTAGATGGATCCGATAGTGATAAATTGTGATAACTACAGTTGCATTAAACTCTCAGTTAATCTGGTATTCCATGACAGTTCCAAGCATATTGATATCTGGTACCACCATCTTAGAGATTGTGTTCAGAGGTGCATTATGTTTTTGCAGTACATTCCCATGGATGATCAAGATGCAAAAATATTGACAAAGGTGCTAGAAAAGAGAAAATTCGAATACCACAGAGGCAGGATCGGCGTAGCTAATAATCCCTTTCTTGTGGAGGGGGAGTGTTGAAAATCAACAAGAAAATGTGTGTATAATTTATTTTTCCCTTAAATAAATTGTAATCTTATCTCATAACAACATGTATCAGTTAACTAAGTCAGAAAGACGAATTTAGCTCAATAATTTGGAGTTGAGGGTCAAATGTGAGGCAAGTAGAGCGATTTTATTATTTTTTGGGTCCTGTTGCAGTTAATTCACTAGTGTGGTGTGAGTGTAATCAGTTAACTCAAATTAATTGAATTAAAATCAGTTTAAATAGTTCTGACTGAGTGATGAGCAAGTGAGAGGTCCAATGAGTTAAATTATATTTAATTCACAACTAGTGATCAATTAGATAACTGATTATTAGCTATTATTAGTTGCATGCATGTCAATTATGATGAAGACCTAGTTGAGACAAAGGTTAAAGGGAAGATAACTATCAGTTGTATTATTAGAAAATTTCCCAGGTGCAGTTATAAAGCCATAGGATTCTGTTGTGCTATACAAAAACCCCCATTTATTTTAATAAATGGGGACCCTTTAAAAATAATTAAGAAATTCATTTCATTTACTTTTTAGCTTTAAGTCAAAAAAAATTTAGGAAATAAAGTTTCTCTTGATTTTCTGCTTTCATTCCTTAGTGCGCATCACAATTCACATACCTTACAAACTTAAATGACTTAAAATCCACTAATTCATGTGGGCTATGATATGCGCTAAGTTTTTTCCAAATTCATGTCAAAATATTATTTCAAACACTTTAATCGCCATTATCAACCAAAATTGCATCGCACCTCGTTTAAACGATCAAACTTATATGAAATTTCGTAAAAGTTGCGATTATGTGCACCCGATGAGCCAATAAAGAAATAAACATAAAGTTCCAAAGTCTGATAAAGCGCAGCCACTTGACTTCTTAAATACATAACTAAAATCAAACTCATCTACCACATAAAATTTGCGGTGTCTGATTTGTGCAGATCTAATTTCACAACATTTATGGGTAACATCATAAATGGTAATAGTTATAAATTGCGATGTGTGATAAATGGTAGTTAATTACTCAAGCATGCGAAATGATTCATGTCATATCAAACCGAATATAAGATCCAACATCTTAAATTTATTGATATACATTTCACGTGAAGGTGTAAGAGATTTGATTTAAAAAGATTATCGGTGATTAACTACATTTAATAGAAATAAGGCTTTCATAGATTCATATCTACTTCAAGCATGTGTTTAAGTGATTGAATGCTGGATTTTTTTTTAATTCTATCTGCCTCTCTATTATCTATATTTTTAGTTTTTTCTATGTTCTCTTTAAATCAGGAAACCACTTAACAGAGCGAGGGAAATAGAAATGAGCAAGAAAGGCAAAGAAATCACCCAAGCACCATCTACCGAAGACTGAAATATGTCTCCCATGTTCTCATATACCTCCTGCTACAAGGATTGTGAAATTTCTTCATGGGAGGCAATGTGCAAGCTTTTAGACAATCAAAAGCCAAGGGTAATAGTCAAAGTTGCTTCAGCAGGCGTGTATGTTTCTTCAGACCCGACCTACTTCGACGTTGCATGTTCATTCATCCATAAGGTAGCAGCAATGCCAAAGATTCTCTCTATACATATGTGGTTAAGTGGTTAATTGACCACTTAAACGTAGAAGATAGAACATTCAAGGATTCAAAGGGAGAGAATATTGGTTCGTTCAGGGTAGAAGATTTGAGGAAAATGTACCACTTACCCGTCCCACAGTAGAATTATGAAAAATATTTTCTTCAAAGCTTTAGAGAAAAAAATCCAGACCTGATGAAAGTCATAAAGGAATGGAATGAAGACCAGGGCAAGCTTAAACGAGATAAACTCGATACGTAACTGATAGCAAAAATTCCTTCCCCTTATTGTTATGTTGTTGGTATGTTGTCTAGATTATATGCAAAACCAGACACCAATAATTTTTTTGTAGATTAGGTCCCATTAAGTGACACAATCTTCATTTCCTTAATTATGAATTCAGAAAATATCCTATCTGATAATTTAGCCATAAACATCATGGGGTATAGGAACAAAAGAAGTGTTTCATCTAGAGAGGTACCCCCCTTTTACATGAGTGCCTATGTTATGGACACAATTTTATTTTCTTCTAGTTTTCCTGCCATGGGATGGAAATAGATGACCCAAGGCCCTACTCCAATCCACATTTACCACAGATCCCTTTGGGAATCTGACTACTATTTTCATTTTTACAAAATTTTCCATAGAGTCATGTTGCTTATGCACTAGATTATATTCAATGAGAAATCTCGTAGGGTTTCCAAAGAGGCTAGTACATACATTTTTTTTCTGTTGCTAGATGGTTTGTAGAGGAAAGTTTCACATATATCAGAGTATTTGGGAGTTATTTCTTCTCCTCATGTCTTTCCATATTATGTTCCTAACAAATTACTTGCAATATAGATATCCTACCAGCTTGTTGTAATTGGTATTTCAAAACAGCTTAAAGATGCTAAGAAGGCCATTTGGCCTAATTTCCCTTTATAGTGCAGTACTTTTTCACTTTTTAATATTGGTCATGACTACAAGGAATTTTCAAAGGTTAATCTATTGAATTTGGCCATAATTCTAAGACGGATATATGATCTGAATGATGTGATTAAAAATTACATCACAGAGCTCAAAGAAAAACCTTTTGTGAAAGAGATAGATAGATTTGATGATTTCTTTCAAGGAATTGAAAAGTTTTCAAATCTACTTAACTTTGCATCCATTCAACTCAATCATGATGGCTTGGAAGCCTTCCAAGCATATAGAAGTAAGAGACTAGAAAATATTCCTCTGTATTTATTGACTATTGAATATGTCAATAGACCTACCCTAAGTATTAGCTTCGATAATGAAGTGAATGACATGTCTGAAGATGAATCATGAAAATTAGAGAATCAATCTCACGATTCAGATCATTCTAAAAATGAATCAAAAAATATAAAGGAAAACCGAGAAAAGATAATTGATCAAGTAATCCAAGAGATTGAGATGCAGTAGAAAAGATGGATGCAATGGAACAGAGTCAACTTCTCAAGAAGTTCAACATAGTCAAGATATACTTGATCAGTCAGGAAAATCTCAAACAAATAATTTGAATAGTGAATGGGATGAGTTTTCTAAAGCAATAAATACTCCTAAAAAAAATCCCAATACTGATCAAGCTGCTAGTTTTCAGACACTAGAACATTCTCAGAAGTTAATGGAAATTTTTACTCCACTACAACAAGTTCCTGAAACTCATGATCTAGAAATAATTTTGGCTTATCCTATAGAACATATAGTATTAAAAATTGAGGAAATCCCTTTGTTGAATATCTTCTACAACAAAAGTCATAAATTTGTAGTAAAGAGAATAAAAAGGAGAATAATTGATGAGACAGTCTCAGATATTACAAATGAATCAATTGATGTTTTGTGGAGGGATCCTCTAGTTGATCTGACTGAACTTTTTAACCAAACTATCACAATTTGTAGGGGCATATGCTACTTCCATTGCTGATAAATCCATTGAGATTAAAATTTTATTGAAGAAGAAAGAAGATAGAATACAAGAATTAGAGAGGTTATTACAACAAGAAAAATCTAACTCCAGCGAGAAAATAGAAGTGAAGATGTCCCAATTTCAAAATGATTTTGAAATTCTAAATTTGCAGCATCATGTACAACTCACTGAGAAGTAAGCACAACTAGAAGTGGAAATGAACAGTTTCAAAGCCAGCCACAGTTAGATAAATTCATAAAGCAAGCATTGGATGTGAATGGTAAGTTAAAGAAACAACAAGAAGCATTTTTCCAACAAGCTTCTATCACTAGCTCCTATTATGACTCAAGTGAAATATTGATCCAGCAAGTAGCTATCCAGAAACTTGAATGTGAGAAGATCAAGAAGAAAATCAATGAACACGTTCAATGGAAAACATCAGACTCAGGCAAGAAAGCTGATATACCCCAGGTAGATAAGTTCCACAAGGAAATCTTATTCAAATATTGGCAAGCACAGATAAATAAGGCAGAGAAAGTAGCAGCGAAAGCATCAAGATTATCAAAGGAAATTACTGAATCTATGTGTGAACAACTTGTGAAAGCACAAATTATCCAAGAGTGCACATCTGAAGTGCTCTTAGAATTCAAACAGCTGGAAACACAGTGGAAACAAAAGGGAGGAAATGTAGGATGAAACGATTAAAAAAGTAAATAAGTTTGATCAAGAAAATTATTGGAATTTTTTTATCAAACCTTATCATCAATACCATACTATGCAGTATTTAACATATTCGACAAAAAAATCACAACCAACACTCTCAAATGTGGTATTCAAGGTACGGGTCAGATCGATGATTTCACAGCTAGCTCAGCTCAAGCCCATGCTAGATATTTGTCAACTTCAGGATCAAATCCAAATTAAAGATCCGAATTCATAAGCCATATTGTTACTTTATTTTCCTAGATTCTAGTCAAAGATAGTCTTATGAGGATGGTTGTTTGAAACCTCCTCTATTTTTATGTAATAATATATTTTTAAAACATAGTTAGTTTAGTATTTAAACCCCTCTCATGCATTTAGAAAAGGGTCCAGAAATTTGTCAAAAACATTCTCAAAGAATGCACTTTTGTAATTTTGTGAATGCTTTGATGAATTAATGGAACACAGACCATTTTCTTTTGCCATTTGAAGTTGTTTAACTGATGTTGCACTACTGTACTCTTTAAATTCCTTTAGTGAAGAGGATCAGATATCTACTGTCAGTTTACATGAGTATAAATTCATACATATGGTACTTCTATTCACTTGTATTAAGTCTTACTTTCTAGATTGACATTCATCTCTTTATTACATTATATATTTTAGACGCCATTATAGATGAATGTTAAATGCACTATTGTACTAATATTTTTCTGTGATTTCGTATTAGATATATAATCACACATATGAATGCGATATACTTTTCATAATTCTTATAATCAAACTATTTTTGTGGAAGAATCATCTTATATAATTTTCATCTCTTTCAACTGTTAAATAATCTACATTACTAATAGTTGAAAGATATCTCTTTAGATCGTATAAAGGAAGAAACACTCCGAGTATATAAAATAATAGATAGTATTAAATAGATTCATGTGATATATTAGGATCATTTTCCATTTGCATGTTGTATAATAAAAACACACCCCAAAATGATTCCTTATTGGGAAAATGGTCTAACTACCCCCAATCAGAGCCACTACACCAAATGAAAAAGGAGCTTCTTTAAAGTCCAGACCAGGTGGTTTTCCCCCATGTTGTGGCAGGGAATTTTGAGGACTCAATAATATGGCGCTAGAAGGAGGCCCTTGTGAATGGTAAGAAGGTCTGATCAATATAAAAGTCTCTCTCCCTCTAGATCCTCATCAACTTCCAGCAAATTATCTAGATTCTCATCTTTAAAATCTAAAGTTGATCATCCTTCTCCTCAGTCTCCCAGTGATACTCAACCCATACTCTCTCCCAAGTCTTATCAAAATTCCCCTGAATTTCAGCCTTTGCTAGAGAAGTTAGAGATAGTATCCATTTCTACTGAAAAGCCTGAAACTTGTCAAACATCTGAGATCAATAATTCATCTTCTTTACAACCTTGAAGAATATTAACTCGATCAGAAAGTTAAAAGATAGGAATTATTCCTTTTTAATTTCCCCTCGACAGTACTCGAAAGAAAATAAAGAGGACTCAATCAGATTCAATCGCCAGTGAGATATTATCTCATTCACCTCCATTATCTATACTCATTTCACCACTTCCACTCTAGCAACCAATGTTTCTTTAACTAGTTCCAATACACAGACTATTATTCCTTCAACTAGTTCTAGCACTCAGCCTGGCTCTTCTTCAACTAAAACTCAATCCATCACATCCACCCAATGTCCAATCGTAGGCCACCCATGGAACAATAGAAGGGTCGTAAATATGCCCGCTCCTCTTCATGCTCTACCAAAAGCTCCTGAAATATGGTTACCTAATTTTAATCCTGATGATGGTCTTCCGACAGAAGAACATATTCATAATTATATGCTAGTTATAAATCTAAAGGGATTAGTTTAAGAGGATTGCATTGTACGATTATTTCCATACACTCTCACAGGATCTACAAGTTCGTGGTATTTTGCACTTCATGCCAGCTCTATAACTAGATGGAATATGTTTGAAGAAAAATTTATAGCTAAGTTTGGGGATGACAGAACCACTACTACGATCATCAATGATTTATCAAATATAAAAGCTAAATCGGGGGAAAAAATAAAAGATTTTAATTCAAGATTTAATAAATTGCTCAGTAAAATTCCTGCTACATCAGTTCCTAGTGCAGAAGTTCAAATTGAGTGGTATATTTCATCACTTCCATCTAATTTATCCATTTTTGTTGATAGATAAAAATTGTCGACACTTGCAAAAAACATGAAGGAATCTCTATTTGTAGAGAAACGCCTAACCGCTATTGAGAAGAAGAATTCTCAAGAAGACAGAAAATCAAAGAAGGTATATCTCAAAGATGATTCGAAAAAGAAGCCATCTAAAGACCCGTTTGATCTAGAAGGTTTTCGTAAATTTTTAAATACTATGACAAATGAGATGAAAAATATTAAGAAACAAGTCGCTAAAAATTCTAGTTCAAAAAATACTTTCAGAAACTTGAAGAAAGGCTAGTCCTTTAATACTCAACCACCAAATATGATATCTAACATTGAGTCTGATCAAGATAAAGAGGAAGATAAAACAGATGAAGAAGAAGATGATGAAGAAGAATAAGTTGAACTAAATGGTATGTGGGATTTCATCCTACCAAATGAAGAAAAACATGAAGTTTTACCTTTGAGTACAAGGAGCAAAAATACTACTGAAGCAACGTAGCCAAATCAACAACAAAAGAATTCAATGCCTACTAAGGATAAAACAGGAAGCAAAAATTATACTTCAAAAGCTACACAAAAAAGTCATGTTACATCAAATACTCCACCTACATCAAAGACAATGGTAGTCTCAGACACTATTGAGTATAATTTAGTTGAAGATATGAAGAAAGCTAGGGCAAACATTTCAATTCATGAGCTTACTAAATTAAAGAAGCAACAAAAAATCTTACTTAGAGACTTAAATGTTGTTACTGCTTCAGCCTTACCTGCTCCAGTAGTAGTAAAAGATTCTAATGAAATGGGTAAGCCACCTTCTCCTTCAACTAAAATAGATTCTATAGATTTGATTATGATAGGTGATCGATCCATCTCTCACACTCCTCCATTTCTCTTAACCTATGATATATTTAATAAAAACGTTCATAATTGTTTAATATACTCAGGGGCTTCCTCTAATATAATGCAAAAATTAGTTTGTGCTAAGTTGAGCATAACTCCTCAGATTTCTCCTGTTCATATAGTACAACTTGATAGATTCAAAGTAGAGGTGGTAGGAGAAATAAATTTCATTTCTATCAGATTGTCATCAAATCCCAAGGCCGCTCAAATAATCAAAATATTCATGGCTGATATTCCTGAGTTTTACGATTTATTATTAAGCAGAGACTGGTCTGAAAATATTCATGGATATTTTGCAACATACTAGTCACATATGTGGCTACCATACAATGGAAATCCAAATAAAATCCAAATAGACTGTGAAAATTTCATGAAACATACGGTCACTGATCTTGAAGGAATAAACGAGCTAGTAGCATTCAATAATAACATCATTGGAAACTACTCTGCAGAATCATTTTTGGGAAATTTCAACGCTCAATCGTCACCCTTTTTTGATAATGCAGTTATTTCTCAGATTGAGAATTTTTCTCAGATATAAATTTCAAAATGTATAAGTTTTGTAGATAAACCAGTAGTTAATTCTTTATTTTGGACTCTTTATTTTGACGGTTCTAAATATGAATATGGTGCAGGCGCTGATTGCATTTTGGTAAGCCCAGAAGAAGAAAAAACCATGTCAGCCTGCAGACTTGAATTCAATTGCACGAACAATATAGTTAAATACAAAGCATTAGTCCAAGGCTTGTACAAAGCCATTGATCTTAATATCAAATATCTTAATGTCCTAGGAGATTTAAAAATAATTTTTAGATAGGTAAGAAATACCATTCATTGTAATTCAGGACATTTAAAGCATTACCAATCATTATTCCAAGAATCAACCATTAATTTCTTAGCCTTTAATATTTCTTACATGCCTACAATGAAGAATGCTAGTGCAGATCTATTGGCTAATGTAGCATCAAAGTTAATTCCATCTCAAGGGTTTAGTCCCGATAGATTTTCCATTGAATTAATTTTTAGACCATCTGTTCCTGACAATATTACCAATTGGAGAGTATTCAATATTGATTTAGATATCATATATTTCTTGACATCTAAAGGATCCTATGATAGTCAAATTTTGGATGAAAATGAACATGACATTCAGATTAAGGAAGAACAAGATGAAAATCTGATTCCTAAGTCTATTTTCAAGTTAGAAGACCTATATGATCTGAAAGATAGGTTTAAAAGAGTTACTAACTCAAAAAATCAAAGCTCTACATTAAGATTTGAGTTATTAAATATAGGAACTAACAAAAAATCTCAAAATTTCAATCTAGGTCTTGGTCTATCTTCCAAAGAAATATTATCATTTATTAAATTTTTTAGAATGTATAAAAGTATTTTTTCTTGAGATTATACTGATCTCAAAACATATGATACTTATGTGATTCAACACACAATTCCTACGATTTCAGATTAGAAACCTATACAACAAAAATTGAGGAAGATTCACCCGAATCTCAAAAATCAAATCAAAACAGAACTAAACACACTCCTAAAATCAAAGATCATCTTTCCAATTAGGCATTATAAATGGGTTCCAAACTTGGTACCCGTCAGGAAGAAAAATGACGATATTAGAATTTGTATTTATTTTAGGAGTTTAAAAAAAGCATGTCAAAAGGACAACTTTCCATTACCAACCATGGAACAAGTACTGCAAACAATAGTTGGTTCTGAACTTATGTCCTTTCTAGATGGATTCTCGGGATATAACCAAATTCTTGTACATTGAGATGACATATTAAAGAATACTTTCAAGACTAAGCGGGGAGCTTACACCAATCAAAAGATGTCATTTGATTAATTAATTCAGGTGCCACTTTTCAAACATCTATGGACATAGCTTTTACGGGGCTCATAAATAAATCAGTGTTTATTTATCTATATTACATTAAATTATTTTCTAAACAATTAACCAATCATGTGAATGACCTAAAGAAAGTCTTTGAGCGATGTAAAAGGTTTGGCATCTCATTAAAAATAAAGAAATCATTTTTTTCATTAGATGAAGTAAAACTTTTAGGATTCATTGTGTCAAAAATAGGTATCTATATTGATCGTGAAAGAATTGAAGAGATTAAAAGAATTCCTTTCCCTCATAACAAGAAAGCTATGCAATCATTTCTTGGGAAAATTAATTTTGTTAAAAGTTTTGTCCCTGATTTTCACAAATAGTTTTACCATTACAAAACATGATTAAGAAAAATTCAGTCTTTAAATGGGGACATAATGAAAGAGAAGCATTTGATTTAATCAAACAATCTATTGTCAATGCTCCATTCTTGACTACCCCCAATTTTCTTAATCTTTTTACTTTTTATACTTTTTCATCAGATACATAATACGTTGTTGTTTTAACACAACTTAATGACCAACAAATTGAAGCACCAATATCATTTTCAGTTCCAATTTGCAAGGTTCGGAACTAAATTATTCATCTGTTGAGAAACAAGAATTTGTTGTCTTTAAGGCTATAAAGCATTTCAGGCCATTTCTACCAAAAAATCACACCAAAATCATAGTTCCATTCTCTGCAGTGAGACAACTATTAATCCAAAAAGAATTAGGAGATAAAAGAGCTAACTAGGTTACTGCTTTACAATAATATGATGTAGAAATTAGACCCTCTAAAATTGTTAGAGGTCAAGGGTTTTTGCATAATGCTTACAGGAGCATCCCATTTATCATTAAAATAAGATTCAAGTAACAATGTGCAAGTATCAGAGGTAAGCCTCAACGATGCACAATCTCAATTCGTTGATCTCATATTCTATTTGAAAAATGGATATGCTCCGACCTAACTCAGTTATAAAATGAAACGTGCTTTGATATTAAAGGCCAAGAAATATGAATGAATCAATGATGTATTATTTAGGATAAATTTTGATTATGTACTATTAAGATGCTTAGAAAAATCTGAATCAGAGAAAGTCTTGCAGGAACTCCATGATGGACCAGCTAGAAGAAATTTTGGAGGAAATACAACAACACACAAAATCCTGCATGCAGGTTACTATTCGCCTACACTTTTCAAAGATGCTCACGAATATGCAAGAAAATGAAAAGTGTGTCAAAGTGCATCTGGAAGACAAAGGAAGTCAACCTTTCCATTACATCCAATTAATATAGAACAACCGTTTGAACAATGGGAATTAGATATAATCGGTGAGATTGTTCCTAACTCTTCCAAAACATCACAGATATATTCTCAAATGTATAGATTACTTTACTAAATGGGTGGAAGAAATTCCATTGAAGGTAGACAACTCTGAGAATATCATTGATTTCATCGACCAATATATCATAACTTGGTTTGGTTTACCTACTTCTTTAATGTTTGATAAGGCATCTTACTTCTCAAGAACTTCTATGATGGAATTTACAATCAAAAGAGGTTTTAAACTTAAGTATTTAGAAAATTATTACCTGTAAGAATATGGTTTAGCAGAATCCATGAACAAAAACTTGATTAGAATAATCAAAATAATTGTTGATCAAAACCAATAAAATTGGCATGCCATTAATGTTTTCTCTTTGCGCAGACCAAATAACTTAGAAAGCTTCTATTGAGACTTCTCCATTCAATCTTGTCTATGGAAAAGAAGTTGTGCTTCCTACGAATGTAGCTATTCCCTCTCTTGCCTTATCTCAATTCATTGATGAATCTCCTCCTTCTTCACTACAACTAAGACAATTTCAAATTCTTAAGCTAGAAGAAGAAAGAGAAGAACCTAAACATACTCATGCACATCATCAACATATAGTAAAAGCTTCATTTGATTCAAATTCTGTTGCTCCAAAAAAAATTCAAATTGGTGATTTGGTATTGAAATGGAACAAAGCGCACGAGGAAAGAGGTAAACACACGAAGTTTCAAAAACTCTGGCTAGGTCCATTTCAAATAACTGAAGAAATAGGCCCATCGAAATTCTTATTATAATATCTATTAGGAAAAAGAGATCATTTTCATGTTAATGGGAAAATTTTGAAGAAATAATTTTCATATAAGGTAACCCCTTCTATTCCTATATACTAGTGTCTTTTTCTTTTATATTAGGAAAATAAAGTTGCTTAGTATAAATTTTTGGCTTTTCAAATAAACATCTCAAATGATTATTTTTTATTTATCACTTATATAAATAATAAATTTTAAGGAAACAATTGAAAGATTTGAAAGACAAATATATTTTATTTTCAGTGAAAGATGCAATTTCACTGAAGTTATTTATTCTCTGATGAACTCTCATATTTATAAAGCATGACTATTTTGTTATCAATCTAGAAAATAATCCTTAAAATAGTAAATAATATTTTACAGAGAAGCAACCTAAAACTCAAAATTATCATCCATAATCATCAAAAGGACCAATGATTCACCCCATCCAGGAAAAATTATCAATTTCTAGAAGAAATTCAAAAAGATTATACTATAAAAGCTTAAAAGTTAATAAGTCTAATCATGAGCTTGTTTACAATGTTCATAGGGAAATATTTGAATTGATATTACCAATACTTCCTACCAAAATAGGGTAATGACTTGAAATTATATCAAGAGGACAAGGGGTTTCATCAAGAGCCAACTTGATCAGTTTAATTACAACTAGTGAATGACATTGTCATTATTTGGTTACCAAGCCAAGAATATGGCAATTAAGTAAATAAAAATGTGATACAAAAAGAAAAAGTTTCAAGAAAGATCAATTGTATAAAGTAGAATTTATTCTTGGGAATTGTAAGAAAGACTAGATGGGACAATGATTCATTGTTGGGTAAAAGGTAACCCTACCAAGAGCTTAAATTGTCTATTAGATCATAGGCTCTACATGTGATAAAAGAGTAAATATTTATAAAGCTAATCTGTAAGAGCCACCTGATTTATCTTTTTGAATTGTAGACTAATAAATATTTTCATACTTTTATTTTTAAAAGAGGAATTCTTATGAATTTTAATTAGGAGAAATTTCGTTGCTTCGTAAGATATTATTTGTTTGAAATTTAGTCCTGCGCATACTTTTATTTCAAAAAAGTTTTGGAAATTTCAAAAATTTAGTTAGAGATAGTTGGTTCTCCCAAGTGAATCACCAATTGTTGTGCTCTACAACAATCCCCATTTATTTTAATATATGGGGACCCTTTAAAAATAATTAAAAAACTAATTTCATTTATTTTTTAGCTTGAAGTCAAAAAACTTTAGGAAATAAAGTTTATGTTTCTTTTCCACTTTCATTCCTTAGTGCGCATCGCAATTCGCATAACTTACAAACTTAAATGACTTAAAACCCACTAAGTCATGTTGGCTATGATATGCACTAAGTTCTTTCCAAAGTCATATCAAAATCTTATTGCAAACACTTTAATCACCATTATAAACCAAAATCTCATCGCACCTCGTTTAAACGATCAAAGTTATATGCAATTCGGTGAAAGATGCAATTACACGGACCGGATGAGCTAATAAAGAAATAAACATAAAGTTCCAAAGTCTGATAAAGTACAGGCGCTTGAATTCTTAAATACGCACTTCATATTTTACATGACATAACTAAAAGCAAACTCATTTACCGCATAAAAGTTGCGATGTGCGATTTACGCAGATCGCATTTCACAGGATTTATGGGTAACATCATAAATGGTAATAGCTATAAATTGTGATGTGTAATGAATGGTAGTTAATTACTCAAGCATTCAAAATGGTTCATGTCATATCAAACTGAATATGAGATCCAACGTCTTAAATTTATCGATAGACATTTCACATGAAGGTGTAATAGATTTGATTTAAAAAGATTATCGGTAATTAACTACATTTAATAGAAATAAGGTTTTGATAGATTCATATTTACTTCGAGCATGTGTTGAAGTGATTGAACGCCATATTTTTTTAATTCTATTTGCCTCTCTGTTCCCTATATTTTTAATGTTTGCTTTGTTCACTTGAAATCAGGAAACCACTTAACGGAGCAAGGGAAATAGAAATAAGTAATAAAGGCAAAGAAATTTCCCAAGCACCATCTAGCCAAGACTGAGATATGTCTCCACTATTCTCAGATACCTCTCGCAACAAGGATTATGGAAGTTCTTCATGGGAGGTAATGTACAAGCTTTTCGAGGATGAAATGTCAAGGGTAATAGTCAAATTTGCTTCAGAAGGCACATCTATTTCTTCAGACCCGACCTACTTTGACATTGCATGTTAATTAATTCATAAGGTAGTAGCAAGGCCAAAGATTCTCCCCTATATAGATATGGTTAAGTGGGTAATTGACCACTTAAACGTAGAAGATATAACATTCAAGGATTCAAAGGGTGAGAATGTTGGTTCATTCGGGGAAGAAGATTTGAGGACAATGTACCACTTACCCATCCCACAGTAGAATTATGACAAAGCTTTTCTTGAAAGCTTTAGAGTAAAAAATATAGACCTGATGAAAGTCATAAAGGAATGGAAGGAAGACTAGGGAAATCTTAAACGAGATAAACTCGGTACATACCTGATAGCACAAATTCCTTCCCCTTATTGTTATGCTGCCAGTTTGTTTTCTAGATTATATGCAAAACCAGACACCACTAGGTTTTCTATAGATTGGGTCTCATTAATTGACGCAATCATCAATTCCTTAATTTTGAATTCAGAAAATATCCTATCTGATAATTTATCCAGAAACATCATGGAGTATAGGAACAAAGAAGTGTTTCATCTAGAGAAATACCCCCCTTTTATATGAGTGCCTATGTCATGGATAAAATTTTATTTTCTTCTAGTTTTCCTACCATGGGATGTAAATGGATGACCCAAGACCCTACTCCAATCCACATTTACCATAGAGCCCTCTGGGAATCTGACTACAATTTGCATTTTTACAAAATTTTCCATAGAGTCATGTTTCCTATGCACCAGATTATATTCAATGAGAAATCCCCTGGGGTTTAAAAATATGCTAGTACAAGCATTATGTTTGTTGCTATATATGGTTTGCATAGGAAATTTTCACATACATGAGAGTATTTGCGAGTTATTCTTGTCCTCACATCTTGCCATATTATGTTCCTGACAAATTACTTGCACGAGAGATAGCCTACCATCTTGTTGTAAATGGTATTTCAAAATAGCTTAAAGATGCTAAGAAGGCAGTTTGGCCTAATTTCCCTTTATAGTGCAGTACTTTTGCACTTTTTGATATTGGTCATGCCTACAAGGAAGTTTCAATGTTTAATCTATTGAATTTGGTCATAATGCCAAGACAGCCATATGATATAAATGACGTGATTAAAAATCACATCACAAAGCTCAAAGTAAAACCTTTTGTGAAAGAGATAGACAGATTTGATGATTTCTTTCAAGGCATTGAAAATTTTTTAGATGTACTTAAGTTTGCATCCAAATAACTCAATCATGATGAATTGGAAGCCTTCCAAGCCTATGCAAGTAAAATATTGGAAAATATTCCTATGGATTTATTGACTATTGAAGATGTCAACAGACCTACTCCAAGTATTAGCATGGATAATGAAGTGAAAGACATGTCTGAAGATGAGTCGGGACAATCAGAGCATCAATCTCATGATTCAGATCATTCTGAAAATGAATATGAAAATAGAAAGGAAAACCCATAAAATATAATTGATCAAGTAATCCATCAGATTGAGATGCAGGAGAAAATATGGAAGCAATGTAACAGAGTCAACTTCTCAAGAAGTTCAACACAGTCAAGATACACTTGAACAGTTAGGAAAATATCAAACAATTAGTTTTAATAGTAAATGGGATGAGTTTTATAATGCAATAAATAATCCTAAAATAAATCCCAATACTAATCAAGCTACTATTTTTCAAATGTGAGAACATTCTCAAAAGTTAATAGAAATTGTTACTCCACTACAACAAGTTCCTCAAACTCATGATCGAGAAATCATGCTAGCTTATCCTACATAGCAAATAGTATTACAAATTAAGGAAATCCCTTCATTGAATGTATTCTACAGCCCAAGTCATAAATTTGTAGTAAAGAGAAGAAAAAGGAGAAGAATTGATGAGAGAGTCTGAAATCTTACAAATTAATCAGTTAATGTTTTGTGGAAGGATCCTGTAGCTGATCCGACTGAACTTTTAACCAAACTATCACAAATTGCAGGGGCATATTCTACTTGCACTTTTGATAAAGCCATTGAGGTTAAAATTTTACTGAAGAAGAAATAAGATAGAATACAAGAATTAGAGGATGTTACAACAAGAAAATCTAACTCTAGCAAGAAAATAGAATTGAAGATTTCCCAATTTCAAAAGGATTTTGAAAGTCTTAATTTGCAGAATCAAGTACAACTCACTGAGAAGAAAGCACAACTAGAAGTAATAATGAACAGATTTCAAAGCCAGCCACAGTTTGATCAATTCATAAAGGAAGAATTTGATGTGAATGCTAATTTAAAGAAACAACAAGAAACACTTTTCCAACAAGCTTCTATCACTAGCTCATGTTGCGACTCAAGTGAAATATTTATCCAGCAAGTAGCTATCAAAAAACTTGAATGTGAGAAGATCAAGAAGAAAATTAATGAAAACATTCAATGGAAAACATCAGACTCGGGCAAGAAATTTGATCTACCCCAGGTAGATAAGTTCCACAAGGAGATCTTATTCAAAGATTGGCAAGCACAGATAAAGAAGGCAGAGAAAGAAGTAGCGAAAGCCTCAAGGTTATCAAAGGAAATTACTGAATTTGTGTGTGAAGAACTTGCGAAAGAATAACTTATCAAAGAGTTCATGTCTGAAGTGCTCTCAGAAGTGAAACAACTAGAAACACAGTGGAAAAAAAAGGCAAAAACGCAGGATGAAACAATTGAAAAAGTAAATAATTTTGATCAAGAAAATTATTGGAATTTTCTAATCGAACCTTATCATCAGTACCATACCCTACAGTATTTAACATATTTGCCAAAAATATAGCAGCCAACACTCTCAAATGCGGTATTCAAGGGATGGGTTAGATCAAGGATTTCACAGCCAGCTCAGCTCAAGCCCATGCCAGATATTTGTTGACTTCGAGATCAAATCCAAATGAAAGATCACAATTCATAAGCCATATTGTTACTTTATTTTCCTAGATTTTATTCAAAGTTAGTCTTACAAGGATGGTTTTTTGAAACCTCCTATATTTTTATGTAATAATATTTTTTTTAAACATATTTAGTATTGTATTTAAACCCCTCTCATGCATTTATAGAAGGGTCCAGAAATTTGTCAAAACATTCTCAAAGAATGCACTTTTGTAAGTTTGTGAATGCTTTGATGAATTAATGGAACACAATCTGTTATCTTTTGACATTTGAAGTTGTTTAACTGATGTTGCACTACTATACTCTTTAAATTTCTTTGAAGTGAAGAAGATAAGATATCTACTATCAGTTTACATGGGTATAACTCCGTACATATGGTACTTCTATTCACTTGTATTAAGTATTACTTTCTAGATTGAGAGTCATCTCTTTATTGAATTATATATTTGAGACGTCATTATAGATGAATGTTAAATGCACTACTGTACTAATATTTGTATGTGATTTCTTATTAGATATATAATCACACATATGAATGTGATATAATTTTCATAATTCTTCTAATAAAACTATTTTTTTAGAAGAATCATCTTATACAATTTTCATCTCTTTCGATTGTTAAATAATCTACATTACTAATTGTTACACAGTAATTTGTCACCGTCCCTGCAATCCCCATCTCGCCCATTGGAGGGTCATCTCTATGACCAATAATTAGTGTCATGCCTTGCAAATACCATCATTGCATCCCTTTCCATGAAGACAACATTCCTTCTGTTGACCATTTCCTGAGCAGACCCCTAAAAACACCTGTTTTTGCCTTGGTGCTGGTAGCCCGTTATGTACTCACGCCAATGAGGAAAATTAACACTGAGCCTGCGCCAATTGGTGCTCTGTCCCAATTAAGCACCTGCGCCAATCTGCTTTTGGAAATTTAAAAAAAAAAAGAGGCGAAGTTTCGATTACAACAACTTGGTGGATGACTCATCAGGAGTGGTTTCGACTGAGTAACCACGGCCTTCCTCCTTTGGCCTCTTGTTTACACCTTATGGGGAACCTCTCAAGGGATAAGGCCTCCCTTCCACTATTTTAGGGATCCCAACCTCCTCCTCTCCTCTATAAATATAGCCTTCATCCATTGATGAAGGGGCTGAAGGGCTGAATGGCTGAATAGCTAGTCTTCAAGTTCCCAAATTCTCAAGAGCCTTATGTTGCAAGAGCCTCGATTATTCCCCTAAGGCCAAATTCAAGCAAGGAGATTATTGTCAGGATCTGAAGAGAGAGGTTTGTCCCATCCTTGACAAGCTTTCGAGACGTGTTCTGCTGGCGACCCTCTGAAGGAGAATTCGGCGTCGGACTATGGTTGTATTCTTCCTTTGATTGGTTAATAATAAATGACTATTGGTTATGGTTCCACTCTTGTTATTGTTTATGATGATGAGTTATGTCCTTTATGACTGACATATAGTTGCATCTACTGGATCTTACGCTTGCATTTGTTTTGTTTCTCGCATGTGCAGGTGTCCATCACGAAGATCATGGGGATCGTGATCTGCCAGGGCTAAGGAATGGGAGCGCTACCTCTTCTACAAGCAACAATGTTGGATTCCAGGTAAGCCTTCATCGCTAGTTGGTTTATTTGCAATTAGGAACTTGCACTGTAGTGTGAATGATTGTTGCTAAACCCGGTCTGGGCTAGTAGGGATTGCCTCTTTCCGCAGAGGGGATTTACCTCCACAACAAATTGGCGACTCCGCTGGGGATCGTTAGCTTGTTGTCGTTTGTTTTATGAGCTATAGATGGAGCCTGAAGTTGGCCAGATAGCATTCGAAATGATTTTTCTCTACAATTGCGAAGTAGATCAAGGCTGCTTCAGTCAATCTCCGGTTTAGTTTGTAAGCTGAACACTTGGAGCATCGTCTTGTCTTTTCGGTCGATTCTTGACTTTCCT
This sequence comes from Pinus albicaulis, assembly GCA_034641835.2. Classification (NCBI taxonomy): domain Eukaryota; kingdom Viridiplantae; phylum Streptophyta; class Pinopsida; order Pinales; family Pinaceae; genus Pinus; species Pinus albicaulis. The sequence goes on from CM076584.1 coordinate 1,252,141,974, forward strand.
TGCTTGATCGGCTCTTTTGGGCTAGCTCTTTTTGTGTTTTGGATTTTGGTTCAACCCCAGAGGATCATATTTGACCTCTTATTTTCTGAATTTTCACCTTTTAATGGTCGGCTTGATTGGCGCGGTTTCTAGCCTGACAGTCGCGCCAATCAGCGCAGGTTGCCAGTTCATCACTCGCGCCATCCCCTGTCTGGCGCGGATTACAGCCAGACAGTCACGCCATTTCCTGTAGGTGGTAGGGTTACCCTTGTTCGGAAGTTTCTTTTGGTCAGTACTTTTCTTCTGGGTTTGTTTTAGATTCTGCTTGAAGTGGTGAGTCTGGTCTTGGTTGGGAGAAATTCTTGTTTTTTTTCATTTTCAGGTGTTGGCAGTTGTTGTCAGCTAGAAACCCGTGCCAATTGGCCATTGGAGCTAGTTGTTAGTGTGAAAGTCATGCCAGTTGGCGCTAGTTGTCAATGTACAAGTCGGGCCAATTTCAGGGTGTGTGAAAATCGAGATTTTTTCCCTAAATCCTTCACCAGTGTGTCTTTCCCTTCCGGTCTTTTCACTGTATGAGCATAGATTAAATTTCTCATTGTTTGAGATGTCTTCTCTCCATGATTGCTTGATGTAAAAGGGAATGAATGCCTTGTTTTGATCTCTTGCTTTGAAATTCCTCTTTGTGTTTGACCTCATATATCTTGTCGCCTTTTGAGGGATTTCGTGACAAAGTGTTTGAAACAACGATTGCATTCTTAGTGTTTTTTTACATCTCTTTTGCATTCATCCTTCATTAAGAAGATTTGCGTTTATTTAGTTTTCATCTCAAAGTGTTCTTTTTGTTAAAATGCATTAGATCACATTGCATTGAAGAGTATTTTGAGATTTATCATTGAACTTAGATCACATTGTTTAATGATTAAAAGCTAAAAATCGCTTTGAGTGCATTCTCTTTCATTAAAAGCATGCATTAAGTAGATTCTCATTTCATCGAAAAATGCATTGAGTGCATTATTATCATTTGAAAAAGAAAAAGGAAATTGTTCATAGATTACAATTGCATAGTTTTCGAAAAAGAGGATTTTGCATAGATTACATTGCATTATTCGCATCGTTGAATGTTTGAAATTACTTTTGGATAGTGAAAGTCATCTAGTTTAGAAAGTTTTCATTTGCAATGTTGTTGTTGGTTGCATCATTGTTTGAAGCTCTTCCCTTAAATAGATAGCATTCATCGAATTGAAAATTTTTCTTTTCTCATATAGCTGCATACAGGAGATTGTCATATGACATACGGTAAGGCCTTGAAACCGAAACATAATTGAAGATCAACTATAAAATTTACTCAATTTACCTAAGGAAGCATTGAAACATTAACGAAATATTTAGAGGTCTAGGCTAGAGACGTATTCCGGCGTCTTTAAACCTAGTAGCTTTCATTCGGCTCTTGGCTTTAGACAGCACTAGTACGGATTTGTGCTCTCCGTACCGTTGCGTATATAAAGGGAGACCCCACTAGGTTTCTATCCTTTATCCATAGGAAGCTGAGTCTACCACTTTATACCCGTGATACACCGGACACAGCATTTGGGGAGATTACCTGCACGTACGTTAAGTCCCTGGTTGATTTCTCTTTCATTTTTGAAACCAAGGTGTATATTACAGTTCATGCATATCTGGTACACCCTTTTCCTAGAGTTCCAGAGTAGTCATTTCGATCTTTTCTGACTGATTAAATTTGAAAATATCATCAAGTGCTTGTCCTTTCACGTTTGTTTCCAATCTGAAAGTGATAGAGTCACCTTTTTCCTATTTCTCGACTCTTAAAAGATGAAACAACAGAGTTTTGTTTTGATGTTTTAAAAATTAACTGCCCACGAAATATTCCTGGTTAAATTTAGTTTCCTTAGGGTGTTGTTCTCAAGATTGTTTCTGATGGAAACTTTTCCAGAGTTCACCAACCAAGGAATCCCCTCCGATGGGAATCTGGGTCCTTTTCCTCCTTTTGGAAATGTTGGCGCTCCTTATATGGCAATGTTGTCCCTTCCTAGGTTAACTGTTGGGTTCCCTGTTTGGTTGTTCTCAACCTCTATGGTCTCAAATGTCTCGACTACTGTTCAATCAGTTATTCTGCCTGAACAACATCATGTTGACTCTAAAGTGGACCTCTCCCATTCTTCGCCTGTTTCTATGTCCTCCTCTTCTACTTCACCTGGTGAAATTCTGGATTCGAGTAACCAGGTGGTTAAGAAGAAGAAGAAGAAGACAAAGAAGAAGAATTCTGATAAAGGAGAGGCTAGCTCTATGACTATTGTGCCTAAGAAGTCTCCTCTTGATAAACCTCCCAACCCTCCATGGAAAGTCAAGTTCCCTTGCATGTTGTGCGCGGGAGACCATCTTCTTCAAGACTGCCCTGGCATTCCCAAGGTGCTTGAAGTATGGTCCAACGGTCGCCCTCCATTACCTTTGGCTTCTGGGAGTCAGGTTGGGGGCACATATTCAGCTAGTGCTGGTAAGACTCCTAAGAACCAGGGTAAGATTACCCATCCCTGTAAGTTGTGTGAAGGGCACCATGCCATTCACCTTTTTCCATATATGGATGAAGCCAAAAGATTCTTGGACAACTCGACTGTTTCTGTGCCATGCCTTCCGGCTGGTTACAAACATCTTTCTTTGAGTCCTCCACCAGCTGATCCTATGATTGGTCAAGATTCATCCTTGGTCAATCCTGCTACCTTAGAAATTCAAATTCAGGAATCCGTTCCCGACCAACCATTGGTCGTGGGATCGGTTGAGCTGGCCCCGTCTACGATGCACCAGGTCTTTTCCATTGAGAGTGGACTTCACACCCCTCAGGTTCTTCTTGTTTCTTCAGATTCCTCGGACTTGGAGAAAGATTCTTCTGTCCCTATATCTCAAGAAGCGGCTCCTCCACCTCCCGTGATGGAGGTCTCGGAGGATACCCCTCCCACCTTCGAGATGGAGGTGGTGGAGGATGCTCCTTCTTCTTCCGTAACACCAGGGGAAGACCATATCGATTTGATGGTAGCCCCTCCAAGTAGTTTGGTCGCTTCCTTTGATTGGAATTGATTTGCAGGATACCGCCTTCCGTCTTATGTGCCTTTCGAGATAACGGTATAGGCCTTTGGTCTGGTCATACCCAGCACCATTATAGATGAAGGCACATCTGTTAGTGTTCTATCCTCAACTACTTGGCAAGATTTTGGCTCGCCACCGCTTGCGCCTGTTATGCAGAATCTGTTGGCATTTAACAGAAGAACTAGTCAGCCGTTAGGGATCCTTCCAAGGTTACCTGTTACTTTGGGAGGTAAAACCGTCCATATGGACGTGATGGTTGTTCCAGGCCCCTTGGATTTTAATCTGCTCTTGGGGCGCGATTACACCTATGCCATGGGAGCTCTTGTCTCCTCCCTTTTTCGTGTGGTCTGTTTTCCACATGAAGGACGGATCGTGACCATTGATCAGCTTTCGTTCTTTGGTCCTGATATGGCAGCTGGCCCACCATCATCCCATCCTGGTTTTTATCCACTCGTTTTATCTACCCCACCACAGGTCAACTATGTGGCTACATACCCCGTGCTTGTACTCAGTGATAGTGCCGTTGTGCATCATGTGCTAGGGGCATTGGGTCCAGACTTCCAAGATGTTTTCCTTCCATCAGATGAGAACCTCTTGGAAGCCATGACTTCTTATTCATTATGATGAAGTCTATCGGAGCATGGGTCTTTTCTTGTGTCAAGCTCCTTAAAAAATGAAACAAGGTTTTCGGATCAGATTTCATTGTCTTGTGTCAAGCTCCTTAAAAAATGAAACAAGGTTGTCAGAGCAGAGTTCCTTGTCTTGTTCCAAGCTCCTTAAACCATGAAACAAGGTGTCCTGAGGATAGTTCTTTTAATGTGTCAACCTCGTTAAAATAATGAAACACGTTCTTGTTCAATTCGAGTCTTTGATCAGATCTCATAAAATCCCAGTCGAGTCTTTCTCTTGATCTCATAATTTGAACCTTCACTCCATCTGTCTTTCATATGGACTGAAGTTTGGGGGCCATGTACCTCGAATTGAGTCACTATGCTGGGGGGCATGCTTAATTTTTCAAGCATAGTTTGTTTCCATTCCAAGATTGTGTAAAAATGAAACCTATTTCAAGCATAGTTTATCTTTGTTTCAAGCTTGTGTAAAAATGAAACCAACTTCAAGCAGAGTTTCCTGATTTCAAGCTTGTGTAAAAATGAAACTATTCCCATTTTACCTCTTGTGATTGCCATTTTATCAGCCTGTTTTGCCAGATGAGCCTTGGTTTTCTCACTCCATCGTCACTATCTGCTTGGCCGATCATATGCTTTCACTTGGTTGTTTTACCTGTTCCTGAGGAACCATTGTGATGAGTGGTCTTGTTAGCCAACCTCTTGACCTTTGTCTTGTTTTGAGCAGTTCCACCATTACCGGAACTAGTTTCTACCCTTTATACAACTCGTTCCTCCAGGAGGAGTCAACCTTCAGCTCTTTTCTGACTCTCTAAACATGAAAATATTGTCGAGGCCCTTGTCGTTTCGATCTCGTTAAAGTGGCTGCGAAACGACATCTACCCGATATACGTTTACCCCTTTTTTAGGCTGGGATAGATTATTTACGAAAAAGGAATACCCTAGCCTATCGCGACTAGGAGGTTTTCTCAGACATAGTTTTCTACCTTTTCGGATCTGAGGAACTATTTAGGAAAAGGGACCGTTGGAGTTTACTTTTCAGCTATCTTTTCAAACTCTCTAAATATGAAAAGACACCAAGTTCTTCCTTTGTCAGACTCGTTAAAATATGATGAGATCGGATTCAGTCATGATGACGCTATTTGAGTCGCTCCTTCCTAGGGATCGTTAAATGTACTAGGATGGATCCGTCTGAAGGACGGGCTTATATTACAAGCATATGTTATCCCCTTCAAGCTTGTTATCAATTATAATTTGGGTACACGCCAGAAATGGTGGGGAAAAAATGGACCCAGCATCATTGTTGTGTCGGCAGTATGTCACTCTTGAACATGGCACTTGTCTACATTCGTGTTGGGTTGGGGACATCTCATCTCGTTTTTTCACTTGCCTCCATGGGTTTGGGTCATCCCTTTTGACCTCTCATTTTCTCTTTGCCTCGTCACTATGACCTCTGATCTTTTGATGTCAAATACTTCCAAGTCCACTGTCGTGCCATTCATATGTTCAAGATAAGTTGACCTCTGCAAATACCAACCTTCCTCTGATTCTCATCTGATCGTGATTCACAAAAACACTATGTTCCTCTGTCTCGTGTCGATGATGTGGGAAACATTATGGCCCACCTTCGATCAAGGTCACTTCCTGTCGACTTCAGCTCATTATCCAGTAAGTTGATCTAGAGACTCCCTTCCAGTGCCTTGGAGCCTGCATGCCTCAATGGCAGGTTCTTCGCATTTGACGCGAGGTTTTCATCATTGGCCTTTGATCGAGTGATTCTACGGGTGTTCAATTCCAGCTCGTTGATTCACATCCCGTAGATTGTACCTGTAGTACCTTGAGGGCCATTGTCATTATTGGTGGTACCTCTCGCGTCTGTTAACAACTTTCATCATTGGCTGGTAATCAGACTATGTTCTTGCATGTTCGACTTCAGCTCACTTATTTGCATGCTTGAACTTGTACTATGTTCGGGTCGAGATGGAGCACAAGACCCTGGGTTTTTTCTGTTGGAATCCAGGCTGCGATTTTGTGGATTATTATGATTGCTTACATGACTCATTCACTGGATGGCTGCGACCATACCTGAGTCTATTTATCGATCCTCACTGGATGGCTGCGTCCATACCTTGGATCTGGATTATTGTATACTCTACTATGGATGGCTGCGCCCATACCACATATATATCATGTATCTAAGATTTCAGTTGTACTTCTCTACACAGGTTTTCCAATGGCAGTGTTTTTAGTCGGCATGTTCTCGTAAAGCATTTCACCTCTCTCTCTTTGAGCCTCTATTAGCACAAGGCACTCATTACGATAATTTGTCAACATCACCATAATCCCCATCTCTGTGGAAGGAGTGGTTTACTAGCGACCAATAGTGGTGTCATACCTTGAAAACCATCATTGCATCCCCTTTCCGGCTACAACTTACATTCGTACATTGTGTGCATTTTCAGAAAGACCCTAAAAGCTTTGTTTTTGCCTTGGCGTGGTAACCCAGTATGTATACTTCAATGAGGAAAATTAACACTGAGCCTGCACTAATTGGCGCTCTGTCCCAGTTAAGCACCCGTGCCAATCTGCTTTTGGAAAGTTTTTTAAAAAAAAAGAGGCGAAGTTTCGATTACAACAACTTCGTGGATGAGTCATCAGGAGTGGTTTCGACTGAATAACCACGGCCTTCCTCCTTTGGCCTCTTGTTTCCACCTTATGGGGAATCTCCCAAGGGATAAGGCCTCCCTTCCACTATTTTAAGGATCCCAACCTCCTCCCCTCCTCTATAAATATAGCCTTAATCCATTAATGAAGGGTCTGAAGGGCTAAATGGCTGAATAGCTAGTCTTCAAGTTCCCAAATTCTCAAGAGCCTTATGCTGCAAGAGCCTTGATTATTCCCCTAAGGAAAAATTCAAGCAAGGAGACTATTGTCAAGATCCGAAGAGAGAGGTTTGTCCCATCCTTGAAAAGCTTTCGAGACGTGTTCTACTGGCGACCCTCCGAAGGATAATTCAGCGTCAGGACTATGGTTGTATTCTTCCTTTGATTAGTTAATAATAAACGACTATTGGTTATGGTTCCACTCTTGTTATCGTTTATGATGATGAGTTATGTCCTTTCTGACTAACATATATTTGCATCTACTGGATTTTACGCTCGCGTTTGTTTTGTTTCTCACATGTGCAGGTGTCCATCACGGAGATCGTGGGGATCATGATCTGCCAAGCTAAGGAACAGGAGTGCTACCTCTTCTACAAGCAACAGCGTTGGATTCCAGGTAAGACTTCATCTCTAGTTGGTTTATTTGCAATTAGGAACCTGCACTATAGCATGAATGATTGTTGCTAGACCTGGTCTAAGCTAGTAGGGATCGCCTCTATCCGCAGAGGGGATTTACCTCCACAACACTAATAGTTGAAAGATATCTCTTTAGATCACATAAAGGAAGAAACACGCTGAGTATATATTAGAATAGATAATATTAAATAGATGCATATGATAGATTAGAATCATTTTCCATTTTCATGTTGTATAAGAAAAACTCACCCCAAAATCATTCCTTATTGGGAAATTGATCCCACTACCCCCAATCGGAGCGACTACACCAAACGGAAAAGGAGCTTCTTTAAGCTATGAATCAGATGGTTTTACCCCATGTTGTGGCAGCAAATTTTGAGGCCTCAACAAAGTCCCATAATGGATTGCAAAATAAAGTAAGGTTGGAATTCATATTTAATAGGGATTTATTTTCCTATGAATTGAGTGAGCAAGGTAGGTTGTAGGAAGGAAAGGAATTGGTGATGTGTTTATCTAATTTTTCCTATATCAGTGTGAGACAATTATAGAGTGCAACAGATTCTTGTGAGAAATAATGAATTGTATTTTCCACACTTCCTTGGCATATTACACAATAGATATAGAGGGGTTTTGATTATTTTCTTTCCCCGTGAAAATCTTGTGTTGTGTTATTGATTTACTTCTTTCTCTTACTTGCATGTGATTGAGCGATCATGTTTTATATTCTGTAAATATTGTAGAAGTATTTGGTATCTTTTTTTAGTACATTACATGATCGTATTGAATCCATTGGTATAATTTCTACAGATTACGAAGAAACGATCCTCCCTCACCTTCCTTTGATGTAAAATCAACATTCCACCACTCTAGACTACAATCGGAATTAACATATTCAAAAGTTGACTCATCCACAAGTGTGAAAGGTGCGATAGGATCATTGAATATGTCAGGATAATGGGTGTGAGGTGAGGAATAAATTGAAATATTAGATGAAACAACATATTTCATCACAGAATATTGTTCAAAATCAAAATCCCACACAAAATCATCAGGGAATATACCACAAGGTTATTTTTCTCTACTAACTCAATCTTGAACTTAATCCTCTTGAGAATCGGAAGAAACTATTATAACATGTTGATGTACCAAAGGAGAATCATGAGGATCAGAGACGATATCCAATGGAGGGAAAGAGATGTACCAGGAGGAAATAATGCCATTGGTAAAATGAGATTCATGATTGAAATTTGTGTTCAACTATTAATTAGTAGAAGATGGTGATAGATCCACAAATTTATTTTCATGTTCTCCAACCATAATTTTTTTGCATGGAGCTATTTGATTTAATGAATAATGAGAAGAAGACAAAGAGTCACATGGAACAACACTTTATTATTTTAAAATTTTGAGAGCTCCATAACCAAGAAATGTTGGGAGACTTGAAAGGGATTCAGGTTCAGGAAGATTCAAAGTGATCTGAAAAAAATACTCAAATTTCTCTTTCATAAAATTCCAAACTATAAAATCCTCATAAAATTCATAAAAAAAGTGAATTAATTTATCATGGAAGTCTTCAATGGATTCATCATGTTTCATACTAAGGCAAATAATCTTCTTATAAACAATTTCATAATCATACCTGTCAAAGGCTAGGTGAATCTCTTTGACAAGTTGATCAAAACAATGTATAGATGTGGTTGAAAAAGTGTAACACCATTATTTAACGTGTGATTTTAATTTAAGGATGAAAAACTTGCAAGAAATATCCTCACAATTAATTTGATGAGAATCATAAAACTCATAAAAGTGAGAGGTGTGTTAAAGAATGAATTTTCCTCCCTCTCCATCAAATTTTAGATTCAACAAGTCATGGATTATCTCCGAGGATACTTTTAGGTTTTCAACTAAAGAAAAAAATGTTTTTTCTAAGATATGGGATGAATCCATTAAGATTATAAAGGTTCAAATAACATTCATGGGCTTATCTTTTCATCTATCCCTCCTTCTAGCACCAAAAATTCTTGACGGTGTTGGAGGTCACCAACAGGGAAGGAGGTCTCCCTGATGTGAAGTCCCAATTAGACCCCACACTATTTGGAGTAAGAGCCCCAACATAAATATGACTGGTTGCCAAAAAGTGGTGGTTTTAAAGATAGACCTTGGCTGCAACAAACACATAAGATGAAATATGTAGGACTTTGGTGAAAAAAGTGTATGAACTTTTTTCGATATCAAGGGTAATGTATGAAAGGTTCGTTCACATTAAAGAGTAAATATTGGGACCACTAAAAAAAATTAATAGTACATATCTTAAAAGAGACACATAAGCATCCTTAGTTAACCTAAAAAATAGTTCACAAGATAACAAAAACCATGATAGTATAAACAACACAGATTGAAAAGATACATAATAAGGTTAACAAAATAGTTTATTAAAATTAGCATAAATTAAGCCCAATACATCACAAATATATAAATAATATCCTTACAACATTCACGAAATATGCATGAAAGCACGTCGACTTTGAGATCTTCTAATTATAAAGTGAAATCTCCAAGCACACATTTACATTAATGTAGCACTAGCCCAATAGTGGAACAGGACACCAACATTTTCTTATCAAAGGAATGATACTCTTCCTATGTTAAACTAGATAAGCCAAAGTTCCAAAAATTATTCTTCAAGCCTCCTTGGTTCCAAGCCCTTTTCTTGAGTTATGAAGCTATATTTATAACAAATTATATGACCCTTCATCTCCCTTTGTGACCTTTGAAATTTCCTCGTGAATTTTTGACTTATTTTTCCTTTTCCTAACTAATGACTTTTCATATTCCATAATTAACACTTGGAATCCCACTTACATATTTTATTTCAAATGAAATAATACCAAAACTCATATATGAAAAAAATGGGTAGAGCCTAATAGGAAAAACTAGAGCCATTAAGCTTTAGTTTGAGGAAACTCTAGCTCAACATTTTTAAATCTGCAATTACATAGTCATGCCAAGCTTTGTATTGTGAGATGGTTTCCTCAAACTTTCCAAGAAGATTAGGTTGATATCAGAATCTATCTTCCATTGTATCTCGTTAGATGGTTTGGGAACCACTTTTTGTATCCTTATTTAATAAGGACAACACAGTGTTGATCTTAGTTGGGTCAAAAATATATTTATGCATGGTGTTTCTATTAATCTCTAGGTCTTCTTTTATATCAATCTACTTCAACTAGTCCAAGTATTCTAAAAATTCCTTCATGATTGCATTTCCATCGTTTACCTCTGTAAATGACCTGACTGAAGGGATATTATGATATTTTACTAGGGATTCCACACCATTGTAAAATCATGCATAAGAATATGAGATGATGGTTATGAAAGTGTTGATTTTTTTATTACTTTACATAAGTATTCTAACTTTAGGTTTCTCTAACTCAATTTGTTGTCTTGTTTTCTTATCCAATTCTGATGGTGCCCCTTTTTTATGAAACCAGCTCACAAAATAGAAGAAAATATAGATCATCACCTTAGAAATCAACCACTTCGAGGGGGAAACCTCATTTACATTAAATAAATGAACAATTATTGGATGATATAAATGAAAAAAACTCCTTTCTATATATAGGAGTCCAATGGGTCACAATGTAATCCTAGCTGACATAACAATCACAATGTAAGGGCACAACAATAACAATAGCCGGCTTATATGGGGTACAATAATAACAATATGGGGACTACGTGGGAAAAACAATAACAATGAGGGGGATATGATAATAATAACAATAAGTGGATACACTAATATTATAGGGATCTAACATGCCCCTCTCCTTCAAACAAGTGTTTTCCTCAATTCTTGATTATTTATCGATGCTTCTATATAAAATTCTCATCCTCCCATGTGGAATCTTCAGCGGGTAAGCTCTTCCACTTGTTGAGATACTCTAAAATTTATCATTTTTGTAGTTTTTGAATTCTTGTTTCTATGACTGCTTCAAAACTTATTTCACTATGATGTTGATCTTCCTTTTGTTTCATTTGATTATGCACCAAAGTTAGGTTATCCTTTGAGAGTTGGAGAACTTATTTTTAATGCTCGATGTGATCTTCAACTACTTTATCATCCATATTAGCTTTCATTTGATCCTTCAAACCATCCAAATTAGCCTCCATGTATTATTTTAAACCATCTATGTCATCTTTGGTTGCTCTTTGTAAGATCAAAATTTGTTGCACTTGGTACCGTAATTTTGATATATCATATTGCAATTCTTTCTCTTCATGCGCCATAGTAGACATTTATGAGGGCTTAATGGGTGGGGAATTATTTTTTGGAGGAATTATATAACTCAATAATGATATATATATATATATATATATATATATATATATATATATATATATATATATATATATGTATGTATGTATGTATGTATGTATGTATGTATGTATGTATGTATGTATATGCTTCAAAATGCCATTGGAATCACTTCAAACTGATTTTTCAAACAAAATTTATGCAAACTTGTTTAAAAAAGACACACCATTTTCTTTCTTTTTAGGAGTTCTATATTGAACCTGATTTATATCTCTTATTTTGGATCTTCAAGATCTGAATCTCTATATTATATTAGCCCTCTTAGTTCTCTTTCCAATTCCATAAGTCTGACCTTATTTGGATTCTTCAAGAAAAAGTTATGCCTAATCTCCCGCAATGACCTAATTATGGACTCATTTAGTAGAGCGAACTTTTACAGCGTGCCACATGTTACTGTCTCTTCCTTTGGCTCTAAAATTGATAAACAGTACACTAAATTCCATTTAATTTTGGCCACTTTTTACATAATTCCAATCCGATGCTTAGAGATATATTTATTATTATTTCCCAAAATCACCTCTTTGAGATGAAATTCTGGAGCCTACAAAAATCCTAAACTCCATAGCTCATATCTCCAAAAATATTGTGAACCAAGATCTGAAATTTTTACACGATGTTCATCAAAATTTCTTCACAAATAGTTTTTTTTAGCTTTTGAAGCTTCCTAGAAAAAATGTTGTAGCAAAAATTCCACGATGACCTATTTGAAGCAGCAAAACCCTAGAATCCAAAGCTCTGATACCAAATGTTATGAAACCAAGTCACAAAATAGAAGAAAAGAGAGATCAACGCCTTAGAAATCAGCCACTTCGAGGGGGAAACCTCATTTACATTAAATAAATGAACATTTATTGGATGATACAAATGACAAAACCTAATTTCTATATATAGGAGTCCAATGGGTCACAATATAATCCTAGCTGACATAACAATAACAATGTAAGGGCACAACAATAACAATAGTGGACTTCTATGGGGTACAATAATAACAATATGGGGAATACATGGGGAAAAAATAATAATAAGGGGGATATATTAACAATAAAAATAAGGGGATACACTAATATTATATGGACCTAACAACATTTGCACTTCATTCCCCATTCATGAATTGCGGTGATGGTTGCATGAATGACTTTCATAGCTTTAGCATTCTCCCATGATTTCTTATGCATATCATAAAAGTGGACAATTTCTTTATGCATAGTTACCAAGTCCTCATAAAGATTCATTATAGTGTTTCTCAATGCCTTAACTTCATCATATAAAGCCACCTAAAACTCCTTAAAGTAAACATGTATATAAGACATCTTATGAGTTTCTTCTTGGATTTTTTCTATTTATTGTCGGGTGGCTTTCAAATCCTTTTCCATTTGTTTTTTTCTACCATTTAGTAATCTATATTTTCCTTTGATGCTCCTCCAAAGGAGAAATTAGTTGTGAAAAATGTTTGAGGATTCCTTATGGTATCCATGATAATCACCCTTTTTGTATTAATGAAGGTTGGATGTGTGAATTCATTGGAAAATAAATTCTTCGTTTCTTTCACAATCCTTCTCTGAAGCTCATTGAAAGTCATGCTAGAAATATCCATGACCAGGTCCTCATGTAAAGGAGAAATTTCTCTTTCATTAACTAAATCTTTCTCATCTGTGGGAGGGGGTGGAGACTAAGTGATGATTTCTTTTGTACTGGGAATAAGATCAAAATCTTGATTTTACTGCCCTTATTCTACCCCCATCTCTTAGAAAAATATTCACTCTTGATCTTCCTATTGTTTATTATTTTCTTGTTGTATTCGATTGTGTCTTTCTTCCTCTTCTTGCTTCAACATTTCTCTTCTTCCTTCCTTCTTAATTCTTCTTCTTACATCTGCCTTTCTTCTTGTTCTCTCTCTTCCTGTTCCTCCTTCCACATTCACTCCTCTTCCTCCCTCTTTAGTTGTTCCTCTTTTTTCATCTTCTTTGCTTCACATTTTTGCTTCCTCTTTCTTCTAATTCCTTAACCATTTTATGAATAGCTAGATCCACTTTAAAATTGTGGATTTTCTCCTTTTTTGGTTTATGAGAAACCTTCCTTTTATATTTAATATTCACTGAGTTGTGCTCTTATGGTTTCCTTGCTTTTGAAGTAATTTTCTTCTCTTGATCCACATGGGAAGGACATGCCTAGCTACTTGGTGTGTGGGGCCTAGAGTAATTATAATATTTCTCAATATTCTCCTCCAGTGGCCTAGAGAAAGTTCCACACAGTTAATTAAAATGCAACTTGGCAAAGTGCTACTTGAAAATACCTCTACGATCATATTGATTATAATTTATCATGCCAAACCTGGAGTTATCTAACTTTTTGACTTTAGCTTCTACAACATTTAGGTCCTTCATTATGTAGGATCCCACCTACAAAGGAAAAATACACCAGGGTGCTTTATTTTTCCTGTACAGTACTGTCGATAAGATTTTGAAAAGATGATATGCGACCTCTTCCATGACTAACTTAACGGTGGCATACCTTGGTAACAAATGTGATAGTTTTTGATAGTCGAACACCTTGAGATAAGTGCCATCTAGTGAGGAAAACCAATTTGAAACTTCTGATACCGATTTCATCACCTCACAAGACATGCAAGGAGGTTCTTCTTCAAATATCATCTAATACAATATTTTGAAGAAGTGGTCAGCCAAATTCTCAATGAATCTTATGTAACTACACTCTAAAATCAATTTTCAATAAATGTGAATAAGAGTTTCCATGGGCATCCACTTCCAATTTATGCCAAGAAAAAATATTTGAGCACATATAGCATCCAACAAGTATCCAAAAATGTAGAATTTAGCTTACTTGACCTGAGGTGGATTTTTCACCATGTTTACATTAATTCTAATTTGATGAGCCAAAAGCTAAAATAAATTGAATGTCTTCCCCTTCGTGACAATATAATGTGGCATGTAAATTCATTCTTCAAGAAAGGACTCAATATTATTTTGTCCATATATTTGGCACCATAACACTACCAGGTACTGAAACACCTTTCTAAGGGATCTGGTCTTGTAATTATTGTTGGGTGTCTGGAAAAAGATAGTTGACTCTTTTTTCCATGTCTTGAAATTTCCTTGGCATTTAAATAGCCATTGACTGCATAGAAGTGTGAATCCATATACTCAGGATTAGGAAAATGGTAAATCAAGTGAATATCATGGCCTAGGTAAGAGGAAATTTGTTGCCCACTAAAGTTATTAATGGTAAAGATTTTAGTATCCAAGTGTTGTAGAATACATTTGATGACATTTGAACAAGGTAAGAATAGGAACCTATTGGCGACATTATGGAAACCTGATCACTATATTTTAATGAACACTTGCATGTCCTCTAGATCTTCCTTCAATTTTGTAGCTTTGAATGCATCTTTGACCAAATTCCATGTGATATTACAACCCCTTTCAATGAAGAGTTAAGTATTTGATAAAATAGGGATGCTAACTAGAGGACTCTCAACTACTTCATCGATACTACGCTCTCTTGTTTTTTTGATGTTTATACCTTGGGAGGCATGATGAAGGCTACTAATGAAGAAGAGATGAGCTCAAAACCTACAATACTTGTAACAATAAATGTACTCATGACTAAAAAAGTTAGATTAAGTAGATCAGTTCATCAATCAAACCTAAAGCAACAACAAAATGACTAAGGAAATGGATTTCACAGTCATTTGGCTCTAGGAGGAAAAATGAGTTCTAGAACATCTTTGCACTGCACAAAGAGAGAGGAGACTACATAGTCTCAACAGATGGATACGAAGCTTGAGGCTTGATATTGTGAAATGCACATTTTTAGCCAAGCATATTGATATCAGGTACCACTTTATCTGGGATATGTTACAACAAGGTGTCGTAAGGCTCGATCATATAAGAACTGATGAGAAGTTCGTGGATATTCTCATGAAGCCCCTGGGGAAGGAAAAGTTCCTAACCTTCCATGAGAAGCTTGGAATTGTAGAAATAACCTATTCTGAGGGTCTTTCTTGAGTTGGACTATGAGCTCCAGGAGCTCTAGGGGGCTTGGGGTAGCTTCTTGGAGCTTTAATCACATACGGGGTTAGGCTTGTTGAACCTTATTATGCTTCTGCCCCACTGTTATGATATTGATTTGGTTCTCCTCTCTTTGATATGTGCCCCGCATGCATCCTACCAATGGATTTTTGGACTGATGGGAAGTACCTCTCATTTTTCCAATGAGGTGGGAAATGTGGATAGAGACCAATAGCAAGATCAATGGACACATCAGAGATTTTTGTACTCTCTATGTATAGGATGGCACGTGTCCAACACCTTGATATGGGATCAAGTATGATGAGGTTCTTACCTCTAAACTGAACTTGGGTTAGTAACCTAACTTCAGGTTAGTATGAGACTCTTTTGAGTCCAAGAGAGGTTTTTACCTCGAAGATGACTTTGGGTTAGATGAGTGTGATGTCTTTGTGACTTAAATTTTTATTCTATTGAGAACGAGAGTGAGCAAAGAAAGTTACAACAAGATGACTCATGATGTTTGGTAAAATTACATGATGGTACTGATGGATGGAACTTGTGGACAGATGGAGTTCTCCCTAGTTGAGAGGGAGTGTTAATTTTTGGAAACTAGGTCCAAATTCCATGTTGCACTACTCATATCACAATGGTCATATTTTTGTTGGATTCCTCTTTTAGATAGGTGAAATATTGATCTAAAGATCATCTTGTATGGATGAGTAGAACATTTATTTTGAATTTATTTTCCACATGTGCAAGGTTGGCTAGGTTTGTAATGTAGGCTCACATACCTAATAAATGTGTCACACACCCTCATTGATGGATATAAATTAGAGATACTTGGAGGTCATTTGATCATAAACTCATCATAAATTCTCTCATTATGATCTGATTGGTTCGATATCCTTTGGAGGTCTTTTTCCCCTCACACGTGTGGAGCGTAGCTGTTGTTTTCTATGAATATATTTAGGGTATTTTGCGGGAGTGTTGACCAGTGTTGAACATGGTAAACCATTGGTTGCTTGACCTCCAACTTCTACCAAAAATATTATTTTAGGAGGCCGTAATGTTGGCCACTAAAATTGAGGAATTTTTGGTTCTTTGACTGAAGTCCTGATCTGTTGCATTGACTTTTATGTTTCTAACTGCGTTGAATTTGGGTTCACTAGAGTTGACTTGTGATGAGTTTTCTTTGAGGCCTATGGGTGTGACACATGAAGGATTGGATGACTGAGAAAGACTTTGATGGCTGAAGTATCTTGTTGACAGTTGTAATGCAACAATATCTCATATCTTTGCTAGAAAAAAGTAATTTTAAATGTGATCTATATTTGGCTTGTCTTGTATTGATATATTATTGTGTTCTATCAGGGTTTTACTTTCATGGAGAGCTATGAGGAAAAGTAAATATAATGGACTACCTTGCAACAACAAAGGGATAAATACATGCATGAGCTGACAAATTTGTTCCATACCCTGCGCACAAAGTTGGGTATCAAAGACTCAAAGAAACATTTTGTGCTGAAGTACCATAGTTGTCTGCACAGATACATTCAGGAGGAAATGGAATTCCTCAACATCTCCTTGCTTGGTAGGGCATACCGGAATGCTTCCAAGATTGAGCAGAAATTGAAATAGAAGAAGCGAGACTTTGGATATGTGAATCAAAAGCAAGGGAATTGTGTCCCCAAACTGTAGAACAAAGGACAAAGCCAAGGCATGGTGGCCCAAGACAACATACCAAAGTCGTAATCAAAGAAGAACATTGTGAATCCAAACAAGTACATGGGAAATTTATGTGAGTTTCATAAGAGCTCCACTCACAACACAAATGAGTTTCAATCCAAGCAGTCACTAGTGCTCGAGATGAAGGCTTCTGAATCATATCCATGCTCTGATTCAGAATCAAAACCCAAGAAGGGGAATGAAAAATGGAAGCATATTATCGATGTGGAGCCTAACTCCATCATTTCCACTATGAAGATCCAAAAGGAAGAACTGTAAGATCCAGAGGAGGAGGAGCATCTCTTCCACTCCTAGATGTGGGTAAAGGGTTCCTCACTACAGTTCATTATTGACAGTGGGAGCCAAAATAACATCATTTAAATAGAGGCCATGAAGTGGTTGGGCCTGCTGACCATAGGCTATAGTGCACCCACAACCGTACACCATCGGATGGCTTCACCAAGGACGGGATCTCCGCATCAACCAGCAATGCCTCCTTCCCTACAACATCAAGCCCTTCACCAGTGAGTTATTATGTGACATTTCTCCTCTTGATGTTTTTGATGTATTATTTTTCCAACCATACTTGTGGAAATGACATGCTTTGTATGAGTCCCAGCCTTGCGGTGTTATTGTTACTTTGGGAAATAAGTTGTATAGGATACCAGAGATACCACCTCCTATCGCTATCTCTTTGGTTACTTCAAAACAAGTAGTAAGATTATTTCCAAAACTGGGAAATTTGTTTTCCTAATGATCTGCCCTCAGGGAAAGAATAATATTGTGGCCATGACCTCCAGACAGGGCTCCTTTGTACAACAAAAATAAATTAACAAGGTTGTGGAGGAGTATGGGGACATATTCACCTCACTTAGAAGGGTGGCTCTGCATTATCACATCAAACACCCCATCAATCTGAACCCAGGTGCACCCACTACCCAATGGACAGATCTATCAGTGCTCTGTTCCAGAGAATGATGAAATTAAGACACAGATTTAGGAGCTGCTATAGAAAGGTCACATCTGGCCAAATTCATTGCCCTGTGGGAGCCTGATCGTGTTGGTGTAGAAGAAGGATGGGACTTGGAGACTCTGTATTGACTATCAAGCGTTGAATAAGATCACTATCTAGAATAGGTACATGATCCCACAGATTGATGACCTTCTGGATCAACTCAAAGGGGCGAAATATTTCAGCAATATCGACTTGAAGTCTAGTTATCACCAGGTACGAATCGAACCATATGATGTGTGGAAACCTACCTTCAAAGCCAAGGAGGGCCTTTTCAAATGGTTGGTCATGCCTTTTGAGTTGACGAATGTTCCTGCAACCTTCATGAGGTTGATGGAAAACATCTTGCAGCCATTCACTAACTCATTTTAAGTAGTGTACTTAGAGGACATCTTGATCTTCAGCCAGACTTGGGAAGAGAACCTCCAGCACATCCAACAGGTCCTCCAAACACTACGGCAACACAAGTTACATGCCAATTTATAGAAGTGCACTTTTGGCATGACCCATGTTCGATATCTGGGATACATTATTGATGAGCCTGGGGTGCATGTGGATCCAACTAAGATCCAAGTCATTCGGGATTGTCCAGCCCCAACCACTCTAACAAAGCTTTGCAGTTTTCTAGGTCTTGCTAATTTCTACCACGGGTTCATGTTGGGATTCTCTCATATCACTTAGCCCTTCAGTCAATTCACCAAGGGAGGAGTGAAAGAAAAACTATTTTGGTTGGAATCTTAATATAAGGCATTCATATAATTGAAACATCGCCTCTGCTCTGCCTTAGTGCTCATTACGACACTTGCAACAGCCATTTGAGATCGACACAGATGCCTTTGACTATGCTATTGGGGCCGTTCTTACTCAACTGGGGCATACAGTGGCATATCACAGTGAGACATTATTTGACAGAGTCTGAAAGTATCCCACTTATGACAAAAATATGTATTCCATTATGGAGGCTTGCCTAAAATGGAAGCATTACATTTTGGGGAAGGAAACAAACATCCACACAAAAAACCGACCCCTACAGTTCATACAGACACAAGGGATGTTGTAGAATGATCGTTGTTGAGTAAAATAATCTTTATTAGATTACTAACATAAATTATCAATCTCAAATTTGTAGGACTTGTGAGAGATACGTGCACAATATATGCTAGGGATCAGTTTATGGAAACCAAATTTAATCTAATCACACCATTCCTATATTAACTTGAAAATATATTCTACCTTCAGGAATTAAAATTTGATCTACTTGCATAATTGAATTCTAATCTACGACGGTTGTATGACCAAGTGCCCAAATCTGATCTAATTGGAGAATGACAGTTGCCACTCTCTTGCGATGATTTAGCAAGCACAAGATTATACAGCTAATTAGAAATTTAATCTATGAAATCATTCATGAAAGAAAATAAGAAAATTACACTATGACTAATGTATGACCGAATACCCAAATCTGATCCAATTGGAGAATGATAGTTTCCATCTTATTGCGAGGATTTAGCGAGCACAAAATTACACAACTAATTGGAAATTTAATCTAAGAAAACAATAAATATTAATCTAGGAAAGAAATAAATCTTAATGAAAGAAAATAAATCTTAATCTAGGAAAGAAAATAAATCTTAATCTATGAAAGCAAATAAATCTCACACATTGTAGGTGGCCAATCCAAAAGTATGATAGATGGAAATTCGAGAGGCTCCCAATGAAATCATTACCAAGAAAAGGTAAACATCAGTCATGAGAATAGTGCCAAATCTGAATTTTATTCAAAACATAAGTAATCTTAACTTGACACCTGAGTATCTCTCCAACTTTGCATGTGCCTTTGAAAGGAGAAGGCTCTCCTATTTATAAAAATTCCTAAGCTACCTCCTCATTAATGAGGATCCTTCTTCTTCTCCTTTGATCCATAATATTCTGAACCAATTTGCTAATCATAGGCCATATATCCCTCCTTCAAATCTCCTTCATATCATGAAGATAAATTCGAATTTGATCTTTGGGAGCCACATAAGAGGGCCTTGGAAGCTTCTAATGAACCTACACATGTCACAAAAGTCTTTCCACTTTTAATCTATAATAATATGCATATTATTTCCTAAATTTTGATCACAAATTCACTTAAAAACACTAGAAATTAATAATGTTTGGAAAACACAAGGGTAACCCAAATGATGAGGAAAGTGACATGAATGTAGTGACATGGTAGTGAAATGGAGGTGATATAATGGATATGATGGTTAAAGTGGATGTCTTTTTAAGGACATTTCTAAGACTCAACATACCCCCCAACTGAAGTTGTTGCATGTCCTCATGCAACCTATTACATTGATTCATTTCATCTTTGAATTTTCTTGATTTTGAATGAGATTTGGCTCATATCAATTCTCCTTTAACTTTCCATTATCATAGCATTTGATAACTTCATTATTTTTGCAAAGTTATTTTTTTGAAATACATTGGATTGAAAAATTCATCTTTATGGTTCGTTATTGTGTGACAACCAGAATTGATTTTTTTTATGGTTGGTTATTGTGTGAAAGCCAAAATTGATGAGTATTGGTTCTTGTGTAACAATACTTTTTTTATTCTTTGTTGCATCCAAATATCTTCAAAACATTGAGAGTTTATTTTTTTCAATTAGCCATAATCTCATCAATTTGATGATTTGCAAAACATGTAATATTTTTTAATTTTAATGCAATAGTAGTTGTATGTTGTTTATATGAAAGTGATGTGGCATAAGATGTAAATATATGGAGTGATATCACTTCCCCCCGACTGATGGTTTTTGCAATTTTATGAAGTGAGAAAAGGAATATTGTGGAGTGTTTTTCCAAAAATTATAACTTTAGCATTTTAAGGAATTGCATGATAAAAAGTTAGAAAACAATATACCTTTACTTACCTATGAAATATATGAATTGTTCATATGTAGTTGGTGCAAAAATCTGATCATATTCTTATTTAATTGGACATGCAAATGGTGGATGAGGTTGTGAAAGTGAGTATTTATTGTTGCTACTGAATATGTTGAATATGCTACATCTGCTACAAATGTTGAATAATGATGGATCTGATAGTCTTTATGTCGTTATCACACATTGGAACAATTCTTATCTATGTGAATGAATTTTTTTATGTCGAACATAGTAAGAAATTGTTGAATTAGTGGCCATTAATATATGCCACTAATCAACATGAGACTTCTCACCATTAATGAAAATGAGATTCAAGATGCCTAAGCACATCTTGCTACGTATGAATAAATTTGTTGATGTCAAGTCACCTAGAATATCCATCAAACAAGGGATATTAATGTATTCCCATTGTTTGTCGGCAAGAGAACTTGCCATTAAGGCATGCAAGCCTTAGGGTACTTTTTGAAAATATTTTTAAAATTCAAAAAGGATTATAGATATACAGTTTTCTTTGAAGCAAGATTTATTTAGGAAAGGAAAATGAACATAAAAAAGGAAAATTTTAATCATCTTGTAAGTGAGCTGATTTCTTTTATTTGTGATTTAGGGGTGGATGGAAGTGAATGAATGTGAATGGATAGTGAATGTGAATGAAGAATGAATGTGAATGGAAAATATGAAGGGAAATGAGTTGATTTTTTTATTACGAAGCATAGATGTAATGGAGACAATGGAATCTGAAATCTTTGCAAGTGTCGGATATGATTTTCATTAGCATGTGCTCATGCATTGATGTTTCTTCTTTGTTGCTGATCATATTCATTGTGAAATAAATGTGGTCTATGAGAGAGACACTATTCGCTTGTAGTCATATGTCCTTCCTCTTGGAACCTGCAAAATAAAACTAGTACTTCTTTTGCATTGGAATGTAAGGCTATCAAAAGAGAGAGGTGATCAATATCTCTGGTTATGACATTTACATGAAAAATTGAGAATTGGTACTAAAATAAGTTCATGAAGGAAAACCAAAAGAATTTATAACTGTTTCGAAACTAGTGTCTCAAGTTACTTGTTGTGTCTTTTTAGCGATTTCTTCATTTTTTTACTGTTTCAAACTATGAGTGATAGCTTTCTCATTGTGTAGATATCGTTGAGATCCTTCCAATGATGCTTAAATAATTGAAATCCGATATCGTATGAGAAAGTTAGGCTGATTTGACATTTGAGTGAAAAAATGAAGTTTCTCAGATGCATGATTGATGTTTAGCTACAAAATTGTACAACAACTATAGAATTGCACTGTTTTTGTAGCTAAAAATCTTGAACATAAAATTAAGTATACACAGCTATATATTTTTCATGATCAATCCAATCTTTGACTTAATCAATTCCTCCCAAAAAAATGAGCAAATTCCTACTTATTTTATTGATGCAAAATTTACACACACACACACACACACACACACACACATATATATAGATATAGATATATCTGTGTGTATTATTATTTTTTTTGTTTTTATACAAATATTTTCCATAAAATAAAATGTGAAAAATCAGGAGTGTGGCTTTTCTAATACTGCCCATAACACCAAACTATAATCATGAAAATGTATTTGAAAAATAAAAAAGCATTCAAATAATCTCCCTGAAGAATATGAGAACGTGGCTCAGTGTTAAGGTTAAACGTTTTCATGTAAAATAAAGAAAATTAAATTGTGGCTAAAATCAAATTTATTAAATCAAGCGCTCTTCTTCTTTCACACTCAGACATTAATTGCATGTGACTGCACCTCTAAATAATCTCTGGTGAAGTCTAGAAGTTCAATATGCCGATTAATGCACTTAATTGAGTGATAGATATGATGGAAAAATAGTAGAGATGCATGGAAGCTCACTGTTTTGAGAAAAAACCATAGCATATGCAAGTTATATAACCAAAGAAAATTGCATGAAACCATTCATGTCTAATTGTGCAAAATATTCAAACCATCAACATCACCCAACACAAGCAAAGGAGAGGTAACATACAATAATAATTATGAATGGTAATGCTGCAGTAGCATTGTAAGAAATGGCCATTTTATTAATAAAGCAAGGAATAGGGGCTCATAAAAGTGGCAACCAATCAGCAACAAATGGCTGCGATCTCAAATTTTTATCGTTTGCAAGCCAGAGGCTATTGCTAATCATAAAACCTATCTAACAAAGTCGTTAATTACCTACTTTTCCCATCAATAAGAGAATTGCAGAGTTCTTGAATTTTTTCTTTCTTGTTTCCATGCTCTAATGAACACCCATGGCTTCAACAAGAGACAGTGAGATCTAATAATTGTGCAGAGGATGCAGAAATCAAATTGGACTCTTCGATTTATCAAAATCACATGGCCTGTGGATTGAATTCCATAGCAGAATTTTTTTTATATTCGAATTCTTCCTCTTTGCAGTGTGCCGCACTCAAACTGTTCACTATGCATTTAAAGAAGTTGTTTTCCCCACGAAGTCTGCAAAATTAAGCTCAAAGGATCCCTAAAAATTTCCCAAAGGGTTAGGAATTTTAGGAAACCATTTCTAGATTACTTAATTCACCCTGTTTCAGAAACAAAACCCATGTCTTAGTTTTTTCCAATTCTCCCTCAGTCAATCATAAAATTCATTTTAAAATGATGTATCTAAATTTTTGCATTTTCTGGGAAATGAAATTATTTGTTGTGGGAAATGGAAAAAATAGTTATGTTCTTCTTGTGGTAACCATCCAATGCCAGTAGTGGAGGTGAATGCAACCCCTATGCTTGACACCATGTGAATTCGCCGATTGATCCATTAAAATAAAATTGGAAGCCTTTGGTTCACAGGATAGGTGGTTTTTTTTACTATGTGTAGTGAAAGATCACTTGTATTTGTACACAAAATCATTAACTCAAAAGGATATGTGCAATGATTCGGTAGATAATATTTTCCTGTCCCTAAACAGAAGAAGGAGAAATTGTATATAGATGGAATGAAGGAAATAACAATGTGGAAAGCAAGGCAGGGAATCTCCACATTTCAAAATGAATTCATATTGTTGCAACATTGTATTAAATGACACGAAATTATATTTATCTCTCAATTCTCTTCCTGTACAAAGTAAATCAAGCAAGGTGGTGATATCTCTCTATAGATAACATACCATGGGGAACTACTGCAAATTGGGCAATCCCAACAGCTGCTGCAATGAGCAAATGGAAGGAAGGAGAGAGTCGTGAGACGTACTTGTTTTGTTTGTTTTTATTTTTTAGATTTTTAATGTTTTATTATTCTATATATATATTTTTTTTTGTTTTATTTATTTATTTTTTAATTTATTTATTAAATTTCTAAATTATTTTGATCTTTTTTTAATTAAAATGTTTTAGTTTAGTTTTAATATATATATATATATATATATATATATATATATATATATATATGTTACATTTAAAAATATATACATATATATTTCGTTTAAAAAAAAACAATTTATTAAAAAATTTGTTTTTTTATTTTATTTTCTTTATTAAAATTTATTAATAAAGAAAATGAATTTGAAATTTTTATTTTCTTTTAAATTTTAAATTTTATTGAAAAAATGAATCAAATGATGAAAACAGAATTTAGCTGCATAATCGCATTTTGTAGCTAAATATAAGTTTTATCAAATTTGTTTTTTATTTTCTAACATAAAAATTATTTTTTTGATCCTCCAAGTCACTCAAAGCACAGGAGGAGAGCATACTCGAGAAATTTATTTTATTAGCATACTCAAGATTTTATAAGTCGAATCTTTTTTTTTTAATTTTTGCATGCATAAAATAAAATGAAAATGATCGATCTCATACCTGAAATTATCGCTCTTGATCTTTGCTTGTGCTCCTTGTTCTCAATCGTTTGTTTCATTGCAAATTTTTCTTGCCAAGGGTTAGTAAATGGGTGGTTCTTACTGCACCACAAAACATCAAATTTAACGTAAAAATTACAAAAACTTATTTTTATTTGTTAATCCTATTCTACTAAAGAAATGGAACATTCAGTTAAGTATAAGAGAATTTTCAATGCATTCATTTACACAACAATATCATGAGTAAACTCATATCTAGGTTTGAAAAATAAATCTTCGTAAATTCTTGGATATGATCATGAAAATTTGTTGTTGCAATTGGATTCTAATTGTGTTTTTATTTTTTATTTTTTTGTGATAGGGGTTTCTATTTTATTTCTATATTTTTTATGTGCAAATGAAATGAAAATTAAATGAAAAATTCCTAAAAATAAAATAAAATTTCACAAAAGCTTAATTTGAAAATTTGCATGAAAAAAATCAAATTGTTAGGTAAAATGAAAAATTAATCTAATAATGAAAAACTGAAATTGCGTAGATGAAATTGTGATGGAATTGAACTAAGATAACAAATGAAATGACATTCATAACTATCACTAATCCCTATGTACGCCTCCCGGACGACGACACCAAAATGTTGAGAAAAATAATTTGTATTAGATTACTAACATAGATTATCAATCTGGAATCCGTAGGACTTGTGAGACATACATGCACAATATTTTCTAGGAATCAGTTTATGAAAACTAAAAATTAATATAATCACACTATTCTTATATTAACTTGAAAATCTATTCTACCTTCAGGAATTAAAATTTGATCTACTTGCATAATTGAATTCTAATCTATGACGGTTGTATGACCGAATGCCCAAATCTGATCCAATTGGAGAGCGACAGTTGCCACCCTCTTGCGACAATTTAGTGAGCACAATATTACACATATAATTGGAAATTAAATTTAGGAAATCATTCATGAAAGAGAATAAGAAAATTACACTATGATTGTTGTGTGACCAAAAACCCAAATCTAATCCAATTGGAGAACGATAGTTGCCACCCTCTTGCGACGATTAAGCAAGCACAAGATTACATAACTAATTGGAAATTTAATCTAAGAAAGAAATAAATCTTAATCTATGAAAGAAAATAAATCTTAATCTAGGAAAGAAAATAAATCTGAACCTATGAAAGAAAATAAATCTCACACATTGTAGGTGGCCAAAAAATTATGAGAGATGGCAAGTCAAGAGGCTCCCAATGCAATCCTTACCAAGAAAAGGTGAAAATCACTCATGAGCATAGTCCCAAATCTGAATTTTATTCAAAACACAAGTAGTCTTAACTTCACACTCGAGTATCTCTCCAACTATACACATTCCTTTGAAAGGAGAAAGCTCTCCTATTTATACAAATTCCTAAGCTACCTCCTCATTAATGAGGATCCTTATACTTCTCCTTTGATCCATAATATTCTCAACCAATTTGCTAATCATAGGCCACATATCCCTCCTTCAAATCTCCTTCATATCATGAAGATAAATTCGAATTTGATCTTTGGGAGCCACATAAGAGGGCCTTGGAAGCTTCCAATGAACCTACACATGTCACAAAACTCTTTCAAATTTTAAGGTATAAGAATATGAATATTATTTCCTAACTTTTGATCACAAATTCACTTAAAAACACTAGAAATTAATAATGTTTAGAAAACACAAGGGTAACCCAAATGATGATGAAAGTGAGATGAATGTAGTGACATGGTAGTGAAATGGAGGTGATATAATGGATCTGATGGTGAAAGTGGATGTATTTTTAAGGACATTTCTGAGACTCAACAATCGCCATCACAAGTGATCCACATATATGCAAGAGTTTAATTTGAACATCAACTATAAGAAGGGTAACACCAATAATGTTGCAGGCTTCCTCAAGCGACCACCGATCATGGTGATAACCACTATGCTCAACTCTTAAGGGCACGAGACTTTTGATTGGCCGTTTATCTACAAGAGAGATCCAAAATTCGCCCACACATACAAGACGCTCTTGGAGGGTAACTGAGTTCCAAATTTTCACCTCTAGGATGCACTGTTATGTCACCTGGGGCACCTTTGTGTTCCTTCAAGCAAGTGTGCCAATATGATTTGGGAATCGCACTAGAGTCGGGTCGCTAAGAATTTCAGGGTCGAGAAAACAATGGCTATACTGCAAAAGTATTTCTATTGGCCAAACCTTCGGTAGGATGTCAGGAAGTACATGAGATCTTGCACTGTCTGCATAATTGCAAAACCGACCATCAAGAAGCAAGGCCTCTATACTTTGTTTCCTACCCCTAATCTACATTGGGAATCCATCTTGATGCATTACATGTTGGTAATTCCTTCTACTAACCATGAAAATGAATATGTTTTCGTGGTCGTCAACAAATTCTCGAATATGGCCATTATGGTGGCCTGCAAGAAGAATATCACAGCAGAAGTCACTGATAAACTCTTCTTTGAGTGAGTATTAGTACACTTTGTGATCCCACAGTCTATCATCTCAAATTAGGACAACAGGTTCTTCAATACATTTTGGTCCAACCTCTGGTCAATGCTGGACACCAAGCTCACCAAGTCCACAGCTTTCCATCCCCAAACTGATGGCCAAATAGAGGTCGTCAATAGGATGATCATATACATTATGCGCATGTAAAACTCAAACCATCCACGCACATGGGATGAGAGTCTCCCCTATATAAAACATAGCTATAACTAGGCCCTAAACATCTCAACTGACCACTGCCCCTTTCAGGTGGGCTTGGGATTCTAGCCACTATGTCCCATTGACGTATCCATACCATTTGCAGCTACTCGGGTCGATTCGGCTCCTATCAAGTCTAAAGCTACCAAGTCGAAAAACTTAATTGAATGCATTCAGGACGTCCTCCAACAAGTTCATGACATATTGGATAGAGCCAATGCTAAGTACAAGCAGTGGCATGATCAGCATCGGGTGCCACACAAATTCCAGGTGGGAGACAAAGTGTGGCTACATTTGCAGAAGGAGAACCTTGTTGGACCCCACTGCAAGCTTCACCCACTCTGATATGGACCATACAACATCACCAAGGTTGTAGGGGAAAATGCCTTTGAGCTCAGTATTCCACCATTCCTTGGTCTACACCCAGTGTTAAATGTGGAATGCCTTCAGCCCTACTTTCCACCTCTATTGGACACATCTGACATGGAAAAACAACTCACACCAAAAGAGTTAAATCCAGTCTGCATGGAAAAAGCCACAACCGAGCAGATTATGGACACATGAATCAATAACACCCACTAGTAGAGGATCCAACTATATTGAGTTGTCAAAGTAGGTCAAGTCCTTCACCAGGGACCAAGTTCAGCAGAAGTCTCCTCATCTCATGGAGGAACTCAACGCAATGTGGACCATTGCTTCCTAATGGGGGATGAATGTTCTAGGTGGATATTGGTGGCCACATGCCTATTCCACTTGGATCCCCACCATTGTTTCTTTTATTTTTTTATTTTCCTTAACTATAGCACAATTTACTATTTTTGGCAGTTTTTCGGGTCGTGAACTTCTGGAGCCGTTTTGAGGCCCTAAACGACATTTTTTGGGCATGAAACCTATAGTGAGTATGAGTCTTATAGACTCAATATTCACTATTAGAATTTGTATTCAACGGATAGATATTTCTGATGATTTATCATGTGCGTCAAACGGAGACAGTATGTCAAACTTACAACCCCAAGAAATTGATGTACCAATTTACCCTGACAGGGCCCATAGTCTAGATTTTCATCTCCTTGGGTTAGGTTTTTGGATGTTTAGGGTTCTCAATTGTTTCTCAATAATATATATTCCTTTGAGCCTCATTGTAACGTAGAGTTAAGAGGCCTTCTTCCACAACATATCTTCTCAGAGATAAGCTACTAGTGCCCTTGCTAGTTTATTTCTATTATGTCCCTAAAAAAATTTCAGTTCTTTAATATTAATCAAATGAAGTGTTATTTCTACTACATATTTTTATTTATGGTTATATGTGTATTTTTTTCATTCTTGCATAAATTCACATCAAAACTACTTGTCACTTGGTAATTTTTTAGGAAGGAAATGGTAGCACATTATGAGGATACAAAGAGCAACAACTTCTTTAGCCAATTAATAAATCTCACACAAAAGGGTTCAATGGTGGAGCACATTGAGGAATTCCAAAAAATTAATATAAGGGTAAATGATATTCCATAAGATCGTAGGATTGATTTCTTCATAAGGAATTTAAAGGATAACATCCAACATGAGGTTCGCAAAAATGAATATAAGGGTAAATGATATTCCATAAGATCGTAGGATTTAATTTTTCATAAGGAATTTAAAGGATAACATCCAACATGAGGTTTGCCTTTGCGAACTTGATTCATTGGAGAAGGTATTCAGGTTAGCTAGAAATATTGAAGGAAAATTTATGGAAACAAGGAAGCGTACCACTCACAACTATAAATATGGAAGTATTACCTCTCCTGGCCTTCCATGATCTACAAGGTTGACACCACAATAATTGTAAGAAAAACTAGAAAACCGGCTTTGCTAAAGTTGTGATAGGAAACACACTAAAGGTCATATATGTGCTGAGAAGAAATTATTGTACATATATTATGAAGAGGAGGAATAAAAGGAACAAGAAAGTTCAAAAGATGAGGATATACACCAAGAACCAATCCTAGAGAAATAAGAAATGAATCCTACCATATCTTGTAATGCATTGGCAAGAATTACCACTCAAACTCTCAAGATATAAGGACATATCAAGAAGAAAAATGTCATAGTTTTGATTGATTTGGGTAGCACCCATAATTTTATTCATTGGAAGGTAGCCAAGGAATTTAATTTCTTCATATACCCAACACCAGAGTGTCAAGTGATGGTTTCAAATGGAGGAACTATAAAATTATCTGGAAAGTGCCATAATATAAAGCTAACCATGGGTGAATATGTATTGAATATTCCAATTCTCTCCATTCTAATGGGTGGTGAAGATGTTGTATTAGGAGTCCAATGGTTACAATCTTTTGGTACTATAGATTTTAATTTTCAAGAACATTTATTGAAATGTTTTTGGGAAGGAAATGAAGTTGAATTAAGGGATATTGCATGGAAAATAGGACATATAATTATCTCTAATGGCATAAAAAGGCTTCTAAAGAAGGAACAATGTGGCGTAATTACACAATTATGCTCAATAGAGGCTCAAACATTGAAACCATCTTTTTCTTTAGTGTTAGGTCCCTATATTACTATTTTAGTCCCTTATTTTTATTAGTGTAGCCCCCTTATTGTTATTGTTGTACCCCTGTAACCCTAATATTGTTATTATTGTGCCCTTACATGATTATTGTTAGGTCAGCTAGGATTATATTGTGGGCCCATTGACTCCTATATATAGAAGGAAGTTATGGAAATTTGTATAATCCAAGAATTGCTCATTTATGTAATGTACTATAGGTTTCCACCTAGAATTGGATGATTTATAAGGCATTTATCTCTCTGTTCTTCTATTTTTGGAGCTATTTTCATAGCATTTGGTATCAGAGCTTTGGATTCCAGGGTTTCGCTGCTCCAAACAGGTCATCATGGAATTTTATCTATAACTTGTTTTCTATGAAGGTTCAAAGGCTAAAATTTTTACATAGTGAAGCCAAAATCCTGTGGAATGTCACGCAAAAATTTCAGATTTTGGTTCGCAATATTTTCGGAGATATGATCTGTGCAAGTTAG
This sequence comes from Pinus albicaulis, assembly GCA_034641835.2. Lineage (NCBI taxonomy): Eukaryota > Viridiplantae > Streptophyta > Pinopsida > Pinales > Pinaceae > Pinus > Pinus albicaulis. Next base: position 1,252,172,689 of record CM076584.1, read on the forward strand.
GGATTTTTGCAGGCTCCTGAATTTAACCTAAACATTTCATCATGGAATTTTTTGTATAACATTTTTTCTACGAGGGTTCTGAAGCTAAAATTGTTACAGAGCAAAGCCGCAATCCTGAGGAACATTGTGAAAAAATTTTAGAGCTTGATTCACAATATTTTTGGTGATAGGGTTTGTGGAATTTAGGGATTTTTTAGGCTCCCAAATTTCATCTCAAAGAGGTGACCGTGGGAAAATCATCATAACTCTCTCTCTAAGCATTGGATTGGAATTCTGTAAAAATTGGCCACAATTTGCGAACTGTAGTTTCCTATGTATCAATTTTAGAGATGAAAGAGGAAACAATGACACGTGGAACCCAATACAAGGTCACTATATTGAACGAATACATAATTATGTCATTGTGGGAGATTTTCATAACTTTGTCTTGAAGAATCCAAATCAGGTTAGAACTTTGGAATTTGAAAGAAGATTTAGAGGGCTACTACAGGGCCCAATTTCAGATGTTGAAGATCTGAAATCATAGATATAATTTAGTTTCAATATTGAGCTCCTCAAAAGAAAGAAAAAGGTGTGTATTTTTTTTTAATTACATCAGTCTCGTTTGAAAAAATTAGTTTGAATTTATTTCAAGGGCATATTGAAAAATAGATATCAGTATTGGGTTCTAAAATCCCCCCTAAAAAGAATTCAGCACCCACCAAGCCTTCATAAGGCTCTACTATGACTCATGAAGATGAAGAAATGCAACATGAGATATCAAAATTGCAAGAGAAAGTGCACCAAATTTCGCTATTGCAAAGAGAAAACAAAAATGAAATGGAAGTTTTGAAGAAAGGCATGGAAACTAATATAGATGGCTTTAAGAAAGGCGTGGAAGCTAAAATGAATGGTTTGGAAGCTAAGATGGATGGCATGGAAGTTGGCATGGAAGCTAAGATCGACGAAAAAATGAAAGACGTCATGGAAAACATGAAGAATGATCTAAAAGTAGACATCGAAGGTTTGGAAAATTTGATACAAGAAATGTTTCCTAATGGCGAAAAGATAGTAGAGGAAACTCATGATGAGAAAAAAATAAATGTTAATCGTGATTTCATAAACTCTAATTTTGGATGGAAGAACCACCATATTCCAAAGATGGATATGAGGAAGTTTGATGGCAAGGATCCCGTAACATGGATACTACAGATGGAGCAATATTTTGATCTCAATAATGTGAAAAACACACAAAAGGTACACATTGCAACTTTACATTTAGAAAAAAATACATTTCTGTGGTATCAATGGATTTTCTCCCGTAAAAACATTGTCACTTGGACAATTTTTACGGATGAAATGATAGCACATTATGAGGATACAAAAAGCAACACCTTCTTTAGCCAATTGATAAATCTCAAACAAAAGGGTTCAGTGGTGGAGCGCATTGAGGACTTCCAAAAATTGAATATAATGGTAACTGCTATTCTAGAGGAACACACGATTGATGTCCTCATAGGGACTTTAAAGGATAACTTCCAACATGAAGTTCATTTTTGGCAACCTGATTCATTGGAAAAGGCATTCAGGTTGGCAAGAAAAATTGAATGTAAAATCATGGCAACGAGGAAGCCTACCACTCACATATATAAAGATGGAAGTGTTTCTACTCCTAGACTTCCACAACCTACAATGTTGACACCACGGAAATTGGAAGAAAAAAGAGAAAAACAACCTTGCTACAATTGTGAGAGAAAATACACTAAAGGTCATAAGTGTGCTGAGAAGAAATTATTTTAAATAAATTGTGAAGAGGAAGAAGAAAATGAACAAGAATCTTCAAAAGAAGAGATATACACCAGGAACCAACCCTAGAAGAGGAAGAAACGAGTCTGACCATATCATGTAATGCATTGGCAGGAATTAGCACTCCTCAAACTATCAAGATAGAAGGACATATCAAGAAGAAAAAGGTAATAGTTTTGATTGATTCGGGTAGTACCCATAATTTTATTCATTTAAGGTAGCCAAGGAATTTTTTTTTTTTCTATACCCAACAAAATAATGTCAAGTGATGGTTGCAAATGGAGGAACTATAAATTTCTCTGGAAAACTCCATAATATCAAGCTAACCATGGGGGAATATGTATTGAATAATCCAATGCTTTCCATTCCAATGGGAGGTGTTGATGTTGTACTAGGAGTACAATGGTTACATTCTTTGGGGGCAGTAACTTTTAATTTTCAAGAACTTTTCTTGAAATTTTTTTCAGAAGGAAAGGAAGTCGAATTACGGGGTATTGTAGGGAAGCTGGGAAAGATAATAATCCTTAATGTCATGACCAAGTTGTTGAATAAAGAAAAGTGAGGCATAATTGCACAATTATGCTCACTAGAAGTTCCAAAATCAAAATCTTCTATTTCTACAGATCTCCAAAAATGCTTGGACAATAATTCCAAGGTGTTTGAAACTCCCAAAAGACTCCCACCTATTCGTGATCAAGATCATGCTCTTAATTTGATTCCAGGAATTTTTCCTCCAAACATCATGCCTTATAGATATTATTATGTCTAAAAGAGAAAAATTGAACGTATGATTGCAGAAATGTTAGAGGCTAGTATAATTCAACCTAGTCAAAGTTCTTTCTCTGCTCTAGTAGTATTGGTGCGCAAGAAGGATGGATCATGGTGCATGTGTCTGGATTATAGGGAGCTCAATAATATCACCATTAAAGATAAATTTCCCATTCCTATGATTGATGAATTATTGGATGAATTACATGGAGAACTTTATTTTACCAAGTTGGATCTTCGTTCAGGATATCATCAAATTAGAATGAAGACTGAAGATATTCTGAAAATAGCATTTCAAACTCATGAGGTCATTATGAATTTTTGGTCATGCCTTTTGGCCTTAACAATGCACCTTCTACATGTCAAGGGTTGATGAATTCCATTTTCAAAGCCTTCCTTAGAAAATTTTTGCTAGTATTTTTTGATGATATAATAATCTATAGCAAGTCTTGGAAGGATCATGTTCAACATGTTGACAGGGTGCTCAAACTATTGTAGAAGAAACAATTATATGTAAAAACATCCAAATGTTTCTTTGGAGTACAAGAGGTGGAATATCTAAGTCATATTATATCTCATGAGGGTGTTAAGGTAGAACCTAACAAAATTAGAGCTATTAAGGAATGGAAATTCCCCACAACCATAAAGAAATTGCGAGGATTTCTTGGGTTAACAGGCTATTATTGCAAGTTTGTTAAGAATTATTGGAGAATAGCAACACCTCTAACAATATTATTGAAGAAAGATGCATTTTCTTGGACTCATGAAACAACTAAGGCCTTTGAACATCTTAAAGAGGTAATGTGCCTAGCACCAGTCTTAGCTATGCCAGACTTCACAAAAACCTTTATTTTGGAATGTCATGCCTCAGGAAATGGAATTGGTGTTGTTTTAATGCAAGAAAGAAGACCCATTGCTTTTGAAAGTCATCCAATCAAAGGAAAGTATTTATAGAAAGCTATTTATGAGAAGGAAATGTTAGCAATACTACATGCACTAAAGAAATGGTGACCTTACCTAATGGGAGGACAATTCAAGGTAAAAATTAATCATCATAGTCTTAAACACTTTTTGGAACAAATAATATCTTCAGAAGAGAAACAAAAATGGGTCACAAAGATGTTGGGTTATGACTTTGAAATAATCTACAAAAAAGGGGAACTAAATGTTGTTGCAGATGCACTCTCAAGAAAGAATGAAGAGATGGAAGCATTTCTTTGTGCCATTTCTATTATCCAACTAGATTGGATAACCAAAGCAAGGGATGAATTGAATAAGGACGAAGAAGTGTGGACACTCATTCAAAATTTGCAGAAAGATCCTATTACATCTGATACATTTAGTTAGAAAAATGATTCCTTATGGTACAAAGATCGCTTATACCTTTGTAAGAATTCCCAAATAAAACAAAAGATTCTTTTGGAATTGCACATTTCTTGTTAAGCAAACGCATGGTAACCACACATAAGGAGAAGCTAAACACACATAGACAAAAATATAAGCGTGTGATATTTTATTACTCACCATAGATGTACATTTATAGTACATTAGTTGTGACCCTTGGATTCGATTCCAAGTGGTCTCTTGGACTCCTTTGTGAATGTTCTCCTTCCACACCTACCCATAGAGGATTAGGTGTCCAACATTCCCCCCCTTAATCAGAAGGGGTGTGTGTGAGTCCAAGAAGAGAGTTGTAATACAAATCTGCAAAGTATGCATGGCAGCACTTAGGCTGAATCAGCTCTCTGAAATGTTTCCATAAAGAGGTGGTTTAAGGATGACCACCAACACTGGAACACAACGCTTATTGCAGTTCTCAAAACTCTTCCAAATATGGAAATAAGGTGAGGTATTTTGCTAGATTAAGTGTCCTCATATTTTAAGTGGGAGGCCTTCAACCTACAAGAAGGGAGGTCTACAACCTGTCATGGTTTAAGGATGACCACCAACACTGGAATGCTTAATGCATTTCCCAGAACTCTACCAAATATGGAAAGAAGCTGAAGTATTCTGCTAGAGGAAGTGCTCTAAATTATTTTAAGAGGAATAATATCAACCTCGCATATACAGTTTAAGGATTTCCACCAACCAAAGGAATGCTCATGGGAATCTGTGTCTATGGTTACAACTCTGAATCTAGAATGACAAGTTGTGGCTCAGGCTCACTTGAACTGTTGTGTCTCTGGCTACAACTTTGAATCTGGAATGATAGGTTGTGGGTCAGGATCACTTTATGTGGCTTTGAAGCTTATAGATGACCACCATTTCCCCCCCTGTCAGGTACAAGGTGAGATGATGGCAAAACATCAACTGCAAGATTGTTCAATATTCGAGAATAAGTTCTGACATGCGACTTAAACATCTTCTTAGCTATTGATGCCCATTGCCAAGAAGAAATCCATCCATGATGAATATTTGTTCTTGCAGGAGGCTTGTTTTTAAAGAATCTGAGTGAAGAATGGGTGTGCTGACCACAGTGCTTGCATTGGTGAAGATCAAAATGGTGATCTTTCATATAGCCAACTCAATCATAGTGTTGGCATTTTACAATCTGTTTTTGTTGCTGCAGAAGAGGAGTAGGATCTGGAATAGCTATAGGTGAGATATCATGAAGAAATCAGGCACTCTGAAATTGAATAGGCTTGGAGTAGTTTGGAATATGAAAGGATAAATCCTTGTCATATCCAAGACCTATTTGGTGCTTGTTGTGGACAAGCTGTTCCCAAGGTCTGATGATGGACTTGGGAGGTGCAGGCTCAATGTTTTCTTCTTCTTGCAAATCTGCTCTCATACTAGGCATTGAATGTGAATCAACCGCAACATTATTGGCTTGTTGTTTATGGGAGCCTGTTTCAAATTGCTGAACATAAATAAGTTTAGAATGATGACTCCGCTGCTATAATTCTTCTTGCTGAAGTTGAGATTCAAGCAGCAAAAAATCAATTTTTTCAAGTGCATCTTGTAGACAAATTCTAATGTTAGCAACAAAGGCTTTGTTGATTTTCACTATGTCATCAGTAGTATATTGTATCATAGTTTTTAGGAACTCTAATACTTCACTAATTTGAGCCATTTTCTAGATAGCTCAAGCAAAAGAAACTGGGGGCACCAGCTTCAACTGATAATGCACCTCAACTATTGTAGAATTTGTGTCTCTCTTATCCCCGTCATCTAACAATCTATAGAAAAATCGTTCCTGAACCCATTGTTGCAACAATTATCCACAATTGGTGTTCAAATTCGAAGGGAGAACAAACTTATGTAGACATTCTCCCATGGCATGGTTTCTCTACAAGAACAACAATAGTGGGAGGCTCGACTGGTGTGTAGACAATGGCAATCACTGCTCGGCCTCCATCTCAATGCACCAGTGCATGTTCATTAAATCGACAGAACCGAGGAGAGTGTTTAACGCAGAGAATGAAGCAATAAAAAGGTGCCTCTAAGCCAGTATTTGCGTGTAGGGAGGTTTTTTATGTTTTATTTTTAATACCAATATCACCACTGTTGAGGGAGCAGTGTAGTGGCACCGAAGAATAGAGGATTAGATATGGTGTCGATTCTATATGGAGGAGGAAGGGAGGCTGAATGAAAGGCAACACATACCGGGAGCCTGGAATATGGAAGCGTTACTTGTACAACCTTCCAGAATTAGACTTGGAGTAGAGAGTGTAGGAAAGCAGAGGGTAGGATTGACAAGACACTCATAGCAACAGAAAATGATGTCAATGCTAGCAGGAAAATAATGGCATTTCTTAGCAACGCATGTAGGAGTTATAATAGAAGATCAGTGTGCAGAGGTTGAATTTTATGCTTAAACACCAGTGTTGTCAATGGAACACAAAAACACACATAGGAAGGCCACTCATCATGGATCTGGTACCATGTTAAACACATGCATGGTAACCACAGATAAGGAGAAACTTAACACACATAGACTGAAAGATAAGCATGTTACATTTTATTATTCACCATAGATGTACATTTATAGTACATTAGGTGTGACCCTTGGATTCCATTCCAAGTGGTCTCTTGGACTCCTTTGTGATTTTTCACCTTCCACACCTACCCATAGAGGATTAGGTGTACAATACTTCTCCTTTAGGAGGACACTCGGGATTTTTAAAAACTTACCACAAGGTGAGGAAAGAATTTTTTTTGGGATAGCCTTAAATCTAATATTCAAAAGTTTGTGGTGGAATGTTTGGTTTTTCAGCAAAATAAAGTTGAGACAATTAAGACCTCAGGTCTTCTACAACCTTTATCCATTCCAAGTCAACGTTGGGAGGAGATTTCAATGGATTTTATCATAGGTTTACCTAAGTCCAAAGGAATGAGTGTCATCATGGTGATAGTTCATAGACTTACCAAGTATGCACACTTTTGTGCATTATCTCATCCATTTAAAGCAAGTACAGTTGCTACTACATTTATGGACACAATTCAAAAGCTACATGGAAAACCAAATATTATTGTGAGCGACAAAGATCCCATTTTTACTGGAAGATTTTGGACAGAGTTATTTTTTTGTTTGGGTACTCAATTAGCTCATAGCTCATCTTATAACCCTAAATCCGATGGTAAAACTGAGATAGTGAATAAGTGTTTGGAAGGATATATTCATTGTTTTGTATCTGATAAACAAACACAATGGGTCAATTTGTTACCTCTCGTTGAATGGTGCTATAACACTTCCTTCCATACTACAGCAAAAATGGCCCCATATATGGCACTTTAAGGATATCATCCACTATCCATCACATCATCTTTAAGAGAAATTTCTAAGGTTCAAGCAGTGGAAGATCACATCGAGCACCAACATGAAGTTCACCAACTCTTAAAGGATAACCTAAATGTGGCACAAAATCGAATGAAACAACAGGAAGATCAACATCGCAAGGAGATAATTTTTGATGTAGGAGACTAGGTATTTTTACAGCTACAAACATACAAATGAATGTCCCTCAAGCAAGCTAAAAAGGATCATAAATTATCTCCAAATTACTATGATCCTTACAAGGTGTTGCAAAATATTGGTACTATGGCATACAAATTGGAGCTTCTTGGTTCTTCATGAGTGCATCGAGTTTTCCATTTTTCATGCTTAAAGAAGGTTATAGGTAAAAATCTTCTAGTTCAAACAATATTTCCATAACTCGATAACGAAGGAAAAATCATATTGGAACCTAAAGCAGTCACGGAAACAAGAACTCGACAGCTACGAAATCAATCAATTTCAGAGTATCTAATCAAGTGGAAGAACTTACCCACTGAAGATTCTACATGGAAGGATGAGAATTTTATACAGAAGCACCCAGAGCTACTCAAGCGTTGAGGAAAACACTTTTTTGAAGTAGAGGGGCTTGTTAGGTCCCTATATTACTAGTTTATTCCCCTATTATTGTTAGTGTAGCCCCCTTATTGTTATTGTTCTACCCCTGTAATCCCAATATTGTTATTATTGTGCCCTTAAATTATTATTGTTAGGTCGGATAGGATTATATTGTGGGCCCATGGACTCCTATATATAGAAGGAGGTTTTTTTCATTTGTATAATCCAATAATTGTTCATTTATGTAATCTATTGGAAGTTTCCCCCTAGAAGTGGCTGATTTCTAAGGCGTTGATCTCTCTTTTCTTCTATTTTTGGAGTTGGTTGCATAACATTCAAATCTCCAAAAAGTCTTGGACAATCATTCCAAGGTATATGAGACTCCCAAAGTACTCCCACCTATTCTTGATCATGATCATGTTATTCATTTGATTCTAGGAAGTGATTCTCCAAACATTAGGCCTTACAAATATTCATATGATCAAAAGAGTGAAATTGAACATATGGCTACATAAATGTTAGAGGTTGGTATAATTCAACCTAGTCAAAGTTATTTTTTGACTCGAGTAGTACTGGTGAAAAAGAAGGATGGATCATGGCGTATGTGTATGGATTATAGGGAGCTCAACAAGCTCACTCTTAAAGATAAATTTCCCATTCCCATCATTGATGAATTATTGGATGAATGACATAGAGAAATTTACTTCACCAAGTTGGATCTTTGTTCATGATATCATCAAATTTGAATGAAGACTAAAGACATTATGAAAATAGCATTTAGAACTCATGAGGATCATTATGAATTTTTGTTCATGACTTTTGACCTTACCAATTCACCTTCTACATTTCAAGGTTTGATGAATTCCATTTTCAAACCCTTCCTCAGAAAATTTTTGTTAGTATTTTTTGATGATATACTAATCTATAGAAAGTCTTGGAAGGATCATGTTCAACATGTTGACAGGGTACTCAAACTATTGAAGGAGAATCAAATATGTGAAAAAACCTCCAAATGTTTCTTTGGAGTATAGGAGGTGGAATATCTAGGTCATATTGTATATTATGAGGGTGCTAAGGTAGACCTTAAAAAAATTAAATCCATTAAGGAATGAAAAATACCCACAACCATAAAGAATTTGGGATTTCTCAGGTTGACAGGGTATTATCTCAAATTTGCTAAGAAATATGGAAGAAGAGCAGCACCTCTAACAACATTACTCAAGAAAGATTCATTTTCTTGGACTCCAGAAACAACTAAGCCCTTTTAACATCTTAGAGAGAAAATTTTCCAAGCACCAGTCTTAGCTATGCCAGACTTCAAAAAAACCTTTATTGTGGAATGTGGTGCCTCAAGAAATGGAATTGGTATTGTTTTAATGCAATAAGGAAGACTTTTTTATTTTCAAAGTAGTCCAATCAAACGAAACTATTTACACAAACCTATTTATGAGAAGGAAATGTTGGCAATACTACATGCACTAAATAAACGGAGACCTTACCTAATGGGAAAACACTTCAAGGTAAAAACAAATCATGATAGTCTTAAATAGTTTTTGGAGCAAAGATTATATTCTTAAGAGAAACAGAAATGGGTCACAAAAATGTTGGGTTATGGCTTTGAAAACATCTACAAAAAAGGGGAGTAAAACGTTGTTGCAGATGCACTCTCAAGAAAGGATGAGGATGTCGAAGCATTTCTTTGTGCCATTTATACTATCCAACCAGATTGGATAACCGAAGCAAGGGATGAATGTAAGAATGAGGAAGAAGTGTGGACACTCATTCAAAATTTGCAGCAAGATCCCAGTACATCAGATACATTTATATGGAAAAATGATTCGTTATGGTACAAATATTAGGTATATCTTTGTGGGAGTTCCCAACTCAAAGAAAATATTTTTTTGGAATTGGAGACCTCTCCTTTAGGACGGCAGTCAAGATTTTTAAAAACTTACCACAAGGTCAAGAAGGAATTTTTTGGGGATGGCCTTAAATCTGATATTCAAAATTTTGTGGTAGAATGTTTGGTTTTGAAAAAAAATAAAGTTGAGACAATTAAGACCCTGGGTTTGTTACAACCTTTATCCATCCAAGTCAACATTGGGAGGATGTTTCAATGGATTTTATCACAGGTTTACCCAAGTCCAAAGGAAAGAGTGTCATCATGGTGGTAGTTGATAGAATTACCAAGTATGCACACTTTTCTGCATTATATCATCCATCTAAATCCAGTACAGTTGCTACTGCATTTATGGAAACAATTCAAAAGCTACACGGAAACAAAAATATTCTTGTAACAACAGAGATCCCATATTCAATGGAAATTTTTGGATGAAATTATTTTCTTTCATGGGTACTCAATTAGCTCATAGCTCATCTTATCACCCTCATTTTGATAGGAAAACTTAGATAGTGAAAAAATGTTTGTAAGGATATCTTTGTTGCTTTGTAAGAAAACACAATGGGTCAAGTGGTTACCTCTGGTTGAATGTTGGTATAACACTTCCTTCCATATGGAAATTTATGGATGTCATTCACCGTCCACTGCATCACCTTTAAGAGAAAATTGTAAAGTTCAAGAAGTGGAATATCACATCGAGCATCAACAATAAGATCTCCAACTCTTAAAGGATAACCTCACTTTCTCACATAATCAAATAAAACAACAGGTAGATCAACATCGCAACAAAAGAAGCTTTGATGTAGGTGACTGGGTATTTTTACTGCTACAAACACGCAAACAAATGTCCCTCAAGAAAGTTAATAAGTATAATAAATTATCACCAAAGTACTATGGTCCTTACAAGGCATTGTAAAACATTGGTATTATGGCATACAAATTGGAGCTTCTTTCATCTTCCCTAGTGCACACAGTTTTCCATGTTTCATGCTTAAAGAATTTTATAGGTGACAAGATTCCAGGTCAAACAATATTTCTAGAACTTGACGAGGAAGGAAAAAACATATTTGAAACCGAAGCAATCACGGAAACAAGAACTAGACAGTTATGAAATCGATCAATTTCAAAGTATCTCATCAAGTGGAACAACTTACCCACTGAATATTCAACATGGGAGGATGATAATTTTATACAGAAGCATCCAAAACTAATCAAAAATTGAGGAAAACACTCTTTTTAAGGATAGGAGGATGTTAGGTCCCTATAGTACTAGTGTAGCCCCTTATTTTTATTGTTAGTGTAGCCCCCTTGTTATAGGAATTTTTTTCACATATGATCAAGAGAGCCTCCTAATGGGATCAATCAACATCATATTCCCTTTCTCATCATATTTCACAAAACCCTAAGCATGTACCTTTCATCCCTCAAAATTTCAACCCTAAACTGCCCTATCTGAGCCAGTTTGAGGACCAATGCTCCTTGCAATCCTACTAGGGTGCATTCACCTACAGGTTGTTCTATTATTGCCAGTGTTGGTCACCAGTAGGTTTGTCTCCTTTGCACCTGTGTTGGTTCTATAATTCATAGAGAATGATAGGTATTCTGGAAGCTTTAGCTTCTAGGAGTTTCCATAATTTGTTTCAACTACTTACCTTGTATTGACATTCAGATCCTATCTTACCCTAATTTGGATTTTTCACCACTTATCCTTTGATCCTATCCCTCCATTAAAGGTGGATATAAAACCCTAGAATGGTAATTAGATAATAACTCCAAAATTACCTCTCTCTCATATATATTTTCCCTCTCATATGCAAGAGGTAATGAATGGTTTGATGTGGAGAGTGATTCTGCACTTATGCTACTGCAGTAAGTATTTATCATCTCATGCATAGGGTGATTGGAGGTGCTTATTGTGATAAGGAAACGACGAGTACACATCTTGGAGGAGATCTTTTACAATATCAACTGCCACTTATGGTTGTAATATCCTTCAGTTTATATTAATGCAAATAATTATTTGTTTTCCTATATGTGATGTCATTATGTATTTCAATACCATGGTGATCTATTGAATAGAGTATTTAAATGATAATGCATACATCTCGTAGTTACTTAGCTTGTGTCATCTGACTGTGTAGGATCTAGTTTTGGAAATTTGAGATGGATTTGGAGCTTCCAAGCTAAAGAAGGAGCGAAGTGAATGACAGTTTCCAAGTAGGCATCACTCCATCATATATTTACTTCAAGGAAAAGCATTGAGTTCCTTCTCTCTCTATTGTTCTAGGTTGACCACCAAACCTGGGGGAGATACCTTTGTCTGCAATCATAAATCATGTATAACAAATTGGTGACCGTATTAGGGAACTAGGTCTTCCCTTTGTATTTTTCCTTGTCCTTTGTGCTTGATTACCTCCTTTACATACCTTTTTTGCATCATCCAACCAAGAAAATACCTAGGAAGTGGCTTCATTCAACCTTTTTTTGCCATTTTTTTGTTAGAATCCTCTTTCCTAGGCCCAACACTCCCCCAATGCCTCTGCCATAGTGTTGTACCTCACCCTAGCCCACTTTGTCCAAGTGTTTTAAATCACTGGTTCCCTCTCTATACCAATGTTGGGCCTTGTTTTTGCACAAGTTTTTCCTTGCTTTTTTAGCCCCTCTTTCATCAGCCTACTTTTAGATGAGTTTCCTTGATTATTCAGTGTCTTTTGGTCTCTCTTAAACCTCCATTAAATTTTCATTTGTGTTTGTTTGCCTTTGATTAGAATTGGTTTCAATTTTTCCTTTTTATTATCATTTGGTCACTTGCAAAGTTGTTTCGTTTGATTGTTGATCGCTTGGATCAATTTTTGTTTGAGTCCTCACTCTGAAAGTGTAGTTGAATCAGTAATTGAACATTTGCATCTTAGTTTTCTTCATTTTTAAAATTAAGTGTGGTGAAAATAAAAATTTTGCATTTGGCATTTGGGGTTTTCCATGTACATTATATTAGGAACAATTGCATCGAAATGGAAATTGCATCTTTCATATTTTTCGCTGCATATTATGTGTTGCATATCAAATTTTTCTCCCCTTCCTTAGCTAGATTTTCATTCAATGAGAGAATATTCCTATTTTATCATGCTATATTTTCATTTTATGGTATTCAGGTGACATTCGTGGTGAGCCCAAAAATTATAACTTCATCAAATATAAATAGTAAAATTTATTGAATCAACCTAAGGAGAATTTGTAACATTAGCGCAAACATTTAGAGGTATAACCAAGAGACATGTTCCAACATTGTTAAATGTAGGAGTTATCATTGTTTTCAAGTGTTGCTCCCTAGGGGTTAAATCCCATTCCACATATGTAAGTGTATAGGATCATTCTCCACGTAACTTCGGGTATATCAGATGGCACTCCACACATGAAAACAATATGGGCACACACTCATCGAATAGTTACATATTAGAAAGTTGTTTTCTTGAGGGGTCCTGACACATGTTCATAGTTTATGGATAAACCAACAAACCCTCCAACTACTGGCCCTTTCAGCAATGATCTGCTAGCGCAGACAAAAGTCTCACCCAGTGTAGTATGGGGGGGGTGTTGGAACCATTTTTCCACACCCTAGTAGATAATTTAATGAAGTGGTTCTTGGAAAAACCCTAAGTGATCTTCTATATATGCGCACAATCAATTATGGAAGTATTATAGATCAACAAAATAACATAGAAATTATTGTCTTCACTTAGCATAGATAACAAATCAGAACCAGATCTTGATCTTAATCAATGTAATACTTAAGAAATGTCACTATTCATGCATAAACATATCAATTATCTCTATGCATTCATCAATTGGCAAATAGACATCATGATATCATCAAAGAATAAACATAAAATATACACATAACACAGAGAGTTCGCCAAAACTTTTCTTTGTATTAGTCTTTCAGATCTGTCAATACATCAACTTTCCTTCTTTTAAGACCCTCATAGTCCCTTACGAACCCTTCCGTGCACACAACCAGTGAAGTCTACACATAGCCAGGACTACGTCTTTGTGCACACCACTAGCAGGAGCCTTTCACCCAACCCAAAACCCTTACAGATACAAAATTCTATCAATATCTCATAACATTCATCAACTTATCTATGATTTACTAATTAGCTTATACATACTCCATCTATTTATAATACGCCTAGTGTGTGGATACTATCATCTCAAACCATTGTTTGAGGCCCACAGTTTACATTTAAGCTTAATTAGATCCAAGATTTAGGCAAAAATCCATTTCACTACATCTGTGCACTGTGCACATACAAAAATAAAAAAAATCCCTTTGGAACTTATGCCTCAGGGGACCCTGCTCAAATAGCCCCCCAACACAAACATGTGACTCATCCCGAGTCACTGAGACACTATTGTTGTCTCCTTGGTTTTATCCTTGAGCGTCTTGACAGAATTCTAGAGAGGGAGCACTAACTTCAGGCTCTATGTTGCTGCACCCTACGCTTGCTGAACCATTTTATCTGTCATAGGCCCTTCAGTGGCCATATCCACATTACACTAGGTCTATTGAATAATATTCAGGGTGTTGTCCAATGTATGATAGAGTTGAAACGCTTCCTCTACCCATCATTTCATACATTCTTTGAGCAGTTGTTCCTTGCAGGGAAAGTCTGCAATTTATGCCTGGAGTCTGCAACCTTCTTGCAGATGAGCAAGTCTCTTTATGATCACCAATGTAGGTGCTACTGTGCACATTTCTTCAAAATTGTGCTCCTTTGTAATGAATGTATCGCACATCTACTACATGACTATATCATTCTGTATAGAGGCCCGAATTTCCATGGCCTCATTCAGGTACTGGTCACTCTAAGTGACCGTGGTAGCAATGCTTTCTTGTGCTTGTTTTACTTATGTTTCCCTCTTCACGCGAACCTCGGGGGTGTCTACTCATATTTCATCTGAATTGTTTGAACTTCAACGTGCGTTATTTTGACTGCAGCAGCCAATCCTTCTAATTTCTCCATAGGTGCAGCTGTGGCCAAGACAGTTGGAATGTCTTGGCATACCTGATTAATTTTCACCTCGGTTGTCGTGGGTTAGGCCTCTGCTTCTCTGCATGCTACTTCAGCCTATTGCTATTGCTGATGTGCTTGGGAAACCTTCTACAATGCATCCCTAGTCTTTCTTTTTGCATTTTCTTCATGGAATTGCAGCTTATCTAAAATTACTGAATGTAGCAAGTGAAGTTTTTCTGTAGGCAACACGGAAAGGTTAATGTGCACATCACCTATTCCTATAAATTGAATGCGTTGATTAGTGTCCATTTGTATGGCTAGTAGAGGGATATGAACAAATCACCCATCCCCTGAAGGTTTCTAGGAAACATCCAATGGTTGCGCAGTGGTAACCTGTGCACTAGTCTAGCTTGCCTGGATCACGCTCGCCTGGATCTGACTCGCTTGCACTTTTAATTCTCATAGTCCAACCTGTACAATCTCCAATGTTGATTTTTATTTGACCTCCATGTTTGTCCATTGATCTTCCTGCAGTGAGGTGACTATATTTTCGATCTCATTGAGATCATCCTCTGTAAGTGTTAGGACCTCCTGACATGTTTTCTTAGAACCCTTCTGCTTTTTTCGCGACCCACCCGTGGCCTGCACGCCACACTTTGTGCCGTTTGATGTTGCTGCTGCTTTAGTATCCTTAGGTTCAAAACCATTTTTCTTTGGCATTATGGTGGTTTCAGCGGTTCCTACTATTGTTGTCAGGGTGGGCTCCTTCTCACCAGGTTTGTCTCTAACTATTGGTGGCACTGTTTCGGCAGGTTTTTCGGTAGACTTCTCTGTTAATTTTCCCATCAGAGTGTGCTAATATGTTGGTGGATTCAACCAAGCTGGCGGTCACTCTGCTATCACTCTGATCAAATCGTCTTCAAGGACCAAGTAGGGTAACTCATACCATACACCCTCCACAATGCCCTTCACGTTGATGTGGATATTGTGAAACATTGCCTTAAAGTCCTCTACCATATTGTATTGATCATATAGAGTGGGGGATAGTGGCGGCTTCAACTGTACAGCTCAGAATATGCTTGCATCATAAAAAATCCAAAATATTTTGTTCTTCTTCGCGTGAATTGGGTCAAATGAGTTCCAAAGTGTTTCATAGCATGCATCTTCGCACATCGGCTCTTCAAGTTTAGGGAACTAGGTATCTTCAGGAGTTTTATATCCAATCAGGGCAATTAGTAGCAAGATTCAAGTATATTGGAAGGGCTTGCCCTCCTACTAGACCTTGCGCAAATTTTCAAGAAAATCTTTGTAGATATACCCACACCAGTTGTAGATAACTCCTTTTTCATACCTTCCAGCTAGTGAAATCATGTGCGTGGGAACTTCCGTGGGCCTACACTTTCACATCATCTTGCAATCCAAGATGAGTGTGTCAAAATAGACTACGATGTCGTTAATATCTTCCACCACGAATCCCCAGTATTTGTGTGTGACATCATACTTCTTCTTTATTTGATCTGTCGATGCTTTCTCGTGTTCTTTTCCTCCAAAATCTGCCATAGGGTCAGCCCCTTTGTTTGGTAGACCTGTGATCTAGTGAATTAACTCTGCATCAATTGGGATACGCTCTCCCAACCAGAGCGCATTGTCATGCACCAACACCAATAGTTGTCTCACGCAGATATCATTAATTGGACTACATTGAAAATAAGGGAACTGCAAGAGATTGAGCAGGCATGTCTTGTGCAGACCGAGCATTTTTCATTTTGATTCGAGGTGCATCAGACCTACTACATAGGGAACTAGATCAAGATAGAGCTCTGGCATGAGCTCGGGAAAATTTTCAACATCTGCAATATCCCAGTCATCAAATCGCAGCTAAGGTATTTTTCCAAGAATATCCCCCTCCATTTGGACATTCTCTAGGATCAGAGGCACTTAGATTCCTCTGCGCACCTTATCCAATTCCTTTGATGCTTTAACATTAGGTTTGTGCAACGCAATATAACTGGGTAGCCGTGAGAAGGGGGCTAATTCTACCACTTCATCATCCCCTTCCTCAATAGTCTTACAGACTACGGTCATAGGTTTCTTTAGTTTCTCGCCTGCAGAATGCTGTGGTCTGGGGGTCTTTTCTCAAGGGGACTTGTGCATCCCAGATGTTTGAACCTTCTTCATTTTAGATGGCCCATGAGTCTCTATAATGGGTACTTCTAGCGCAGTAGGGTATTCGCCTGATCTAGTGGCTATCATCTTATTCTAAATCACATAGCCTAGACCAACTCGACGCAATGACTCCTCAAACACGAGACCCAAACCTAACATAAACATAGCAAAGGAAATGACAAATAAAGAGCTTAGAGCATAAAAATCTCTTAGAATGCAAAGGGAACTATTGTGACCCCATAGGTCATATTTATACTTGTGGCACATATGCAATGCCTCTTTGGGAATTAGTGAGGTTCCATTAGTAAAAAAATGGTCCTAAATCTGGAAAAATACCTTCATTTAATGCACCTTGGATGCACATAAAAATGGTATTAAATCTTTCTTATCCAGTTTTACTGTTCTAACGACTAGTTTTTTACACTTCTGCACACCAGTCGATCTCCTGGAATGGATAGTGCACGCATGCCACCCCTTTCTATGCATATAATCCATAACTAGGTATAACCATATATAGACAGCCCCCCCCAACACAGGCTTTTTGACTAGGTAAATCAAAAAATAACGAGTAGTATCTATCATATCCCTTAGTAGCTGCAAACTTTTCTAACATTCATCATTCCAGTGGAATGTTGCACCATTGCTGAGTAATCTAGTCATGGGCACAGTTATCAAGTCGCACTGTGGACTATGCTTTCTGTAGTATCCCACAAGGCTCAGCATGGAGTGCATTTCTCTGATATTCGAGGGGATGGAGGGTACTGTGAACGCGTGCAGTTCCCTAACTTCTACTAGTGCCAATCGTATGCAATGCACAGTCTATTTTGTCGGTGAATTAATGATTTATGGCATCAAAGCTCCACCAAGTGTATTAAACTCCCTTTCAGTGCTAAAGGTAAGAAGAAACTTTCTACCAGCGCAGACCACTCACTAGTGCCTCTACGCGGATCTTCTTTGCCGGAATATAAATCCTCCTTTTTAATTATTTGGATTTCGAATCGTAGTTGCATCATCTACGTATATTCCTCCCAATATACCATATTCTCCTTATGTTTTTCCCACCATCTTGTTGGAGTAGCTCACAAACCAAGATCTAAAGTACGAAACCTCTATTTTTTTGGCACAGATATTTCCAGTTCTCCTAGGAACGTGTTTACATCAGTTGAGCCATCATAGTGTGGGAAATCACGTACCTCAGATGTTATACAATGCAGAGAACAGGTCGCATGATTGCAGCGTAGCACAGACACCTCATGTAGACGGTTCTATCAATTTTCTAGTTCTTCATCAAAGTCTAAAAAGCAAGAACTATCCTTCTCCCATTTAAGATTCCCATCTGCAGTTGGATTAATCCGGTCTTCTTCACACAAAGTTAGCTTATAAATTTGATCAATCTTGTCCTCAACGCGCACTAGTTCATTACACATTTTACCTTCTATAGGGTCTAAAGTAATTATGATGACCCTAACTCCATTTCTTTCAAATTCCATCCTCCTTTTCTTCAGATTGATAACACCATCCATGTTAATGGCCCAATCCAATCCTAGCAGTGTAGGACAGGGATCAATATCATCTACAATATGTATAGCCTCAAACTCTGCCAACAACTTCACTCCTTCTATATTGACCACAACTTTTCACAATCTTCCGAAGGGAATGATCTTCTGTTGGTTAGACATGTGCAGTTGGATAGTGGACCATTCCAACTTCGGTTATCCCATGTGTTGCCATGTTTTTTTAGGTATAAAATTAGCATCTGATCCAAAATCTAGAATGACTTGATCCATTTCATAAGAACCAATCTACGCAGAGTTCATTTCTCTACTAGAGTTTGTTCTTTTTCTGCGCAATTATCTATCAATGCTTGCAAATTTTCAACAACCCTTTTGTTTTGTAGCAATTTTATGCATGCCTGTAAAAGTGGCTTAATCTCTTCTTCTCCTCCAGCTTCCTTCAGTGTTATACCACTTGTTGAAGTATCTCCTTCTATGAATTATTTCCTTGGTTGAATATAATTTTCTTTCGTGTGCTAAAGATTAAGGCATTCTTTATCTTCAGGTGCTTTTCAGATCCATACATCAGTGGTGAGTTTATTTCCCTTATCCTCATTGGTGGCTACACCACTCCTAGTAAATACATTCACACAAGGGTCATCTTCACGATTCTCTATGCAAACCATCTGAAGATTCTTCATTGGAGTCGTCTTTTCCTGCGTTTTAGCAATCCACCTCCTCTGCCTCTTCCTCTGCCTTGGAATCCTCCACGCCCAGAAGGGCATGCTGGTGATGTAGGCTCAACCTTCATTCTATATATCTCAACTTTATCCAACATCTTATGATAGGTCCGAAAATGTTGCTCATCATGCCCTAATGACAATCAGAACTTGCAAAATAACTTCTTTAAGTTGGGCTGATATTTTCCAATCCTTGGGCAAGAGTCAGTGTCATGTAGTCCATGAATATGACATATATTACACCATATAAGGTTCTTCAGTGGACGGGGACCTCCAATGTTCATATAGTTGTTGAAGATAGGACATTTTTCTTTATGATGCCTAGAAGCTTTGTATTTGATACACCATACCTCTGCGCAGACCTCCTTGCCTTTTTCCTTGTGTAGATTTTGAATTTCTAGATGTATTGCTTCCAGCTGACTATGAATCTATTGAGTTCCTAGTGCAATTGGTTTTGGAGTAGCTTCTAGTTTCATTACAACTTCTACAGCCTCAGCTTGTGTAGCAATATTTTTCTGACCTAGTGACTACCGCAGGTGTGGGAGAAACATAGGAATGAACCATTCTTTATGCTGAGTATCACCAATCACAAACCCATTGTCTTTGATGGTGTGCTTCAATATTTGATCAGCCTCCCATACAGGTTCATTAGGTTCTTGACGGATATCCTTCATCTCTGTCACTAGCTTCGTGTATGACTTAGGTTTCTTAAACTACTCTTTTAGGACTGCTTTAATTTCTTCGAGGGTAGCATTAGGGTTTTATTGTGCATACCTAATGTGTCATTCTAGAGCATGATCTTGGAATGCAATAGCCACATGTTATTTTCTAATATCAATATTGTTTACTTGTTGAGCCTCTCATACGTACTTAGTTACAAACTAGAAGTGATCAGTGTCCTCGTTGCCAATTCCTATGAAATTAGGTAACTTCATGGATGTAGCCATATCTACTTCAGGAGGGGGTGGAGGTGGAGGTGAATATGGACTATGTGGTGGGGTAGGTGATCTGTGATGTGAGCTTAGAAGTGAAGTGGATCAATTTAGGAGCCCACTCATTGACTACGTTGTCTTTTATGCAGTGATGGAACTCATCCAATCACAACAACCACTCCTTTAGTTCATGTGCAAAGGAACATAAGAAAATTCAATGCAATTTTATATAAAGATACTTCTATACCCACTATTCATCAGATAATTTAGTGCTTTTATTCTCTTGCGGTTAAAATTAAAGAATCTTTATATCAAACCATTGTTGTAATTCATTGCACGATGGATGCCACAACATGAAATCACCCTCAAAATGATGATCTCGGTCTCGACAATGGAACCATTTTTAGCTTGAGGGGTCCTGACCCAGGTTCAGATTTTATGGATAAACCAACATTCTATCTAACTACTAGCCATTTTGGCAATGATATGATGGCGCAGACTAAATTCTCACCTGAAGCAGTATGGGGGGGTACTGGAACCATATTTTCACATCCTGAGAGAGAATTTAATGAAGTGGTCCTTGGAAAAACCCTAAGTGATCTTCTACATATGCATGCAATCAGTTATGGAAAAATTACAAATCAACAGAATAACATAGAAATTCTTGTCTTCACTTAGCACAGATAACAAATCAGAGCAAGATATCGATCTTAATCAATGTAATACTTAACAGATGTCACTACTCATGCATAAACATATCAATTAGCTCTGCGCATTCATCAATAAGTAAACATACAGTGCAATCTCATCAAATCATAAACAAAAAATATATGCATAGCACAGAAAGTTCACCAAAATTGTTCTTTCTATTAGTCTTTCAGATCTATCAATACATCAACTTTCCTTCTTGCAAAAACCACTAAAATCCCTTGCAAAATCTTCCGCACACACAACCAGTGGAGTCTGCACACAACACTAGGTCTTCGTGCATAGAGCCAGCAGGAGCCTTTCACCCAACCGAAAACCCTTTTAGACACAAAATGCTATCAATGTCTCATAACATTCATCAACCTATCTATGACTTACTAATTAGCTTAGAAATACTCCATCTATTTATAATATGCCTAGTGCAGGGATACTATGGTCTCAAACCATGGTTTGATGCCCACAGTTTACATTTAAGCTTAATTACATCCAAAATTGGGGCAAAAATCCCTTTGACTACATATGCGCAGCGCGCACATACAAACATACAAAAAAATTCCCGTTAGAACTTGTGCCTCGGTGGACCTCGCTCCAACAACAACACTACTATGGACTACACTCCCACGTACTGTCAAGTATATTTTGGGACTCCCCAATAGGTTGCTATCCGTCCATAGATAACCAATTTTTCCACCTTGCATACTGTGATACACAAAACACAACATTCGGGGATATTGGTTGTTATAAATTAATTCCTTGGTTCACGAAGGTTTATATTACAGTTCACGGATCCTTCAAAATCCTTTATGCCTAGATTACACTCTTTTTTTTTTTTGTGTTAATAAAATTTATTGTCTAGCGTGGAAGAAAAAAATCCCACTCCTGGTCATTCATGTAGAATTAAAAATAAGCCTCCTCTACCTTGAGAGGCTAATCATATCCGACATCAAAAACATAAGAAAACACAACCTACCAAATCAGGAACTTCGAGCACTACTTCTAACCCTCCTCCTCATACTAAATTTCTAGAATCATTTTTCCCTTTGAGTTCAAAACCTAATATTACATCTTTCCCTCTTGGTGACACAAACCTTCCTATGTCAGAAACTTTGTTTCCTTAGGTCATTGAACCTGAGGAACCCCAGCCATTCTCGCCTGATTCAGCGGGACCCTCTTCTTCTCTTCCTTTGACTCAGACAAAACCAATATATTTTAGGCCCGACGGTGAACCTATTCCATATAGACTTTGGAGTATGGAAGAGATCCCTCAAGAAGAGCCTCGTCCTTCTTCTCATGTTCATTAGGAAGGACTTCATTTTTATCAAACTAGGCCTTTTCCACCTGTTCAAACTCAGAAAAAATCTTCTTTACTCAATTATTTTCTCCTATCTAGAGATCTCTCATGAAAATATTCATTGGGATTGTCAACCATGACTGGAACTGATTCAAACTCCCAACCTGTATCAACCACTATGGTTGAGACATCAAGTGTCGCTTCCTCATCTATGTTCACGACATCACAAGAAACTCATGTGTATGGTGTCATGTCTATCCCACCTGGTTATCAATTGACATTATCTGCTAATCCTTTCTAGTGCTTATCTACTCACATGGTGTATGAGGAAGATGAACACACACACACAAGAGACTCAACACAATGAAGGATAAGCGTGAGGCTTTCTCATTTTTCCATTATACATGATGTACATTTATAATACAATGGTGTGACTCTTGGTTTCATATTCCAAGGTCACTTGAACTCCATTGTGAATTTTCATATTCCACACCTACCCATGTAGGATTAGGTGTTCCAACATCCCCCCTTAATCCGAAGGGGTATGTGTGAGTCCAAGAAAAGAGTTGTAATACAAATCTACAAAGTATACATGGTAGCACTTGGGCTGAATCAACTCTTTGAAATGTTGGAAAAAAGAGAGGTGGTTTAAGGATGACCACCAACACTGGAACGCAAAACTTGTTGCAGTTCCCGGAACTCTTCCAAAACTGGCAAGAAGCTGAAGGCTTCTGCTAGAGGAATTGTCCCTCATATAAAAAAGGGAGACCTTCAACCTAAAAGAAGGGAGGTCTACTACCTGTGATGGCTTTAGGATTACCAACAACTCCGGAATTCTTTGAAGCATTTCCTTGAATTCAACCAAAGCTGGCAAGAAGCTGAAGGTTGCTAAGCTGAAGGCTTCTGCTAGAGGAAGTGTTCCTCATATATGAAAGGGAGACCTTCGACCTAAAAGAAGGGAGTTCTACTACCTATGGTGGTTTAAGGTTGTCCACCAACCAAAGATGATGGTTTAAGGTTTTCCACCAACCGAAGGCATGCTCATGGGCATCCGTGTCTCTGGCTACATCTCTAAATCCGGAATGACAAATTGTGGCTCAGGCTCGCTTGAACTGCTGGCTACAACTCTGAACATGGAATGAGATATTGTGGCTCAGGATCGCTTGATCTGTCGTCGAAGCTTGTACATGACCACCATTTTCCCCCCTGTCAGGGATAAGGTGAGATGATGGTGAAAACTCAATTGCAAGTTTGCTCAATATCCGTGAACAAGTTCTAACATGTGTCGTAAACATCTTCTTGGCTGTTGATGCCCATTGCCAAGAAGCGATCCATCCAAGATGAATCTTGTTTCTTGCAGGAGGCTTGTGTCTGAAGCATCTGTTTGAAGGGGTGTGCCGACCACAATGCTTGCATGGATGAAGATAAAAACAGTGATCTTTCATATGGCCAACTCGATCACAGTGTTGGA
The DNA here is from genome assembly GCA_034641835.2 of Pinus albicaulis. Lineage (NCBI taxonomy): Eukaryota > Viridiplantae > Streptophyta > Pinopsida > Pinales > Pinaceae > Pinus > Pinus albicaulis. Next base: position 1,252,196,290 of record CM076584.1, read on the forward strand.
ATTTCTCAATCTGATGTTGTTGTGGAAGTGGAGCAGGATCTGGAACAGTTGCAGGTGAACTGTCATACAGGAATCTGGCACTCTGAAATATGATGGGCTTGGTATAGTCTAGAATATGAAAGGACACATCCTTGTCATATCCAAGACTAGTTCGGTGCTTGTTGTGGACAAGCTCTTCCCAAGTTCTGATGATGGGCTTGAGAAGTGCAGGCTGAACTGCTGCATCTGCATGTACATCTGCTCTAGTACAAGGAACTGAATGGGAATAAACTGGAACTTTGCTGACTTGCTACTGATGGGAGTCTTTCACAATGTTCTGAACAAAAACATGTTCAGAATGGTGACTCTTTTGCTGAAGTTCGTCTTGTTGGAGCTGAGATAACTGCAAAAACTCAATCTTTTCTTGTGCATCTTGCAAACAACTTTGAATGTCACAAAGAGAATTCTTGCTCATTTTTATCATGTCATCAACATTGGAATGAATGAGGTTATTAAACAACTCTAATGCCTCATTGATTTTAGCCATTTTCAACAACTTAGGCTCAAAAAATGAAAGGGTGTCAGCTTCAACCGAAAATGCACCCATTTACAAAGTGATTCAACAAAAAATACAAATGACTCTAAAGAATTTCCAACTATGGAAATCTCAAAATACAAAATCTGCTCCTCAAATGATGGAGGGCAATCAACAATTTTTCAACAACTCAAGTACTGATTGCAACTATGAAGAAGCAATACAATGTCAACTCAATACAATATTTCTGCAAAATATGTGCAGCTGAAAACACTATGCAAAAACACTTTAAGGAAGCTGAAATTTTTTCTTCGAAGAGTTTTTTTCAATGATGGCAAGCTTTTCTTCAAATGTCAATTTCTTCAAAAAATCACCCTTATGCCACAAATCATAAAATTTCAAATCCACTTTTCTCTAAATATAGTCCATCTGCTCACTTGTCATTTTCTTCATTTCTGCTGTTCATATTCTCTCTTTCCTCTCTCTCTCTCTGCTGTTTTTTTTTTTTTTATTAATTAAAAAATAGATTAATTAAAAATGGAAATGAGGGGGAATTAATTAAAAAAATGGGGAAATGGATTATAATAAAAATTAAAGGGAATTTAATTAATTAAAAAAGGGAGGGGTGTGGGAAAACTAAGGGAAATGTTAATAAAAAGGGGATTATTAAAAAAGGGAAGGGGAGTGATTTAAAAGGGAGGTGGGGAGATATTAAAATAAAAATAAAAATGTGGGGGGAAAAACTAAAGAAATTTTTATAAAAAAAATTAATAATTAAAATGGAGGGAGAGATCTTTTAATCTAAAAAAAATAATCGATTTTTTTTTTTGAAAGTATGTTAAAAGGGAGGGAGAGTGAATGGAGTTTGCGTATTGTAAGGGAGGCTGTGCGAATAGGAATTGGAGAATGGTAGGATGCGTAGGATGCGTGAGGAGTTAATGGCGTGTGAGGGAGGTGAGTTAGAAATGGGGTGGATTTTTAAAGAAAAATGAAGTCTGCATATTGTAAGGGAGGGCATGCAGTGATATTCCAGTAAGGGGGTTTGGGATGTTTAAATTGAGGGCGGAGTTTGGGAAGGCCGGCGTAGAGTGGAGTGATAAGGGTGATAGCGTATGAAGGGTCGGATTTGGGGAGAGGATACGCTGTTGTGTGGGCGTGCGTTGATGTGGGAGAGGGGTAGGAGGAGACGAAATGCTGGCAGCCAGAGTGATAAGGAGGGTCGTTATGTTGAGAGGGGTCGGCAGGGTAATGCCGAGAGGTAACTTTGTAGTGGCTATTGCAGTGAGGGGGAGGGGGCGCATGCAGAGAGGGTGTAGAGAGTTTGCGTAGAAGGAGTAAGATCGAGCGGGTAAGGGATGGTATGTGAGCAAAGGTGAGGGAGTGGGGCTGCATTGTGAGGAAGAGAGCGAGCGGGGGTTTATGCAGTCGATAGGAAAAGGTGTGTAGGTGTGAGGACGGTGTGTGTGTTGAGAGCATGTGAGAGGGAGTTGGTTTGAATAGTGGGAAACGAGTGAAGGGGAGAGCGTATGGAGTGAGTTGCAGAGTGAGGGCCGAAGGCCAAATTCAGAATTTTTTTTTTTAATTTTTTTTTTTAATTTTTTTTTTTTAACAGCAGAGAGCAGTTAAAGAGGAGTTAAAACAGCTTGTAGAAATTTTAGAACAGTGAAAATTTCAAGCACTAAAACACAATAGAAATTTGCAGAAATTGCCAATAAAACCCAGAAATTTTTCTAATAGCCCAGCAGCAGAGAATATTTTCCAGCAGCAGAAAAACCCAGAATTGCAGAAAATTTTCAATGGAAAAACTCATAAACTTCTTCAGAAATTAACTTTAAACAATTTTCCAATAGCTCTCCAAAATACAGAATTTAATGGGAAGAAATTGCAGGAAGAAATCAACCTTCAAATGTGCAGAGCTGCTCCTTTTTTTTTTTTTTTAAACCAATGCCTGAATGCTACCAATTTCTGAATGTTTGTCCTTCTCCAAGATAAAATTTCTGAATGCTGCAAAATCACTGCTACAGAAACTCTGAGTGCTGAAAAAATGTCAAGAATGTTTGTAGATATGCATAGGCCATAAACACAAATGGCTCACTCAATTTTGAGCAAGGCCAGCAATCGCCCGCTCTGATACCATGTTAAACACCATGTTAAAGCACATACATGGTGTATGAGGAAGATGAACACACACACACAAGAGACTCAACACAATGAAGGATAAGCGTGAGGCTTTTTCATTTTTCCATTATACATGATGTATATTTATAATACAATGGTGTGACTCTTGGTTTCATATTCCAAGGTCACTTGGACTCCATTGTGACTTTTCGTATTCCACACCTACCCATGTAGGATTAGGTGTTCCAACATCTATTAAATTTTCTAGTGTTACTTCCAGTCCTTGAACATCTCCCATGTCATCTAATTCGAGAATAATGTCTGGTAATTCTCTTTTGAATGCCACATAGTCTTCTCCTTTTCATCTGGATACACCTACAATAGAGCAACAGGTTGGTCCTTATATCAGTGGGCAAAGCTACCTTCAATAGTCTAACTCTCCTTATGTTGGGTACCATCCATCTAGATCAAAGTTGCCTCCATTATATTCTCCTCCTTGCACAGGGGGAAACATGTGTTGGTATACCTCAATATGGTAATCCACCTAATTATAGTCCACCTAATCCTGGAATGGCTGCTAGTGTTTGGCAACCTACTTCACTCATTCAACCTGGTTTGTTTTGGGATTGATTGCTAAATCCTCAAGTTTCACCACCCTCATCACAAATTCTTATCTATCCATCAGCACCTCAACAAGCTCAAATACATGTGAGCCAACCTTTACAACCTATTCTAACAGTATATGGTTCTTCCCAGGCACCGCTTAGTCAAATTGTACAAGGTGCCTCATCTTCTCAATCGCTTGTGCAAATTTCTCTTCAAGTTTCATTAGGAAAATTTATTCAAAATTTAGCGCAGACTCAACTGAACCCACCATGCTAAGGAGAAATACAAACCTCTATCGAGCAACAGTATGGACCTCGTCACGTGCCTTTTCAAGGCCAAAAAATTTAGACTCAACCATTCCAGCAACTTTATCGCCATCCTGGTGTTGGGAAACAAAATCACTTTTATGTTGGTTATTAGAATCCTCTATATCCTGGTAACTAGGTTCCTTATTATCACAACCCCCCTTATCCAAGAATGAAATTACCCATTGCTTAGGTTATTCCTTCTTACCCAAGACATCCTCCTCTAGACTTTAATTGACAATTTCCTTTTGTGGCTACTCTAGAATTAATTGACTTAACTTTGCTTACTAACAACCCCATCACTCATTTTCCATGGTGGCCAATTATTCCCACTAATTTTGCATCTGATGTCCCAAAGTTTAATGTGAATCCTAGAGAAGACCCATTGACGCATGTCATGATGTTTCATCTATGGTGTTCATCCAACTCCCTCAATGATGATTCCATTTGATTTCATATTTTCTGGTGAATAATTATAGGTATCACAAGTAAATGGTATATTGAATTACCTAGAGCATTGTTTCATGATTTCAGTACTTTAGCCACAACCTACCTCACACATTTCTAGTTTCCCATCAGATACAAAATTGGAATGGAACTATTGATTAAGTTTAAACAATAGGATTCCACTCACATTTTAGATCACAATCATGAGTTGAGGTGTCATCATCGGTTGGTCAAGAACTTTTCTCCTGATCAGTTGTTTATGGAATGGTTCGTCAAATATTTGTTACCTCCTATAAGAGAATATGTGGCCAAAGGTGGAGTTCTCACCAAAGATAAAGTCATTGCTCATGCTCAATATTTAGATATGGTTTATACCCAATCAAGCACACTCTATAATAAAATACCAAACACTCTGTGACCTTCAAATAGTGTTCCTCTTACACGTGGTAAATAATCTCATGTCTTTGATGCCATTATTGGTTATTCTAGTTCACAACTGGTGATTAAACCATTTGGTATCACTCTCGACGCTCCTGCCCAAAACCCTCAATCCCACCCTCCAACAGCTTCTACTTCTGAGATAAATTCCATTTCATCTAATAAAGGAAAATATCAACAAAAACCTGGAAGCAAGAGGAAAGGTAAATGTAAGACAAATAAAGATTCCTCACCATAGGATAAACAAACAAATTTGTCTTCTGATGAGAAATGAAAGCCTTGATACCCATGCTTTATTTGCAATGAGGATCACTTTACACGTGATTGTCTACACTACGTTGAAGTGAATCAGTTTCTTAAATCATCCACTTCTCCCTTTGTGTTTATCGACCTATTTCCCAATCAGGAGACTCATATAGTTGCCTGGAACCCCTCTTCCTCTAACATGATTTTTATGCTTTCCTCCTCAAAACTAAGATACGATGTTTTTGTGGCCACTCGGAACAAAGACTATTGTAATGTGAATCCACCAAATGGTTAGGCTAATGATAAACCTACCATTTTGGCACCAATCTCATATGATTGTTCCGTCTGGAGAATTAACTATCAAGGCTCTAAAGGGTGTTATTGATAAGTCTTATTACAACCCTCATTCAAGATCCACCCAATATTACAATGTGGTTGAAGAATTAGCTCAATCTCCATCATCTATGTCAACTCTTGATGTGTTGCAAAATTTTCCCACCCAAAATAAGGCCTTGTTGTCAAATATCGGATGCATGGACCCATCAAATTCCAACCTAAAGGTTTTCTCTCATGAAAAATATAATCCTAGGCTTCCATCTCAGTTGTATTTTATGATTCAAGTCATTGTCCATGGTAAGGGCATCCATCATTTGATTGTGGACGAGGTAGCTTGGACCTTCATCATGCTTATGTCTTGCTCGAAGGTGCTTGGTTCACCTCAACTGAATCAATCAACCACCACATTAAAATACTTTGATGGAAGGACATATAAAGCTTGCGGGATTTTGAATTCCCGCCAAGTGGAACTTGGGGGAAAAACCATCTTCATTGAAATATAAGTTATTGATGGACCTCTTAATTATAATCTTCTACTAGGATGTACATGGGTTTATGATATGGCTGTCATTGTTTTGACTTACTTCTGCATGATCCCCTTTCCTCATAAAAGTGGGATCATAGTTATAGATCAACTCGACTTCTTTGCCTTTGATTCCAATGTTACCAGAAGTGTCCCTCTTGTAGGGGAATCCCTGCATTCCTATCAGCTTGTTGGAGTTGGATTGTTGAAGGATTTATCACTTATAAGGACTTTTTCCCTCCCTCATCATCCCCATTCCAAATCCCCACCTTCGGTTACTTATATCAATATGATATCATCCTCTACAATTTTGGTTGATCCATGGATTGTACCAGGTGAAACTGACATCCAAATTTTTGGTGACCAAATGCCACTTAGCCCCATTGTGCAATATTACGAAGCCATCTACTCGACTTTTGTGACCCATAAATTTTCTTCTATCAGCTAAGTAGATTGATCCCTAGATTATGGCATTCCCTAGGACCCTTTCTCACATATATTATCAACCGACAAAAGAATCATGGAGATCATGATGTCCAAAAACGTGCCATGGGATGAGCATCACCATCATTCCTCCCTTCCCGATTCCATAGAAGAAAATATAGGTAGTTTGTACCTATCTAATTTAATCCAACCCTCTACGATTTTTTTTTCCATTCATGAGATTGATTCTGAAAAGAACCTATCGAATATTGAAGAAACCATTCCTCTCGATATTTATATTAAGCTAGGAATATTTGAAAATATTTACATCAGAGATTTTTTTTCTTCATTTTAAGTAGAGACTTACCGAGCCCATTTTCAAGAGTTTAGAGATTCATTTTCTTGGGAATATGAATAAATTCCAGGTATCAACCCCAACATAGTGGTGCAAGAAATTAAAATGTATCTTGATGCCAAACACATATGAAAACGCCTCCATCAAGTCCATCCAAAGAAGTCTTTCGGCATAAAAGCTGAATTTGAAAAGCTTCTTCGAGCTGGTTTCATATACGTCATTTCTTTAACCAATTAGGTTTCAAACGTAGTCCATATCATGAAGAAACAGGGCAGAATTCAAGTATGCGTCGATTATTAGGATGGTAATCGAGCTTGTTGGAATGAAAACTGCCCAACCCCATTTATTGACTAGATTGTTGATTATTGCACTAGTTGCGAGATCTATTCATTTAGGGATGGATTCTCGGGTTACAATAAAATCAACATTCTCCCCACAGACCAACCCAAGATACTGTTTCTTTGTCCCTGGGGTATGTTTTCTTATAAAAATATTTGATTCAGTATCAAGAACATAGGGGCCACATTTCAACGTGCAATGGATTATTCTTTTCATGATATTAAGCATATCGTGCAACCCTATTTGGACGATCTCCCTCCTCATTCCAAGCATTAGTTTGATCACCCACTACATTTACGGGCCACTTTTCCCTGTTGTAGGCACTATAGCATTTTATTTAACCCACACAAATGTGTGTTCTGTGTTGGCTCTCATCGACTCCTTGTTTTTTTATTTCCAAACAAGGAATTCGTATTAATCCTCTCAAAATTTATGAAATTTTTTATTTCCCTACACCCTCCTCCTTAGTTCAGTTACAAATACTACAAGGGAAAGATAATTTCTCAAGGATATTCATCCCTAATTACACCAATATGACCAAAGGATTTAATCGCTTACTAAAAAAATGGATTCCCTTCATTGGGATGATATTGCACATAAAGCATTTGATGCCTTGAAAGATGTATTGTTTCAGGAATCTCTCTTATATCCCTCTAACTATCAACACAACTATTTCCTATACCTCATTGTTTCCATTCTACTATAGCTATGGTGTTGGTCTAAGAAGACAACAATGGGATTGAACATCCCACTTACTATATGATTCTCAACCTCAATGATACCGAGATCCAGTATACTCACATCAAAAAGTTGGCTTTGGTAGTCGTTCAAGAGATCTAATGATTTCACCATTACATATTGCTTCAAAAAAATGTGTTCGTTTCAGAGGCCAAGTACTCAAAATGGATAGTTATTCTTTGAGAGTTTGACCTAGAATTCATTAAATCCAAGTTTGAGAAATCCCTAGTTTTCGTCGAACTAATGTGTGATCTACCCTCCCTTGATGTGGATTCTACATCTGATGGTTCCATCTCTAATGAGTCATTATTTTAGATATCATCATCTAACCTGTGATATGGATATTTCTTGATTTATCACCATACCCAAACTTTATGACCTAATACCTCTCGCTCTAAGCAGTGACATATTCGATACCAATCCCAAAATTATCTGATTATTGGTAAGACCCTTTACGGTTGTGGTATTGATACGATTTTATGAAGGTGCCTCACCCTTGAGGAGTCTGAGAAAGTTTTTAATGATTTCCATTCAGGAGCATGTGGAGGACATTTATCTAGTTACGCTATCGTGCAAAATATCTTACATGCTAGTTATTTTTGGTCCACCATTTTTTGCGATTGTATACTTTTAGTCGAGAAGTGTCATGCTTTCTAGATATACACTCGAAAATTTCGTGCTCCACCTACTCCACTGAATCCCATTGTCGTGGTTGGTCCCATTGCGAAATGGGGTATCGACTTTATGACATGTAACCCTCATTCAGTCGAGGAGCATGGTTATATTATTGTCGTTGTTGACTAATTTACTAAGTGGGCTGAAGTGATGCCTATAATCAATAATACCAGTAAAGCAATTATGTAAATTTTCTTCAACCACATGATTTATAAGTTTGGTGTTCTACAAGCGATAGTTAAAGATCATGGGAAGCATTTCCAAAATCATATGATGATAGAATTAACTGGCAAATGGGACTTTCACAAGAAAATATCACTCCATATTATCCTCAGGCTAACGGAAAATTTAAAGCTATCAAAAAATTTCTTAATACTACGCTAAATGCATAATAGGGGTCCATAAATGGTACTATCATTTACTTCTCTATGTTTCCTTATGGGCATACCGAGCCTCAGTAAGGAATACTACCGAATTCAGACCCTTTCAATTGTTTTACATTCTATAAGCAATCCTTCTCATTATGTGTGAAATTACATCACTAAAACTAGCTACAGAACTTCTCTCAGCTACCTCCATAGAAGAGGAGCATATTTTAAACTTGACTTAATTGGATGAGACCCAACGCAATGACACTTTGGCCAACAAATCTCATAAAATACGCATCAAAGTGTAATATGACAAAAGTGTCATGCCTAGAGTATTCTCAAAATGAGATCTGGTACTCTTACATGACTAGGAGGTTGATAAGTTATGCCTTGGAAAGTTCCAGCCTATGTGGTTGGGCCCATACATTTTCAAGTTTTTCCTTGAAAAAGGGGCTTACCATTTAGTACATCTTGATGGAATTCCACTGCCACAACCTAGAAATGGGTTATATCTCAAAAAATACTATGCTTGAACCCATGCATAGTACATTGTGTACATATTGTCTATAGGTGTGTTGAGTTTTCTTGTAGTGTGCTTTTGTTGTGAAACCAACTCCAAAAATGGAAGAAAAGAGATATCAATGCCTTAAAAATAAGCCACTTCAAGGGGGCAACCTCCAATACATTACATGAATGAAAAATTCTTGGATGATACAAATTAAAAAACCTCCTTTATATATATAGGATTCCATGGGGCCACAATGTAATCCTAGCCGACCTAATAAAATAATTTAAGGGCACAATAATAACAATATGGGGGTTACAGGGGTACAATAATAAAAATAAGGGGGTTACACTAACAACAATAAGGGACTATACTAGTAATATAGGGACCTAACATGCCCCTCTCCTTCAAAAAAGTGTTGTCCTCAACCCTTGAGTAGCTCTAGGTGCTTCTATATAAAATTCTCATCCTCCCATGTAGAATCTTTAGTGGGTAAGTTCTTCCACTTGATGAGATACTCTAAAATTGATCGATTTCGTAGCTGTCGAGTTCTTGTTTCCATGACCACTTCAGGTTCCAATATGATTTTTCCTTCCTCATCAAGTTCTGGCAATATTGTTTGAACTGGAAGATTTTCACCTATAACCTTCTTTAAGCATGAAACATTGAAAACTGGATAAACTCGTGAAGAAGCAGGAAGCTCCAATATGTATGCCATACTACCAATATTTCAACGCCTTGTAAGGACCGTAGTACTTTGGTGATAATTTATTATCCTTCTTAGCATGCTTGAGGGGCATTTGTTTGTATGGTTGTAGCCGTAAAAATACCTAGTCTCCTACATCAAAACTTCTCTCGCTGTGATGTTGATCTACCTGTTGTTTCATTCGAGTTTGTGCCAAATTCAGGTTATCCTTTAAGAGTTGGAGAACTTCTTGTTTATGCTCGATGTGATCTTCCACTGCTTGAACCTTCAAATTTTCTCTTAAAGATGATGTGATGGATGGTGGATGATATCCATAAAGTGCCATAAATGGGGTCACTTTTGCTGCAGTATGGAAGGAAGTGTTATACCACCATTCAGTGAGAGGTAACCACTTGACCCATTGTGTTTATTTATCAGATACAAAACAACGAAGATATCCTTCCAAACATTTATTTACTATCTCAATTTGACCATCAGATTAAGGATGATAAGATGAGCTATGAGTTAATTGAGTACCCAAACAAGAAAATAACCCCGTCCAAAAATTTCCAGTAAAAATGGGATCTTTGTTGCTCACAATAACCCTTGGGTTTCCATGTAGCTTTTGAATTGTGTCCATAAATGTAGTAGCAACTATACTTGCTTTAAATGGATGAGATAATGCACAAATTTGTGCATACTAGGCAATTCTATCAACTACCACCATGATGACACTCTTTCCTTCAGAGTTAGGTAAGCCTGTGGTAAAATCCATTGAAATCTCCTCCCAATGTTGACTTGGAATGGATAAAGGTTGTAGAAGTCCCAGGGTCTTAATTGTCTCAACTTTATTCTGCTGGAAAACCAAACATTCCACCACAAACTTTTGAATATCAGATTTAAGACCATCCCGAAAAAATTCTTTCTTCACCCTGTGGTAAGTTTTTAAAAATCCCGAGTGTCCTCCTAAAGGAAAAGTGTGAAATTCCAAAATAATATTTTGTTTTAGTTGGGAATTCTTACAAAGATATAAGTGATATTTGTACCATAAAGAATCATTTTTCCAACTAAATGTATCAGATGTACTAGGATCTTGCTGCAACTTTTGAATGAGTGTCCATACTTCTTTGTCCTTCTTCCATTCATCTCTTGCTTCGGTTATCCAATTTGGTTGGATAATATAAATGGCACATAGAAATGCTTCCACCTCTTCATTCTTTCTTGAGAGTGCATCTGCAACAACATTAAACTTCCCTTTTTTGTAGATTATTTCAAAGTCATAACCCATCATCTTTGTGACCCATTTTTGCTACTCTTCTGAAGATATTCTTTGTTCCAAAAAGTGTTTAAGACTATCATGATCAGTTTTTACCTTGAAGTGTCTTCCCATTAGGTAAGTTTTCCATTTATTTAGTGCATGTAGTATTGCTAACATTTCCTTCTCATAAATAGGTTTCTGTAAATACTTTCCTTTGATTGGACGACTTTCAAAAGAAATGGGTCTTCCTTCCTGCATTAAAACTGCACCAATTCCATTTCCTGAGGCATCACATTCCACAATAAAGTTTTTTGTGAAGTTTGGCGTAGCTAAGACCGGTGCTAGGCACATTGCCTCTTTAAGATGTTCAAAGGCCTTAGTTGCTTCAGGAGTCCATGAAAATGCATCTTTCTTCAATAATGTTGTTAGAGGTGCTGCTATTCTCCCATAATTCTTAACAAACTTGCGATAATACCCTGTTAACCCGAGAAATCCTCGCAACTGCTTTATGGTTGTGGGGACTTTCCATTCCCTAATGGCTTTAATTTTTTTAGGGTCTACTTTAACACCCTCGTGAGATACAATATGACCCAGATATTCCACCTCTTGTACTCCAAAGAAACATTTGGATGTTTTTGCATATAATTGTTTCTCTTGCAATAGTTTAAGCACCATGTCAACATGTTCAACATGATCCTTCCAAGACCTGCTGTAGATTAGTATATCATCAAAAAATACTAGCACAAATTTTCTAAGGAAGGGTTTGAAAATGGAATTCATCAACCCTTGAAATGTAGAAGGTGCATTGGTAAGGCCAAAAGCCATGACCAAAAATTCATAATGACCCTCATGAGTTCGAAATGCTGTTTTTGGAATATCTTCAGTCTTCATTCTAATTTGATGATATCCTGAATGAAGATCCAACTTGGTAAAATAAATTTCTCCATATAATTCATCCAATAATTCATCAATCACAGGAATGGGAAATTTGTCTTTAATGGTGAGCTTATTGAGCTCCCTATAATCTGGACACATTCGCCATGATCCATCCTTCGTGTGTACCAATACTACAGGAGCAGAGAAAGAACTTTGACTGGGTTGAATTATACCCGCCTCTAACATTTCTGCAATCATACGTTCAATTTCGCTCTTTTGGAAGTAAGGATATCTATAAGGCCTGATGTTTGGAGGAACACTTCCTAGAATCAAATGAATATCATGATCATGATCACGAATAGGTGGGAGTCCTTTGGGAGTTTCAAACACCTTGGAATGATTGTCCAAGACTTGTTGGAGATCTGCAGAAATAGATGATTTTGATGTTGGAACTTCTAGTGAGCATAATTATGAAATTACGCCTCATTGTTCTTTCTTTAGAAGCTTTGTCATGAGATTAGAGCTTATTATCTTTGTTGGCTTCCCTGCAATACCCCGTAATTAGACTTCCTTTCCTTTTGAAAAAAAATTCAAGAAAAGTTCTTGAAAATTAAAAGCTATCGTCCCCAAATATTGTAACCATTATACTCCTAGTACAACATCAGCACCTCCCATAGGAATGGAAAGCATTGGAATATTCAATACATATTCCCCAATGGTTAGCTTGATATTACGGCATTTTCTAGAGAAATTTATAGTTCCTCCATTTTCAACCATCACTTGGCATTCTGGTGTTGGATATAGGAAACAATTCAATTCCTTGGCTACCTTGCAATGAATAAAATTATGGGTGCTACCTGAATCAATCAACACTATTACCTTTTTCTTCTTGATATGTCCTTCTATCTTGAGAGTTTGAGGAGTGGTGATTCCTGCCAATTCATTACATGATATGGTCAGACTCATTTCTTCCTCTTCTAGGGCTGGTTCCTGGTGTATATCCTCTTCTTGTTCATTTTCTTCTTCCTCTTCACAATCTATGTAAAATAATTTCTTCTCGGCACACTTATGACCTTTAGTGTATTTGTTATCGCAACTGTAGCAAATCCTTTTTACTCTTTTTTCTTCCAATTTTTGTGGTGTCAACCTTGTAGGTTGTGGAAATCTAGGTGTAGCAACACTTCCTTCTTTATAGAAGTGAGTGGCAGGCTTCCTTGTCGCCATAATTTTACATTCAATTTTTCTTGCCAACCTGAATACCTTCTCCAATGAATCAGGTTCCAAAATTTGAACTTCATGTTGGATGTTATCCTTTAAAGTACCTATGAAGAGATCAATCATGTGTTCCTCTAGAATATCAGTTACCTTTATATTCAATTTTTTTGAAGTCCTCAATGTGCTGCCCCACTAAACCCTTTTTTTTTAGATTTGTCAATTGGCTAAAGAAGGTGTTGCTCTTTGTATCCTCATAATGTGCTATCATTTCCTCCATAAAAATTGACCAAGTGACAATTTTTTTATGGGAGCAAAGCCATCGATACCATAAAAATGTATTTTTTTCTAAATGTAAAGTTGCAATGCGTACCTTTTGTGTGTTTTGCACATTATGGAGATCAAAATATTGCTCCATCTGTAGTATCCATGTTACAGTATCCTTGCCATCAAACTTCTTCATATCCATTTTTGGAATATGGTGGTTCTTCCTGCCAACATTAGAGTTTATGAAGTCACGATTAACATTTATTTTGTTCTCATCATGAGTTTCCTCTACTATCTTTTCACCATTCGAAAACATTTCTTGTATCAACTTTTTCAAACCTTCGATGTCTGATTTTAGATCATTCTTCATGTTTTCCATGTTGTCTTTCATTTTTTCTTCCATGTCATCCATCTTAGCTTCCATGCCAGCTTCTGTTGAGTCTCAAATCTGCATCTTTCTTATACACCTTTCTAGACCTTTTTCATTCACCTGGACCTTCTAAGTCATCAATATCATTGCATATCAATTGTAAAAGAGAATCTAAAATGGTTTTTAACTATGTTTTGTGTCTGTTGTTTGATTTATATTTTTTCTCATTTAGCTGCGGAATCTTGTCACTTTCCGCAACTGCTGCAACTTTCCGCAGCCATTTTGTTAAAGTCTATGTTGCAGGTATCTTCAGGCAAATCGAGCCACATGGGCAAGTTAGAAATGACATGGACATGGATCGTGTATTATTGGCTCAGTCGAATTCACCTAAGAAGGTTGTGGTCAAAGGTGGCCAAGTGTTGGTCAACCGAAGAGTCCCATGGTGACAGAACTCTGTTTCTCATCACGTAAAGATTTGCGTGGCCGTTTCTAGATCACGGGAGACACATCAACACCTGTAAACGGCTCCATAAGCTGAATCCAACAGCCACTCTCCATAGATTTAATCCTCACGGCGGCCATAACGCTAGATCTTTGGACATGATGGTTCACGTGTCTTCTATCAGCGCAGAATTTAGGGAATTAGTTATATCTCCCTCTGTTATAAATAATGTGTTCTCATACGCATAATAGTTAGATCTTCTTTAGCTCTATAATGTAATTGCGTCGCCATTGTGTTGTTGTTTCTCTGTTATGACCGCATTTTAATACATGAGAAGACTTTGTTCAAAAGCATAATTCGTATTTGAAAGCTGTTGCCCGAGGTCTGTGCAGAGGGCCCCTGCACATGCTGAGGTTTTGTGTATTACTGTATAGTTTCATGCTTCATTTCTTTATGTTCATTGTGCTATAGTCATTCACGTGTATATAGATTACATCTTTCATGGTATTTACATTTCATCTTTGTCCATAATCTTTCATGTTTTATATTTTACTTCTGTCCATAATCTTTTATGTATTCTGTTGTTGTTAACTGATCAGTGTTCTTGTTTCAGATTACAATAGATAGCCCGGGAATTTGCACATCTTTTTATCACGACTAATGACATGGAATCAATATTGTTCTTCTGCTAATTTCTTTTTCTTAGTTTTTGTTTAATTCCAGCACTGTTTTGTTTATTTCAGTCTTGCACATTTGCTTTAGTAGTTAGATTAGATATTAAACTGTTCATGTCATTTTCAGTTACTTCCAAAAGCCATAGCGAGACTAATGGTGAGGGATTGAAGTATGAGTGTATATTTTGATATTAGTTTACTTTTCTGCAAGATAGATATTAAATTTCTCATGTCATTATCAGTTACCTCCGAAAGCCATAGCGAGACTAATGGTGAGGGATTGAAGTATGAGTGTGTAATTTGATATTAGTTTATTTTTTCTGCAAATTAGATATCAGATTGCTCAAGTTGTTTATGATTACCTCTGAAAGCCATAGCGAGACTAATGGTGAGGGGTCAGAATATGAGTTGATGTAATTTGATTTTAGTTTTACTTTACTTGCAATCTTTTCTTTGAGTAACAGTTTCTTTTGTGTTTAGACAGCAGCAAGGGTAATGGTTTTCATGATCAATAGTTCACTGTTTGTTTAACTAGAATAGTAGCACATTTTCATTTCCTTTTAGGAACTAATTTTTTTCATTGTATGTTTCAAAACCCTTTTGAAGTTTGAATTTTGGTAAATAATTATAAGGGACATCATTGCCTTCAACAATCATAACCATACTTTCCTTTTAGAATTTTCATTAGGAAACCAACCAAGATAAAAAGAAAAAAACCAAAAACGACAAAAAAGTAAGAGATAGGTTATCTTGCACATATAGTGCACCACACTTCGTCAACTTACGAATCCCGGATTGACAAATTAATGTAGCAATTTAGGACACACTAAATTGACCAAACATTTTGGCGCCGTTGTCGGGGAAGTGTAACTAGGTAGCCAATTTCTTAAAAAATAATAATAAAAAAAAGGGAAAAACTTGATAACTTCTTGAAGTATGCTCTCCTCTTGCACCTAGTGTGATCTGGAGGATCAGAAAAGAGAGTTATTGGTTCGATAATTTCTTAAGTATGCTCTCTTCTTGCACCTAGTGTGACCTGGAAGATCAGAAAGAGAATTATTAGCCCAACTTAAAAAATAAAAAATAAAAAAAAAATGGCATGCATAGAGCAAGAGATTCTAGGGGAAGGTTTATAGCTAGAGCCAAGAGTTCGATTTTCACAACTCCATCTTCTTCAAGGCATAGAAAAGATTCACCACCATCTACCCCTAGCCTTAAGATTCTTGGAATTCAAGGAACATCTGAATTAGAGGATTCTCCTATACCACCTACTAAATCTCATTTAGAAAAGGATCCTTTCTTTACTTCTACAGGAGAGTATCTTGTAATCAAAGAAGTAGAATCACCTGAAGAAGAAAAGGAAAAGACTCCCTCTCATCCTCCCTTGATAGAAGAACCAGAGGACTTTGAGGACTCTAAAGAAAATATCATGGTAGAGGAAATAATAGATGGATTTGGAGGTAGAGGTAGAGGTAGAGGAGGAGGAAACAATGGAGATAAAAATGGTGAAGGTAATAATGGAAGAAATAGGGAAGGAGACAACTTGTTTGGATTCCCTATAGTTGATGAGGAAACTCATACAACAATGAAAAATATCTCACCATCCGTCCTCCCCAACTTTTATGGATTGCGAAGTGAGGATCCTGAAACATTTCTGTTTGAGTTTGAAGTCGTGTGCCGAACCTATGACTATATGGAAGACTCTCAAAAACTCAAACTGTTTCCTTCAACATTGAAGGGAGCCACTTTGAAATGGTTCATGGGATTAACCACCCAATCTATTAGGACTTGGAATGATATGAAACAAACATTTTTGGATAGATACTTGGACTATTGTATGCCCACCAATCACAAAGATGAGGTATTCAAAATGATGCAAAAAGAAGATGAAAATTTGGAAGATTTACTTGAAATATTTCAATACAACTTAAAAAGAGCAAAGATGAGCAACTTAGATGATGAAACTTTGAAAGCCCTCATATTAAAAGCCATTAGAGATGAATGGATAGATATTTTAAACATGATGGGGAAAGGAGACATTTCTCAACTTCCACTTCGTGACATAACAGAACTATGTGTCCATCTCTCAAGAGGAAAATCTAAAACAGAAAAAGGGCCTAGGGATCCTTCTCTTATCAGGGCTAACAAATCTGCAACTGGATCAGTAAGTAGGGCAGAGATTGGCAATATGCTTGATGAATTCAAAACTGATATCTTAGGGAGCCTTAGTGAACAACTAGACACCCTTAAGATCCAAAACAAGCAGAAAGCAGAAACAGATGCTTTAGCCATCTTTTGTCCGAAATGTAGGAAGAAACATGCTTTAAGGGAATGTCCCTTGGATGCAAAAGTTGTAGAAACATGTATGATTTGCTCAGAGAATCATGAGATCAAGGACTGTCCTTCAATTCCTGGACTCAAAGCTGTCTTTCAAGAAGACCCAAATTCAGTAGAATCTCTCTGTTTCATCGCAAGGAGACCTTGGCAGGGACAACAAACTCAAGGGTTTAACAACCCTATGAATTTTCAAACCCCACCAAATTGGAATCCTTGGCAACAACCTTGGCCCCAACATCAAAATCTATATCAACCATGGGTACAAGGGATGCAAAATCCTTATGGGAGATTTGCTCAATTTTATCAATATCCTCCATCTTTTCAAAATCAACAAGCTCCACAACTTCCAAACCCAAATCCAAAACTTTCATTGCCATTTCCACAACAACAACCTTCTCAACAAAATCCAAATCCTCAACTCATGCTCCCATACCAACAAAAGACAAATCAACTTCTAGCTCAGCCATTGCCAAATCCTAACAATAAAAATCCTCAGAATACTTACATGATAGAAGGACAACAATTTCCTACCTATATGATTGTTCCTCTCAATGATGTACAACTCAAATCTGGTAGAGTTTTAGAAAAACCTTCTATAGATGTCCAAGAGCAAGATACCTCTGAGGAGGACTCTCTTAAAACCAATAAGGGTTCTGAGGAAACATCTCTTCAAAACTTGAACATTCAAAAAGAGAAAGAAAAGTTAACCCCCACAAGTCCTATAGTTGAGCAACCTGCATCTTCATCTACACCGCCTTTTCCTGAAAGATTACAAATTGACAAGGGGGTGGAAAAACAAATCTTGTTGCCTAACTATGATTTTCTAGATGAATTAAAGAATGTTTGTATCAAGATTCCCTTGCTACAAGCCATTCGAGAGATTCCTATTCTAGAAAAAACAATAAAGGAGTTGAGTTTCAAAAGACCAGGAAGGAAACTAAAAGATACAAGAAGAATCCACCTGGTAGGAAAAATTGCAGATATCATGATGGGAAAAATTACCATGCAAAAGTATGTAGATCCAGGAAGTCCAATTGTTAAGACACATATCAATGGGATAGAAATTCCAAACACATTGATTGACGTAGGGGCTGCTATCAACATTATGAGTAGACAGACTATGGACCAGCTAAAACTTCCTAACCTTCTTTTTACACCTACTTTACTGCAACTTGCAGATCAATCAATTATGAAACCAGATGGTGTATTAGAAGACATTTCAGTTTACTTAGATTCTTGGGAATATCCAGTAGATTTTATGATTTTGACTCCCAAGAGTAATCTAGGAGGGCACCCACTTATCTTAGGAAGACCTTGGCTAGCCACAACTGATGCTTTCATTAGTTGTAGATCTGGGGATATGTACATTTCTAATGGTAATTAGACAAAGAAATTCAATTTGTATCCTCCAGCAAAAGAAATCACAGAAATAGGAGATAATGAATGGGTTGATGATGAGGATATTATACAACCTGTTCTTACCATTTCTGAAATCAGTGAGGATAGTCAAATTATGAACACATTAGAAAATTTTGAGACATCTTCAGAAAATGACCACACACAATTTCAGTTGGAATCTGACATAGAATATTTATCATCAATACAAATGTCTCTTTACTCTATGGAAGAGTTTGGTAGTTCTACCATTGATATTTTTCCAGGAAAAACATTGAATATCAACAAACATTTGGAAAAGTCACAACAGGAAAAACTAACCAAAATCTTGCAAAAACATTCTACTGCATTTGCATGGGAGTATACTGACATGAAAGGTATTGATCCTAAGACTTGCATTCATCATATCTATATTGAGGAAAACAGTAGACCAATCAGACAACCTCAAAGAAGGATGAATCCAAATCTTAGGGAGATAGTGAAAGAAGAGCTACAAAAATTACTCAATGTAAACTTCATTTATCCAAT
Source organism: Pinus albicaulis (assembly GCA_034641835.2). Lineage (NCBI taxonomy): Eukaryota > Viridiplantae > Streptophyta > Pinopsida > Pinales > Pinaceae > Pinus > Pinus albicaulis. The sequence continues at coordinate 1,252,215,270 of CM076584.1, forward strand.
TTCAGATAGCCGATGGGTTTCTCCTTTGGTTATAGTACCTAAAAAGAATGGTAAATGGAGGGTATGCATTGATTACAGGGAATTGAACAAAGCAACTTTGAAGGATCACTTTCCTTTGCCTTTTATCGATCAGGTATTAGATACATTAGCAGGTAAAAAGTACTTTTCATTCTTGGATGGTTTTAGTGGCTATAATCAAATTCAGGTAGCACCTGAAGATCAAGATAAGACCACATTCACATGTCCATGGGGAAATTTTGCCTATCGAGTACTTCCTTTTGGGTTATGTAATGCACCCGCAACATTCCAAAGAGCAGTACTAGGAATTTTTTCTGATCTAATCCATGATTGTGTAGAGGTTTATATGGATGATTTTACAGTTTATGGTAATTCATTTGAAGAGGCATTAGAAAATTTGGAAAAAGTCCTTATAAGATGTAAAGAAACAAACTTGTCATTAAGCCATGAAAAATGCTTTATGATGTTTACTGAGGGTATTGTTTTGGGGCATCATATTTCAGGAGATGGGATTAAGGTTGATAGATCAAAAGTTGAAGTTATCTCCAAGTTGCCTATTCCAAATTGTCAAAGAGATGTTAGAAGTTTTCTAGGATTTACTAGTTACTATAGAATATTTATAGAAAACTTCACTAAAATAGCATCTCCACTCTTCAAATTGCTTACAAAAGACTGTGAATTTAAATGGGATCCTGATTGTCAATCAGCCTTTGAAACTTTGAAAACAAGAATATCTGAATCACCTATCTTGAGAGGACCAAATTGGAAACTCCCTTTCCATATTTCTACGGATGCTTCAGATACAGCTCTAGGAGCTGTGTTGGGTCAAAAAGATTTAGTTCCTTATGCCATTTATTATACCAGTAAAAATTTGACTCCCACAGAGTTAAACTATACTGTGACTGAAAAAGAGTTTTTAGTTGTTGTTCATGCAATCAATAAGTTTAGACATTACATAACAGGCTATGAAACTTTTATTCATACTGACCATTCTGCAATTAGATATTTAATGAACAAACCTGTTACTAATGGTAGAGTGACAAGATGGCTCTTACTTTTGCAATAATTCAATATTACTGTGTTGGATAGACCAGGGAAACAAAATACAGTAGCTGATTTCTTGTCTAGGATTTAGAATACTAAAGAAGATTCTCTTGTAGAGGATAAGTTTCCTGATGAATACTTGTTTGCAGTAACTATTAAGACTCCTTGGTATGCAGATATTGCTAACTATTTGGTTACAGGGAAACTGCCTTCACATTTATTTCCAAGTGAAAAAACGAAAAATTATTCAGGAGAGTTCAAAATATTCATGGATTTCTAACGAATTGTTTAAAACAGGGCCAGATCTTGTGATCAGAAGATGTGTCAGGGAAGATGAAATGCCTGATATTCTTAAGGCATGTCATGATGAACCATGCGGCGGACACTTTGCAGACAAAAGGATGGCTTATAAAATCCTCTCTTTAGGATATTATTGGCCTTCCCTCTTCAAAGATGCAAAACAATATGTCAAAAGGTGTGACAGCTGCCAAAGAGTAGGGAAACCTACCCTTTCAAATGAAATACCATTGCAAACACAGGTACTTATCGAACCCTTTGAAAAATGGGCTTTGGATTTCATTGGACCTATTAATCCACCATCTAAGCAAAAGAAGTATATATTGGTTTGTATTGATTTGTTACTAAATGGGTAGAAGCCAAAGCATTAGTGTTTGCTACTGAAAATTCAGTTGTTAATTTTCTTTATGAGGATATTTTTACTCGCTTTGGTGTTCCAAGAGAAATTGTGACAGATCAGGGAAGCCAATTCACATCCAACCTGGTGGAGAAGTTGATGGAAGAATACAAAATCAAGCACAGAAGATCTACTCCTTACCATCCGCAAGCAAATGGTCAAGTGGAATCTACAAACAAAGTTCTTGAAAGTATCATCACCAAAACTGTTCATCTACATAGAAGAGATTGGGCAGAAAGGCTTCCTGAAGCCTTGTGGGCCTACAGAACTACATGGAGAAATACAATAGGACATTCTCCCTATGAACTTGTTTATGGGAAAGAAGTCCTACTCCCCATTGAGTTCCAAGTCAAAACCTTCAAGATGGCAGTTCAGTTGGGGATGGATCTATCAGAAGCCCAAAAGCATAGAATGGAGCAGTTGAATGAGCTAGATGATATCAGACAAGAGGCAATTCTAAGAACTGATCTAGTTCAATATCAAAGAGCTAAATGGCATGACAAATACATCAAAGAGAAGAAGTTTCAAGAAGGAGATTGGGCATTGTTATTTGATTCCAAGTTTAAATATTTTAAAGGAAAATTTCAGACTCATTGGCTTGGGCCATATGAGATTGACAAGATATTTAGCAATGGAGCGGTAAGAATCAAGACCATTGATGAATTTCAAACTCCTCTTGTTGTGAATGGCCACAGATTAAAATTCTATCATAAGCCACTCTCAAAAGAGTAATTTGTCAAAATGTTTCAAGAAAATTCTGCAATCAGGCTGGTACAAAAGAATTCTTCTTCTCCACCAACCTAGCTTTTGTTCTTTTCAGTTAAAAAAAAAAAAAAAATTGTATAAGCCTAAAAACCAATCATTGATTGGCAGTCTTATACAGAAAATGTAGGGTGAAAATCAGGAACACCTGACACCCTATATTTTCCAAAAAAAAAAATCTCTCTTTCATTTCACAAATCTTGTGACCATCACTCCATTCCATTCCACTTCATTTCACTCCACTTCATTCCATTTCACTTCATTTCATCTATTTCATTTCATTTCACCAATAAAATTTTCTTTCATGACAATTTTCATTCAGTCAGTTATCATCCATCTATTTCCATTCACCCAAATACTAGTTGTGTCAGTTTCCGCAGCTGACACCTGTTTCCGTAGCTGATACTACTTTCCGCAGTCGGAAGCAGATTCTGCAGCTACCACTCTGTTTTTCAAAAGAATGTACAGTCAGATGTGTTTTCACAATCATGAAATCAAATGCAGGTATGAAAAAATATTATGAAGACATGGGGCATTCAAGACATCAATGAGAAACAACTAATTGAAGACCAAGGAAAAATGGCAAGAATTCCAAGGTATGAGTAAAATTTATTTCAAATGGCATTTAAGCACATTTTTACATAGTTATAAACCATAGCTCCATTATATGCAATGATTGTGTTCACAAACTCCGTAACCATTCAATTACCTCCCACAACCCTTGCATTCATTTTCAAACGGTCCCATAATCAAGCCTCCGATCTTCACTCATACTCCGATACTCCACCTGTGATGATGAAACGTGGTTGATTTGACTACGGCTTCTTTCAGCTGCATAAAATCCGTAGCCGTTTCATAAACGTGCTTACATTTACTCTGCAGCCACCCAATTTTAAATACTGCTGGATGCGTTATAATCCTCCTATTGTTCTATTGATCTCACAGCCGCATTTCCATCGTGCTCACATAACCCTTCTCTATTCCGCTTCACCCCATTTGTTCTCTATTACGCTACAATCTGTATACCCATTCTCTGATATCTTTCTACAATCATCGTGCTCATTCCTCCGTTGAACCCTCCTCATGTAGACAAGTTTTAAAGAGCAGAAAGAAGGACGGGTCAGTTGTTGAGAACAGAACCAGAAGGACCTAAATTCATAGAAGGATACCCACAAGTCAGGGATATATTGAAAAAGGCAAAGTGGCTTCGGTTCATCCAAAAGTTTAGAGGCTACCATAAAGAGGTGACAAAAGCTTTTGCAAGGTCTTTCAATGGCCTGGAGGTAGAGATTGGGGACCTCAAATTTACGGTGAATGAGGCATCCATAGCAGCTACCACAGAACTTCCTCAAGAAGGTGAACGCTGGTTCAAGAACAAGAGTATTAGTGATGAAGCCTGGAGAGTAATCCTACGTAACCCAGGTATGGATGTAACTATTTTTAAAAGGAGAATTCATGTTCATGCTTTGAAAGAGGAGTGGGCTACTTTGCTGCTAGTTATTCAAAAAATTATCACCTGTGAGGGCCGTTTTGGGTCAATGTATATGTACCATACCCGATTGCTGATAAATTTTCTAGACAACCAGACCCTCAATCTGCCATACTTTTTTATTAAATAGTTTGAAGAAGATGTCTGTGACCGTTCAAAAGCATTTAGGGGACGTAGAACCACATTTGTATCACCATGGTCTTGTGAAAATTTTGATTGAAAAACAGTTAAAAGAGAAAAAGGAAACATGGGAACAATTTTTGATTAGAAATTTCTTTGAAGAACCCCAAGAAATTCTTGAAGGCAGTACATCAAGAAGGAGTAGGAGAAAGAGAACAAATGATGAAACTCAAAGTACTCCTACTACTACGGTTGAAAGAACTAGTAGAGAAGAGAGACTGTCAAAAATAAGGAAGGAAGAAACCAAGGGTAAAAAGCCAATAAAATCAAAAGAGAGAAAAAGCATTGAGGCTATGCATCAAACTCCTTCTTCAGAAGAAGATCATCAAGTGTTATCTGAGAGACTATTTCACCTTCAGGAACAATCATCTATGGCCAAAAAGAGAGGGAAAGGGAAACAAAAGCAAAAAGACAGTAGTCCACAGCGTGTAAGAAGAAGTTCCAGACTTAAAGGGAAGTTGAGGAAAACACAAACGAAAGGACCCCATTTTATTGATTTGGGAGAAGAAACATCTGAACAAACTCCATCTGGCCATAGTCCATCTCATTCTTAGTCAAACATTGAACATAGTTCATTTCATTCTTAGTCAGATATTGAACATATTCCATCTCATTCTCAGTTAGACATTGAACATAGTTCATTTCATTCTCAGTCAGATATTGAACATAGTCCATCTCATTCTCAGCCAGCCGTTGACATGAGCCCTTTTCAGCCAGATTTTGAAGCCAATTCTCCTCCATGACATTTTGGGGACAGCCCAATAAAAACGACACCTGAGATAGACCCAAAGCAGCGGGAAGTATATGATTATATAGAATCTTTAGAAAGAGCAGCCACAGGTCCCAACACTTCATCCACTCAGCCTCACACAGCAAAAGAAGATCTAGTCCAATCATTGAAACAAGAAGTCTTTGAGTTGGAGGTTTTAAATAAACACATTAAAAATGAAAATGAGGCATTAAAGGAACAAAGAAAATTGGACAAGATCATTCATGACAATACCATGCTACATCTGGGACTATGGCAGAAAAAGAACAGGAAATTGAAGAAGAAATGCCAAAAGTTAAGTAGAGCATTGGTTAATATCAAATTCAGATTCTTGATGAAGAAGCCCAAGATGTTAGCAGCACCAAGGAAGAGGAGGAGAGGACTGGATGTACTAGATGAAGTGTCAAGGCATATGAATTGAAGAAGGATTATCCAAATTTTGGTTGCATGAGGACATGCAACACCTTCACAGTGGGGGTATGTTGAGTCTCAAATCTGCATCTTTCTTATACACCTTTCTAGACCTTTTTCATTCACCTGGACCTTCTAAGTCATCAATAGCATTGCATATTAATTGTAAAAGAGCATCTAAAATGGTTTTTAACTATGTTTTGTGTCTGCTGTTTGATTTAGATTTTTGCTCATTTAGCTGCGGAATCTTGTCACTTTCCACAGCTGCTGCAACTTTCCGCAACCATTTTGTTAAATTCTATGTTGCAGGTATCTTCAGGAAAATCGAGCCACATGGGCAAGTTAGAAATGACATGGAAATGGATCGTGTCCTATTGGCTCAGTCGAATTCACCTAAGAAGGCTGTGGTCAAAGGTGGCCAAGTGTTGGTCAACCGAAGAGTCCCATGGTGACAAAACTCTGTTTCTCATCACGTGGAGATTTGCGTGGTCGTTTCTAGATCACGGGAGACACATCAACACCTGTAAACGGCTCCATAAGCCGAATCCAACAGCCACTCTCCATAGATTTAATCCTCACGGCGGCCATAACGCTAGATCTCTGGACATGATGGTTCACGTGTCTTCTATCAGCACAGACTTTAGGGAATTAGTTATATCTCCCTCTGTTATAAATAATGTGTTCTCATACGCATAATAGTTAGATCTTCTTTAGCTCTGTAATGTAATTGCGTCGCCATTGTGCTGTTGTTTCTCTGTTATGACCGCATTTTAATATATGAGAAGACTTTGTTCAAAATCGTAATTCGTATTTGAAAGATGTTGCCCGAGGTCTGTGCAGAGGGCCCCTGCACACGCTGAGGTTTTGTGTATTACTGTATAGTTTCATGCTTCATTTATTTATGTTCATTGTGCTATAGTCATTCATGTGTATATATATTACATCTTTCATGGTATTCACATTTCATCTTTTTCCATAATCTTTCATGTTTTATATTTTACTTCTGTCCATAATCTTTTATGTATTATGTTGTTGTTAACTGATCAGTGTTCTTGTTTCAGATTACAATAGACAGCCCGGGCATTTGCACATCTTTTTATCATGACTAATGACATGGAATCAATATTGTCCTTCTGCTGATTTCTTTTTCTTAGTTTTTGTTTAATTCCAGCACTGTTTTGTTTATTTCAGTCTTTCACATTTGCTTTAGTAGTTATATTAGATATTAAATTGTTCATGTCATTTTCAGTTACTTCCGAAAGCCATAGCGAGACTAATGGTGAGGGATTGAAGTATGAGTGTATAGTTTGATATTAGTTTACTTTTCTGCAAGATAGATATTAAGTTGCTCATGTCATTATCAGTTACCTCCGAAAGCCATAGCGAGACTAATGGTGAGGGATTGAAGTATGAGTGTGTAATTTGATATTAGTTTATTTTTCTGCAAATTAGATATCAGATTGCTCAAGTTGTTTATGATTACCTCCGAAAGCCATAGCGAGACTAATGGTGAGGGGTCAGAATATGAGTTGATGTAATTTGATTTTAGTTTTACTTTACTTGCAATATTTTCTTTGAGTAACAGTTTCTTTTGTGTTTAGACAGCAGCAAGGGTAATGGTTTTCATGATCAATAGTTCACTGTTTGTGTAACTAGAATAGTAGCACATTTTCATTTCCTTTTAGGAACTAATTTTTTTCATTGTATGTTTCAAAATCCTTTTGAAGTTTGAAGTTTGGTAAATCATTATAAGGGACATAATTGCCTTGAACAATCATAACCATACTTTCCTTTTAGAATTTTCATTAGGAAACCAACCAAGATAAAAAGAAAAAAACCAAAAACGACAAAAAAGTAAGAGATAGGTTATCTTGCACATATAGTGTGCCACACTTCGTGAGCTTACGAATCCTGGATTGACAAATTAATGTAGCAATTTAGGACACAGTAAATTGACCAAACAGCTTCCATGCAATCCATATTAGCTTCCATGCCTTTCTTCAAACCATCCATCTTCACTTCCACGCTTTTCTTCAAAACTTCCATTTCATTTTTTGTTTCTCTTTGCGAAAGCGAAATTGGTGCACTTGCTCTTGTAATTTTGATAGATCATGTTGCAATTCTTCATCTTCATGAGTCATAGTAGAGCCTTCTGAAGGCTTAATGGGTGTTGTACTATTTTTATGGGGCATTTTTTAGAACCCAATACTGATATATATTCTATAATATGCCCTTGGAATCAATTCAAATTGATTCTTCAAACAAGACTTATGCAATTCAGAAAACATTACACACCTTTTTCTTGCTTTTGAAGAGCTCGATATTTAAATTGGATTATCTCTGTGGTTACAGCTCTTCAATATCTAAAATTTGGCACTAAGGTAGCCTTTTGAATCCTCTTTTGAATGCCATAGGTCTGAGCTGATTTGGATTCTTCGAGGTAAAGTTATGTCCAATCTCCCACAATGACCTAATTATGGACTGTTTCAGTAGATCAAACTTGTACGACTTTCCACGTGTCACTGTTTCATTTTTTAGCTCTGAAATTGATAGTAAAGAAACTACATTCCGTGTACTTGTGGCCACTTTTTACGACACTCCAATCCGATGCTCAGAGAGAGAGTTATGAAGATTTTCCCACGATCACCTCTTTGAGATGAGATTCAGGAGCCTGAAAAATCATTACCTTCCACAGATCATATCTCCGAACATATTGCGAACTAAGCTCTAAAATTTTGTGACAAGTTTCCTCAGTATTTCAGCTTCCTGACCTAAAAATTTCAGATTTTGAACCTTCTTAGAAAAAAATTTATAGCGCAAATTCCACGATGACCTATTTAGATTAAATTGAGGAGCTTGCAAAAAGACCTAACTTCCACAGATCATATCTCCTAAAATACTGTGAACCAAGCTCTGAAATTTTGCGACGATGTTCCTCAGGATTTCAGATTCGCACCCTAAAAATTTCAGCGTCTGAAACTTCTTAGAAAAAAATTTATTGCGAAATTTCCACGATGACCTGTTTGGAGCAAGAAAACCCTAGAATCCAAAGCTCGATACCAAATGTTGTGAAACCAGCTCCAAAAAAAATAGAAGAAAAGAGATATCAATGCCTTATAACAATCCACTTTGAGTGGGAAAACTCTAATAAATTACATGAATGAAAAATTCTTGGATGATACAAATTACAAAACCTCCTTTCTATATATATGAGTCCATGGAGCCACAATGTAATCCTACGACCTAACAAAATAATTTAAGGGCACAATAATAACAATATGGGGGTTACAGGGGTACAATAATAATAATAAGGGGGTTACACTAACAACAATAAGGGACTATACTAGTAATATAGGGACCTAACAGTTTTTTAGAGCTTCGTATGGTTTCTATTAATCCTTATTTACTTTGGTTATCATATTTCAACCTCTCTCGAACTGTACATTGCTTATGTCGATGGTGCTAGTCATAGTACTCAGAACCTATCCTTCGCAACATGGGCCATATTTGCTCCGAATGGTAAGCTAGTGATTATGCAAGGGAATTGCATTGGACACTCTACTAACAACATCGTTGAGTATATCGCAATTGTCGATATGATATTTGATGCTATTTCACATGGTATCGGTCGTATAGTCATCATGCTTGACTCACAACTCGTAGTACTACAACTCGTGAATATATATTCGGTGGGAAATACCACCATCCTTCGCATGGTTTTGAGAATGCGTCTTCTAGAAATACATTTTGATTTCATATAACATGAACACACTTCTAGAAATCTAAACATTTTTGTAGATGCCCTAGCTAATTTAGTTTTAGATATACACTAAAAAAAAAAATGTAAAGTACTGTCAATTCACATCATATATATATATATATATATATATATATATATATATATATATATATATATATATATATATATATATATATATATATATATATATATATATATATATATATATATATATATATATATATATATATATATATGTATGTATGTATGTATGTATATATATATATATATATACATATACATATACATATATATATATATATATATATGAGACACACATGGCAAAATTTCCCATTACAAAAAAATAAATGAAAACATATAAGTAGACAAACAGTGATGCTCATGATAAAACGACATTGCACGAGCTATCTTGCATAGTGACTGACTAATATGACTAGGTTCCCCAAACGTATGTTGTTGAATTCACAAGGGAAGTTGATCGACTACGGTCTCATTAACCTCGTGGGTCAATACCTCCACGTCGTGCTACACCTTTCATAGGACCTCCTCTACCTCAAGATCTTGTCCCACTGCAATGACCTGCAGTGGTCCCACTACCTCCTCTTATGGTTCTATCTATGTGCGATGGATATATGTAGCACCCAGTAGTAAAAAAAGTTGAGTATTTGCATGAAAACATCAAATATTTTAGTCTTGGGAGCATGAAAAAACAAAAAAAAAATTGTAAAAAATTTCTAAAACTCAATCGTAAAAATATCTTACTTGTAGCATCCCATTGCTCACCCTCGAGTAGCACAAGCTCAGGATCATCACAGAAATCCATCCCTGCATAAGGATATTCATTGATCATGATGAACCTTTTGTGCAGCCATCCAAAGAAGGCTGGTGAAAATATAATCACTAATGGACCTACATGTTTGGACATGTGGTCTATCCACCTCCTCATCTGTGGGACCTTCAGATCGAAGGGTTCGAGTACAATCTACTGAGGCTGTAGTAATGGCACCTGCTCTAAGGAAAAAGAGACTGAAATGGTACCATATTCAAAGTTATTCAACTTTCCCTCCTTTTCTTTAGTAAGCTCTTCCTTCAAGTTGACCAAGAAACCTTTGCTGCAGTTGAATATTGTCGATGCTAGACATTCTACCCCATACTGCATGGGTGATATTTTTGCCACATTTAATGTCGAGCTTCCTGCCAATCTTTCTATGATGAAAAAGATCGTTTTCAAATATATTTGGTTCACTTCCTTTATGTTAATCTTCCCATCCCTAGTAGGAATGGATCTAGGTCTACAATAGGTAGAAATTTAATCTTTCACCATCTCACTGCCACTTCTTCCACCTAGAAGAGATATGGGGGCACCTTTCTTTGACAATCCAGTCAAAAATTAAATATCATTTACTTGTATCTCGAGTATATTCTCCCCAAACATGAATGTGCATGGCTAAAAATCCCATGAATGTACAAGGTACTTTAACAACTCCATTTATTTCCTCATACCGGGAAGCCAGAGAAATTTCAACAACCGATAGTTTTTAAGCACCTGGATGGTAATAGGGTCATTTGATACATTTAATTCTTGTGCTTTATTCTCTCCTTCTCTCTAGATAAATGACATTTTGTGATAATGGGTACCTGAAACATCAACAAAAAACTCATTAGGCTCTTTCCCATACGAAAAAACCTAACAAAATTTTAAGAAAATCTAAGGAAAACCTTGGAAAAATGCACCCAATGCACCCCAAAATGCCTAGACCATTTCACCTATGTCTGTAGCATTCCTCTACCTAGGTGCGATGCCCTTTTCAACACAGATGGGGTGTGTTGGTCCCAGGGAATATTTTATGAACCCTGGGGTCCTCAAAAACTTAAAAAAAATGCATGGGAACACAAAAATGAACCATCAAAATATAGAGAAAGGTCTTAGCTCGTACCTAGATCCGATGACTCTTGAAATCGTTCCCTGGATTCGTCACAATCAGCTACAGAAGATCAAGGGTAAAATGGCTCCAAATACTCATCATTAAAGGTAGAGTGTGAAATTATTAAAATGAAATGTTATTTTCAATATTTATGGTCATTTTCTCATTATTTTATTCATTTTTAACATTTTGACCTAGATATGCATCATTTTTACTATGAAACAAGTATGTTTAATCGTTCTTGTGGTGCTTTAAGTAGGTCGATGGCTGTTAGAAGGTTTTTACTATGTTTTAACATGTTGCTTTGACCAAATAGTACACTTTAGTATTTATTTTAAACTCTATAAATCAACAAAAAAGGAGCACCCTGGAGTGCTCTTCAACTCTTTTCACACTCCAAAAATATGAAAATATTGTTGAGCACTTGTCCTTTCGAGATCGTAAAAGTAAATGTAATATTTCCAAATGGGGAATCAACAATACATGAACACAATAATGGAAAGAACAAAGAATAAATAAACACAACATGATATGAGACAAATGTACAGCCATATTAAACATATCAAAAAATAATAGGTGCAAGATCTTGAGGATCAAGTCACTCAAGCAATACAAAACAAGCCTCTCCAAGAAAAATATGCCATCACATGAGAAATAACTGCCATACAAATGCCCTGAGCTAAGATAGTGTAGTTTTAGGGCATAAACTACTGGATAAAGATAGATCAATGTAGATCTGCAGTTATATATAGAAAATAATGCTAGGAGTGAGGATCTAGCCTCCTAGCCACCTTCCCAAGAGAACCCAGAAAAGGGTTTCCAGAAATGCACCCAAATAAAAATGGTGATCTGCAGCCCTAAGACTGAAGAGTCACTACAAACTGAAGCACGTGAAATAGAAGCCTAAAACAATATAGATCTGATGTAGATCTCCTCAAGGGTCTCCTCTATTGAAAATTTGAACCCTTCACCTACAGGAAAACACTCTAAAAGAGCTAATAGATCCTCCTCTGAAACTGCCCTCCAAAATAACGCAATTCCTAGCTAAAACTATGCTGTAAATGTTGCCCTAGTGCCAAATATCTGAAATTTTCTTAGAATTCCTCCTCGTTGATCTCCTAAGAGAAGAAATCCTTCCTCCTATGGAAAACTAGCCCAGAAAGTGGGTTTCTCAACCCTCCACTGCAACACCATGCAACACAACACAAGATTCTATAGAAACTACGCTATAGCTGAAGAATAAATCTTGGCCAGAATGTCGGATATGCGGAAATGATAGATCAATACTCTCCCAAGAGGCTTCTTAAGGAAAGAGGTGGGATTCCCGACCAGGAACACCCTGTGCTACACAACACCAGCAATCTTAGCTAAACAACTGAAGAGCTCAGAAGTCTAAATAGACATATCAAAATAATAATCATAAGCTAAATCCATATGGCTGCCATCCCCTTCCTTATAAACAATGTGAGCCTTCTCACCTTGGGTCCCACTCATTAGGTTTTCCACCATCATGCAATTAATCTCCCTCCAAAACTACATTACCCCATCATCAATGCCACTCCTTCATAACATCGTTGTTTGATTTGGTCAACCTTGGCTTAGTCTCCATGCAATTTTTCCTTTCACACTCAAGGTGGCTTTATTTTGACTATCTAAACTGATCCATATTCCCACTGGGTTGTCTTCTATTAATTATCCACTCCCTCCATACTAGCTTTGTTGACTTGGTCAAACTTGACCTTGTCCACATGCATTAGCCTTTGTTCACACATGAAGGTGCTTTATCCAGCTATGAATATGATCCATTTTAACATTAATATGGATTTATGCCTACTAGAGAGATTTATGGGCCTCCCTACCCATATTATTCCTCTATCTAAGAAGAAAATCAAAATTTAATATTCCAATTAGTTGTGTGCTAATTTAGGAATATTACAGTCCTCCCCTCCCAAATGTTTCTTTTCCTCAAGAAACTGTAAGGATAGAACTAGAGAGCCCCTCCTCTTCCTCCTATAGCACCCCCATGTGATAAGCTCCTCCAATGAACAAGATGTTGTCTCATCAACAAATTTCCAAGTTGCTCCTCCCAAGTGCATAAGTATTCCTTTGGTGAAAATTCCAAATGGCTCTCATCATGAACAAGTGGAATATCCATGGAAGCAGCTATGTGTGGTTTAGAGGCATTCTTGAGGCATGGAATCTGAAATGCATTGAGAACTATCCTTCCCATGTGAAGCCTCCATCCCCAAGCTATCATCCACAAAAGGTGAGTCACCCTCCAACATGGCAACTCATGAAACATCTCCTCCACCTTAGGCTCCTACAAAGAAGGTGGGATTTATAGTTGAATATGATGGATCAAATTGTCCATCCCATGCTGTCTCTCTCTCCACTTATGATAACTGTAGAGCTGCTGCTAAATATGGGTTGCAATAATGTTTCCTTCATGGAGAAAAAAGGAAATAGGATCCTCAAAGATCCACTCTTTTGTTCTTGCCCAAATCATCCCATATAAAATTAATATGAAATTATCATTATATGGAATCAAAATGAGAGAAGTGTTGAAGGTTTTACATATTTCTGGAAGGTACCAACGGTCTCCCAAGTAGTCACAACGCAGTTTTACCAACTGCAATTTCAGAAAATGATGTGGCAAGTTGTCTCTAAACAATTTGTTAGTTGTGCATATCATCACACTTATTGGTGAATATTAAATGGCATTGTATATCAACTCAATATACAATAAATAGTACAACACTTTCCCAAAGCCATTAAAGAAATGGCTCTCTCCATCATAGATGTTGGTCCCAAAATGACCATGAAGCCCAAATAGAGGCTTTCCCTCTTGTGGAGAAATGCACTATATAAAGATGGTAAGAGAATGAAAATACTATGTTAGATACTCAATGAGTGCGAAAACACAATTATTACCATGCATTGTGAGTAATCTGATAATAAGATACATGAATGAGCTCTCCATAGTGGTATGATATACTCCCATGAAGAGGAATGTACTATGTGTTGTATGACGATCTTTCTCCTTAAGCTTGGAAATCGAAATCAAGAAGGTCATATCATGGTAATAGATGTCTCCATCCACTACTCCATCACTCTCATCTCCTACTTTTCCATCAAGTGCATCATATGTGAAGTGATCCTGAGAACACTCCATTAACAAATTCCAGCTCCCAAGTGATAGTGTTGTTGGCCCTTTTAATAAGGCTCCTGTCATCTTACAACTCCATTCTTTCACATAACACATGTCAAAGCAATCAATAATAATGTTGCTATATATGGGATATTCCTCCAAAAATGGAAGTATCTCCTGATCCTCCAAGGCTAAGGAGTAGCTCCTTTGCACCGTGATAGTTCCCTCACCTACTCTTGCAACATTATGCAAAGTATGGAAAGACATTAGTCCATATCCTCCCAATAAAAACCACAACAACAATAACTCTTGTTGCCTCCCCACACCATCACCATGTGAACTATGGAGAAACAACATGATGGTTGACATAAAAGATATCATATCACCCCAATATACCCAAACTCCTTGCTGCCAATGATATAAGTGCCATGCCAAGTTCCATCCACCAACCTACTCTTTGAAATAGAATGTGTCATATGATGACCAAACTCTTTCAAGAGTAACCAATGTAGTCTTGCCTCCTGCTGCCTGGTGTCATAAATCTACAAGTGGCTTCCCAACCTCTTGCTCACCAACATCACCCATCCAACCAATGGTGAGTGTCTATCATCATGCTCAAAATTGGAATTTCTCCATTGGAGAATACCATCCTCCCAAATCAGATTTCTATCTTTTCATTTAATGGGATGTTGAAATGTAGTCTCCTGGAGATTTCCAAATGAGGACCTCTCCTCAATGACCAAGTTGCTTCCATAAGGATCCAAATATACTGTAGGAAAAATATTCTCATTAAGCTATGAAGTTATCATCAAGAAATACCCATAATAATAATGGAAGATGTTATCCCTCATAAGATTCCCTCCATCAATCATCTGTTTATCCTCTGTTATGCATGTAGAACGGTCATTGGAATGCTCCAATAATGGTTGGGCCTCCAACTCATCACTGCTGCTCAATGATGGCGTTGCTGATCTCCATGATGGTGCATGTGTTGTCTCAGTATTTTTCTCAATGTTGAACATATAGTTCTGCATTTCTTTTCTCAAGGTAATGTTCATCCCATCCACCAAAATTATACACTTCAACCCCAAGAGTTTTGTGTAGCTCAAAAATGATATACTAGGATGATTGTATATTTATTCCTTGAACAAATCAAGGTTCATCAGCACAGTGATATTCTTCTGCTCCAAATCACCAATATACTTTGACCCTAGGTCATGCGAAGGTATATTCCCACAATCCTCCATATGATGTGCTAAAGTAACAAAAAATGGAAACATGTGCATACCTTGGTAAATCTTGGGAACATCTTGTATTGCTACAAGGGTTCCTCGCTCTGTTGTGATGGCTTCCCCAACTACTAATGATGATGGTTGCTCTTCCATAGCTGCATCAGTGCTGGTACTATTCTCCTTCTCCTCATGCATTTCTAGAATGTTGCATGGGGCTCTAGATGTCAAGAGATCAAGACCACTTTGAAAAGGTGCAAGTGTTCTTTCTCCTGATGCAAGTGCTCCTGCAGAAATTGGTGGTGAAGGTCTCTTCCCCTCAGATTTCTTCTTGTCAAACTTATTTATCAACCTTTGATTAAAATATGCATATACAGTCACTTTTGCATGACTCAAATGGCTAAACCACCAAATGTTTGCTTCACCCTCAAGGTGCAACGATGCAATCTCCACAGCTTCCCTTTCTACCACTGGATTTAGTAGGAAGAATGCATCCAAATTCCTCCCCCAAGCCCTTTTTTTACATGTGGATGACCCATCAAAGGTATACAATAGAAATCTATTGCCCTTTATTTTCCTATTGTTGCAAGGTCTCAATTCTTCTTCAAGCTGAATGAACTAGGGGAAAGTTAGAGTCTCCTTGAAAGCTCTAGGTTGAGACTTATATTCTACCAGGTATCCCCTTAGAATCTCATGTTCTAAGTGCCCTCCATCTCCATGCCTCTTTTCTTCTTCCTGAAAAGAAAAATGCATAGTATACTGCTTTGGAGCTCTATGAAACACCAGTTCTTTATTCTGTTGATAAGAGGTACATGGGCCTTCTTCTTCTTGAAACCTTCTAGAGGTCTCATTGTATCTCTCCTCTTTCATCTTCTTAACCTCCTTGGAGAGGGTCTTCATATATTTAAAAAGTGACAAGACAAAGCTCATTCCTTCCATCATTTTATATCTCTTCTTATTCTTATAGTATAATGGCTAAAACTCATAGGTTGAGCCAAAATTATCCTCTCAAACCACTATAATATTCCCAAATGGGGAATCAAAAATACATGAAAATAATAATGGAAAGAACAGAGAATAAATAAACACACCATGATATGATACAAATTTACAGCCATCTTATTAAACATATCAGCAAATAATAGGCATAATATCTTGAGGATCAAGTCACTCAAGAAATACAAAACAAGCCTCTACAAGCAAAATATGCCATCACATGAGAAATAGCTGCCATACAAATGCCCTGAGCTAAGACAGTGTATTTTTAGGGCATAAAGTACTGCATAAAGATATATCAATGTAGATCTGCTGTTATATAGCTCAAATAATGCTAGGAGTCAGGATCTAGCCTCCTAGACACCTTTCCAAAGGAACCCGGAAAAGGGTTTTTGGAAATGCACCCAAAAACAAATGGTGATCTGTAGCCCTAGGACTAAAGAGTCACTCCAAACTGAAACACATGAAATAGAAGCCTGAAATAATATATATCTGATGTAGATATCCTCAAGGTTTTCCTCTAAGGAAACACTGAACCCTTCACCTACAGGAAAACACTCTAAAAGAGACAATAGATCCTCCTCTAAAACTGCCCTCCAAAATAATGCAATTCCTAGCTGAAACGACACTGTAAATGATGGGGATAGGTTGGCCTAGTGCCAAAGATATGAAATTTGCTTAGAATCCTTCCTTTTTGATCTCCCAAGAGAAGGAATCCTTCCTCCTATGGAAAACTAGCCCAGAAAGTGGGTTTCTCAACCCTCCATTGCAACACCCTGCAACACAACACAATATTCTACAGAAACTGCATTGTAGCTAAATATTGAAGCTTGGCTAGAATGTCAGATATGTGGAAATTATAGATCAATAATCTCCCAAGAGGCCTCTCAAGGAAATAGGTGGGATTCCCGACAGGGAACACCCTGTGCTAAACAACACCGGCAATCTTAGCTAAACAATTGAAGAGATTAGAATTCTAAACAGACATATCAAAATAATAGTCATAAGCTAACCCCATATGGCTTCCATCCTCTTCCTTATAAACAATGTGAGCCTTCTCACCTTGGGTCCCGCTCATTAGGGTTTCCACCATCATGCAATTAATCTCCCTCTAGAACTACATTGTCCCATCATCGATGCCACTCCTCCATAATAGCATTGTTTGATTTGGTCAACCTTGACTTAGTCTCCATGCAATGTCTCCTTTCACACTCAAGGTGTATTTATTCTGACTATCTAAACTGATCCATATTACCATCGGGTTGTCTTTTATTAATGATCCACTCCCTCCATACTAGCTTTGTTTACTTGGTCAAACTTGATCTTGTCCACATGCATTAGCCTTTTTTCACACATTAAGGTGCTTTATCTAGGTTTGAATATGATCCCTTTTAACATTAAGAGGGATTTATGCCTACTAAAGAGATTTATGGGCCTCCCTACCCATATTATTCCTTTATCTAAGAACAAAATCAAAATTTAATATTCCAATTAGCTATGTGCTAATTTAAGAATATTACAATAAATGAAAAGATGTCCACTTGATATAATTTTAACCCTTTTCTAAACTAAGATAAACTAACTACGAAAAAGGAATACCTTAGTCGAAAATGGCTAAGAGGTTTTCTTGAGTATTTTTTTCTACCTTTTCAGACTTAAGAGACTATCAACGAAAAGGGACATGTGAAGTTTTATTTTCCACCTATTTTTAAAACTCTCTAAACATTAAAGATATGTCGAGTTTTACCTTCGCTGGACTTGTTAAACCGTCAAACAATTATTGACTTTTCGAAAATGACATAGACGAACCACTCATTTTCAGGGTTCATTACATATACTTGGAGGGATTCATATGAAGGATGAACTTACAGATCAATCATATGTTATCCTCCTCAAGTTTGTTAAAAAATAAAGATGTATTGACTAGTATGGTTGGGGAAATTGGGAAAACAAGGGATTCCACTTTTCTAAATGGTATCGAGTCGCACTTGAACATGAAATTTTCCACTTCATCTTCATGGCTATTGGATTGGTTAATCTAATTGTCTCTTGGTTATCATACCATTTTCAGAGCCTCTATTTCGGTTTTGGGTTAATGTTTCCAACTCCATTTAGTGTCATTATGTGTTCAAGAGAACTCCTTCAATTGATATTTTCTACAATACTCTTAAGCCTTCATTTAATTTCTTCCTTTCCCAATATAGTTCCATATCAACATATTTATAATCATTCTATCTCAATCATGATACTTTTTTTGTGTCATTTATGGGGGATACATCAAGGCCCTCCTACAAAGGGTTGCTTCCTATCGATATCAACACCTCATCAAGGAAGTTGAATTAGAAATACCCCTTTGGTACCTTGGTGCTTGCATACATCAATGAAAAGTTTCCTCACTCTTGGCGACAGGTTTACATCAATGGCCTTCAACTAGAAATTTTTGTGTGGTGTTTGACATCAACTCATTTACTCGCACCATAATAATTGTACCATTTTACCTTGAGAGACAATAACATCGTCGATGGTTTTTCTAATGTATGTTAATAGCTTACATCATCGGTCGGTAATGAGATGGTGTCTACCATGTTCGACTCCAAATCATTGATTCACATGGATATATTCATACATTAGTTGGTCTTGTGAATGAAATATAAGACCCCGGATCTAGATTCATCCATACGAGTTGTGATTTCGGGAGTTATACAAAGATCACAATGTATGATGGTCATGATCACATAGATAGCCATCCAGTCATGGATCCACCAATTGCATATGTGGATGCATATTTTGATCCTTATACATGTTATGTTATCTTATGATCTAAGTATGGATATGCCTCCCTCAACATCAAGATGTCATGATAAATGTATTGTAACAGATGAAGCTTGAAAATTTTCCTTTATCCCTACTTGTCACAAGGTAAAACTATGCATTCATCAGTCACCATCTCTTACTTTTTTCTTTAAAGGGAATTCTGTTATAGTCCATTTTGTCACATACGATCAAGTGAGCCTCCTAATGGGATCCATCAACATCCTACTCCCCTTATCATCATCTTTCACAAATCCCTAAGCATGCACCCTTCATCCCTCACAATTTCAACCCTAAACTTCCCTATCTGAGCCAGTTTGAGGACCAACACTCCCTGTAAGCCTACTGGGGTTCTTTCACCTACAAGTTGCTCCACTGTGGCCAACGTTGGTCACTACCAAGTTTCTCTCCTTTGCACCTGCGTTGGTTCTATAATTCTAGGAGAATTATCAGGATTATGGAAGCTTCACCTCCTAAGAGTTTCTAGAATTTGTTTCAACTACTTACCTTGGATTGACATTTGGATCTTATCTTACCCTAATTTCGATACTTCACCACTTATACTTTAACAATATCCCTCCATAAAAGGTGGATCTAAAACCTTAGAATGGTAATTGGATAATAAATCCCAACTTACCCCTCTCTTCTATATATTTACCCTCTCATGTTCAAGAGGTAATGAATGGTTGGATTTGGAGAGTGGTTCTACCCTTATGCTGCTATAGTAACTAGTTATCATCTCATGTATAGGGTGACAGGAGGTGCATATTGTGATAAGGAAAGGATGAGTCCACAACTTGGAGGAGATATTCTACAATATCAATTTCCTCTTGTGGTTGTAATATCTTTCAATTTATATGAATGGAAATAATTCTTTATTTTCCTATATGTGATGTTGTTATTTCACTTATTTCAATACCATGTTGATATATTGAATAAAGTATTTAGATGATACTACATACATCTTGTAGTTTCTTGGATTGTGTCATCTGACTATGTAGGATATAATTTTGGCAATCGGAGCTAGAATTGGAGCTTCCAAGATAAGAAAGGAGCAAAGTGAGAAACAATTTCCAGGTAGGCCTCACTCCATAATCTATTTACTTTAAGGAACAACATTGATTTCCTTGTCTCTCTGTTGCTCTAGGTTGACCAACAAACCTAGGGGAGATACCTTTGTCTGCAATCGTAAATCATGTATAACAACTCTTACTGTTATTTTTGTTCCCATGTAGTCCTCATATTGTTATTATTTTTCCCCATAGAAGCCCACTATTTATATTGTTTTACCCTTATATTATCATTTTTATGTCGGTTATGATTATATTGTGACCGCTTAGACTCTTATATATAGAAAGGAGGTATTTTCATTTGATTCATCCAAGAATTATTCATTTATGTAATGTAAAGGAGGTTTTCCCTAGAAGAGGATATTTTTTAAGTTGTTGATCTACTATTTCTATTGTTTTTTGATTTGGTTGCCTAACATAAGGTGAACTTGTAAATTCATCTTAACGTGGACTTGTTGTGATTCGAAAGGATGACTTGTAATGCATCTTAAGGTGGACTTGTAGCTAGAGGTCTAATGATTTTTTGTAGACAATATGAAAATATACCCAAGAGGGTTTTACAAATTATATTGACTTCCTTTTGACTCATAACAAATCCTAAGGCATGCAATTGTTTCCTTGACCTATTAAGCGTAAAACCCATCCTTCATAAACAAATAAATATTTTTTCATTGTTCTTTACATCATATATACATAATGACATGAGTAAAAACATAATTATGAATATCAAACCGAGTTACTTTTCCAACAATATCCCTTATAGAAACTAATTAGAGAAATCATAAAAATTATGAAACTTTAATTTTCTATTTTTTTATAGGATTACCAATTAACCGAGAAGGCTCTTATATTAAACTCCTATGATAAATAAAATGTAGGTATCTTTCTCACAAGATTATATATATATATATATATATATATAAGTAATTTATTCATCCAAAATTCAATTTCCAATACCCATGTCACATCTTCAATTTCCTTACCTTTTCAATCAACCAAGTACTCCTTATACATTGTTCTCCTTGTACTTTTTTCAAAATATCTTATCAAGAAGATTTATAAATTTTCTATATATTACTTGCTCCACATTGTTTTAATATTAAATACTTTCAATTGTATTCATCCAACTAAACCACCTTTAATATTGATGAGATTATATCCAACTATTTTGGTGACTTAGTCTCATATGTATGATATGAAAAATTCTTCAAAATTTGCAAGGCCCTATCTTGCTACCCCTCTCAAAAGTGACGGTATTCAAAAACAATGCAATGAAACTACTTCCTTAATAAAGAAACAATGTTTGTTTTGTTATTATTCATCTTTTATGGGACAAAATGCAACATATTTGTAATTATATCAACAACTACAAAGATGGATTCATTACCTCATTACATTCTTGGAATTATAGAAACAAAAATCCATGCTTGAATGCTCCCATGGGCCATTGAGTATGATAAACGGAAAATACAATCCATTTTTTTTCTTTTTACCTTGGCATGCTAACAAATCTAGTAATATTCCACTAATTTATTTAATGGTATAAATTGTATGCCAATGATACTTTTCTTCTACTAAAGACCTTATCTTATCCACTAAGAAGTGACCTCCCAAGCCACAATTGTGCAGCTCTTTGGAGAGATTTCCCCTCATTGATACTTTTGGAATAAATAACTATTGATTTTGGAACAAAAAATATTCTTGGTTGAAATGGTCCAAGTATAGTTTCCTATCTCTATTCCATGATTGTTTACAGACTTTCCATGCCTCAAATAAATTAGTGTCATATTCATTCAACCCTTGTAAACATTCAAACACAACTATATTTATGGACATCTTGGACATCAATGTTGACCTCCTACTTAGTGTATCAACAACTCTATTGGGATTTAAATTCTTGTTATTCAACACAAATGAATAGCCTTGAAACAATTCAACCCACTTCATGTGATTTTGATTCAATTTTCCTAGTTGTTGATAAAATTAAAATATAGGTGATGGATGTGCAAAAAAATTATTTTGGGAAATTACACTCTCTGCTTCTTAAATGTTTGATTTAACAAATTTAACTCTTTATCATAGTAGTAATATTTCCTCTTGGTATCATATAACTTCTCATGAAATTAATTTATTGTCCTCCCTTCTTGAGTCAACACCACCCATACAATCATCCCATTTGCATCACAATCCACTTGGTAAACTTCATAAATTTTTTGTAAATTAAATATAATATTTTTAGTCTCTTTTATTTACTAAATAGATCAAATTCCATTATACAACTCCATACATACATTTGGTTATTAGCACAAAAATCCCACTAATTTTTGTAATGAAATTTCAATAAAAACTTATGAAATTGTGAAAGATTCTAACTTGGAATGTAATCTATCGCACCAACCATTCAACAAACAATTGGACCTTTTATGGACCCATATTCAATTCAAATTGATATATAGTATATAGCTTTCTCCTTTCATGAATGAACACTTTTGAAAATTTATCAACTACTTTTATTCTCTCAACTACTCCAACACTTATTGTAAATGCTTCATATTATCTCCCTTCATCTTGTTGAAGATGAGTATATTGTCAAGATATAGAAATAAGACTCTACCCAATAAGTTCCTTAGTTTCGTGTTAAATAATTTGATGAATTTTTTGAATGCATTTTACAATCCCAATCGTATGACCAACCACTCACATGGTCCCTCTTTCATCTTAAAAACAACCTTCCACTCATCATCTTCCTGTTTGTTAATTCGGTGTTAACCACTCTTCAAGTCAATGTTTGAAAAATACCTTACATTAATCAAGCAGTGCATTATATAATCCATCCTTGGCAATGAAAACTTGTGATTAATAGTTGTTTTGTTGATGACTCTATGATGAATGTGCATCCTCCATTCTCCTTATTTCTTTGATTCAAGTATTTCTAATACATCACATGGACTCAACCATTCCCTTATGGAACATTTGATACTCCAACAAAACTTGAAATTGCTTATTTATCTCTTCATTATCTAGTAGTTTCAATATTTAGGTTGTTTTATTTAACAAACTTGAATTGATAATTAAATCTATTTGATGATATATATACTTTCCTCATATTTAGAAAACTAATGAAAAAGTCATATGAAATGATTCATTTTTATCCAAATGAGATCCCCTTCACTTATTTGTATTTTTTAAATTTATTTACTTAATATCACCTATAATTGAGTTAACTTTACAATCCTTAACGATGGGAAATCTAATTTATTAATTGCATTTGATGAGAAAAATGCCATGTAGTGGAAATTTTTCTTAAGATTCAACAAACTATAGTTTCATATAAAATGGAAGTAAACCTGAAAGGACATGTTGGCTCATAATAGTAGATATTTTTCATTGGATTAATATTGAATATTGTTATTAAGATTGAGTTCAATATAAAAATCCATCTTCATTTATAAGTGATTCATCCCCTAAAGGAAAAACTTCCTTCCACTTCATATTTTAACATAGAAGTTCAAAGGAAGCATATGCACTTAAATACTCATTAACAATGACATGGAACATATCAAGGAGGATAAATTGTTTATCGGGATGACTCATTTCACTTAATTTGAAGCTCAAATGGATGTAAATCTTGAGTGAATCATAGTTGTAAATAGGATCCAATAAAGCTATTCTTTTAAATGGAAAATCCATACAGTGGTAGTATGCTTGAAATATTATTTCTTTCCATGTTATCGCCGCATCACATTAAGAGTATTTTAAATCCCCTAGGACCTAAACCCCATAATCCTACCTTAAATCCTAACCTATTAACCCCTAATCTCTTAAACATTGAGCCCTAATATAGCTTTGTTAACCCTTACACCGCTAAAAAGAAAAAAAATCATTTTTCTTCTACATTTAACATATAAACATTTAAAAAAAAAATTTCAATATAAAGACATATAATAAATAACTTACCAAGGGAAGATACTCATGTTCACCTTCAAGGTGTCAATACTCTCTACAATGTCTTTTAGTTGTTTTTATTAAAATTTTCCTCCTTATATAGCGCTTGCATTCTTTACAAGGAAAATAACATTTTTGATCACCCAAAACCTCCAATGCATATCTCACATCTGCTGGTCCTCTTGGAGGAATTTTATGTGAAATTTTTCCTAACCAAACTTTCAATGATGAGTATCTTGACAAAGAAACCTCAATAGGGTTTAACAATTTGTAATTCAGTTAACAAAATAAATAAATAAAATTATTTGAAAAAAAATATTCGTAATATATATATATATATATATATATATATCACTTTTTTATTGGACTTTTGATGGTTTTTGAACAGGGAAACGTTGTCCAATGGGAAAAAAATATCGACCTCATCAAACATTGGTATTCTGACAAATAAGTAATTGATCTAGTCAAATATTGTATATCCAATGAAAATTAAATGTTTGTTGATATTTGATGAACATTAGATCATTAAATTATCATCTGATATTCGATGAACACAATTATCATTGGATATCTGACTAACATATCATTATATATTAAACAATAATTTTATTCATTAGATATTTGACGAAATTTGAGGCCTTAGAAATAAATACAAAAACTCTAAGTAAAATTTGATAGTACAAACAAGATGTCGAAGTATGATGTTATATTTTCCATCCATATGTACTATTGAAAGATCAGGCCTCCAGTCACTGATTTGCAAAGGAAAGGAGTTCAATTTCAATGGACACTATAATGGGCATCCAGTTTTGAGAAGCTTAAGAAACTACTCATGTGTGTGCTTATTTTAATAATAGCATATTAGAATAAGGACTTTGTGGTTTCCATAGATGCTTGCAAGGAAGGACTTGGTTTATTCCTAATGCAACAAGGACATGTCATTTTATATGAGTCAAGAAAGTTAAATGTTCATGAGAAAAGGTATGTCACTCATGCTTTGGAACTCGCAGAAAAAATGTATGCATTAAAAATGCGGAGGAATTACCTACTCGAGAGAAAGTTTTTGTTGATATCAAATCATGGACGACTAAGATACTTGTCTGATCAACCCAAGTTAAATGCTAGAAAATATAGATGGTTGGCTTTGATAAATGAATTTAATTTTGAAATAATAACATTAAGGGAAAAGAAAATAAAGTGGCAGATGTACTTAGTAGGATTCTACAGGTGGCTCATTTGGCAACCATCAGCACTTGCTAAGTTGAAATCAAAGAGAGGAATAAAGAGGCGTTTCTTCATGATAAGAATTATGAGCATGAGAATGATTGTTTGCACAAGAAACTAGATGGATCAACATGCAAGAGCTACCATCTCACTAATGATGTTGAGTTGTTTTTCAAGAATAGAAAGTATGTGCCATATGTAGCTAACTTAAGGAAACTCATCATGGATGAGTTCCATAAGAGACCTTAATCAAGTCATCCTAGTTATAGAAAATAACATCCATGAATAAAATTTATTATTGGCCAATATTGAAGGGAGTTTCTAAAAAAATTTCCA
Source organism: Pinus albicaulis (assembly GCA_034641835.2). Classification (NCBI taxonomy): domain Eukaryota; kingdom Viridiplantae; phylum Streptophyta; class Pinopsida; order Pinales; family Pinaceae; genus Pinus; species Pinus albicaulis. Next base: position 1,252,241,081 of record CM076584.1, read on the forward strand.
AATTCTTGGAATGCAGAAAAATAAAAGTATAATGTAGAAACCCAGTAGGATTATTAAAACCAATCCCTATTCATTAGTGAAAGTAGGAAGTCATATTTATGGACTTTAGTGCAATATTACCAAATAAAAACCAGACAACATGATGTCATTATGCTAATAGTGGACAAGGTAAGAAAGGAAAATCACATCATAGATGTCAATTCCACCCACAAGGCCATTGATATAGGTCACATATTCATGAAGGAAATATTTACATTACATGGTGTACTTCAGAAGATTATCTCAGATAGGGATCCCATGTTCACTTCGAATTTTTGGAAGGTGTTGTTTGTTGGTTTTGGAACCTAGCTAGCTTTTAGTAACACCTATCATCCTCATATAGGTGGCCAAATAAAAAAATTGAACATATTTTTGGAGAAGATGTTGAGAATGTATGTCATGTATCAGCCAAAGAAGTGGGAAATTTTCTACCATTAGTGCATTTTTCATACAATAATGGGTATCAGGAATCATTGAATATGAGTCATTTCAAGGAATTGTATGGAAAAAAAATTACAACTTCTAACAACTGGGATGACCTAGTAAATAGAGTATTTCTTGTTCCTGACATGCTAAAGTAAATGTAACAGGAAGTGACCAAGATTAGGAAGAAATTGAAGGAATCTCGGGATAGGAAAAAACATTATGTAGACCAACATAGGATGCATAAGGAATTCCAAGTGGGATAGCATGTTTATCTCTCTGTTAGACCAAGGAATACCTCACTAAAATCAGGGTCTTGTGCTAAGTTGGCACCCGTATTTTGTGGACCATTTCATAATTTGGAAAGAGAGGATTTAGTGGCCTATATATTGGCCATTCCACCCATAGTGAATTCACATGATGTTTATCACATTTATTTGCTTAATAATTATGTACATGGTTCTAATATTATTATTGATTGATTTGTGATGCAGGTGGAACCCGAGGGAGGGTTCAAACTATAACCAATATGAATCATGGACTAGAGGTAGGACACACTCCAAAATTGAGCAATAGAGAAGGTCAAAGTTGTGTAATGGAATCACTTTGGACCCAATGAATCCATCTAGAATATGGAAGAACATATTAGGGTATTATACCCATTTTTTTATGAATAATTGGATGTAAGAGATGCTATATAAACCTCCTTTTTGTTTTTTTCTTTGTAGTTATAGAAAACACCAAGGATAATGTTCCTTTAAGGGGATGGGGTTTGTCATACCACTTTCATACCCTTGTTTTTGTAAAGATAAAGTGTGTTTATATAATCTGAGGGTTGAAGTGGAGGTCATGAATAACTGAGACATTATGTGTAATCTTGAAATAATTTAAATATGAAAAGTTTTTATTTTTTAGCCTTATGACAGGGACATGTGGATCCATGGCTGAGGAAGGGAGAAAGGGGAAATGGGAGACTGGTGTTTTCTAGTGTAACTAAATGCACCACCCCAAAATAGCTAGTAAGAAGTGATTGTTCAGGAGGAAGTATTTATGATTCCTTGATTCCATGACATGAAGAAATGGGATATGAACCTCGTAGGATATGAGGATACTTAGAAAAAATCAGGGTGAAAGAGGAAAAAATATTCGAAGAATATTTTTTAAGGAAAAAGCATGCTAGACTAGGGGATAAAATCAAGAAGGTTGGACATAATTGAGCTCAACGCTCTGAAAATATGGTGCATTCCTTGTATGGATACTATGATACCATTGGACTATGGTTTCCAATATTGAATGGCTAATGGGAGGCTCAATGGAGGTGTTATGACCAAATTGAAACCTGATTGGATGCTCATCAAATAATTCAGTGTACTGTTTCAAACCACTTCTAACTGAAGATTAGCCTCTTTAGTTTGAGAGGGCTCTCTCAATGGGGGTTTATGATTTTTAATAATGATAGTAATATATGTCTAACTCTATCGAATTGTAACTTTTTTTGTATGATTGCAGGTTGAAAAATGAAGGCATGCTACCATTGGGCTTATGGAGTCAAAAATCACTAGTCTCAGTGACAGTGGGTCTTCACATGGAAGCTGAGGCAGATAGAGGTTTTAGAAAAAGGAAACTCACACACACAACATAAGAAAACACAGTCATTTCATCACTAAAGGAATTCAGAGCATAATGTTATGAATTCTTAGTAATTAGGAATTAAATCTACTGCAAGTGATAAACATAAAGATATAGATCAATAATATATAAAAAAACCAAATGAGAATCTCAAGTCTGTAAAGAAGAATGTCACTTTGTATTACTGATAAAAGTGAAAAGCATACAAGCAGGAGTTTGGCGCAAATGTTATCCAACCCCTTACTACTTCAATGTTTTGTCTTTAAATAGACATTATTTACAACAAAGATGATCTGCCTGGTGGATATATCCTCGAATTCTCCTATGACACCTTTCATAATTGAAACACATAACTTCTAACAAAAAATTAACAGCTACCCTTTAGAGAAACCATATCCTAATAAGACTCTAACTCTTATTTATTACATTTCTCTATCCTATCTGTGAAATAGTTACATGATGGTTACAAAATAAATATCATATGCTCAAAGGACACATGACCAGCTTCAATACCACTTTACATATTTAAAACATCCCTAGACTTCTGGAGCATAACCATGTTTTTTAGGAATGGATGACCCTTATCTTCAACGTCATTTTGACTGATGACCTATCTTCATGGAACTCCCTTTGAGTCATAAATATCTGATAATAAACTCCCTCGAAATGCTAGAGGCCTCCAGCTTGGAAAAGAATTGTTTTAAGATGCTCAAAACCTTCAACAATTGCTTGCTACAAAGACATGACAGTTTCGTAGCGATTTCGGTAGCTTGGTAAAAATGGTTTTTGCATCCATTTTCTTCTCTTTTGTTGTTCCATTATGGTAATAAAGTCATGACACCTTACCACCATGAATAGCCCTCCTTGAAACATGAAAAAACTTATTTTAAAAGAAAAAATACACCTACAGGTTTTTTTCGTAGCGTATTTTTGGCTTCAAGCCTGAGGTATGCTACGAAACTATGTAAAAAGCCAGAAATTGTCCCTTTCAAAATTGTCTTCAAAAACTGACCTCTAGCTGCAAAAAATTGATTCTTTGCATGTTATGAAAATTATAAGACATATTCCATCTCATCTTACTACTCCTGTGGTGTTTCCTCTTCATTTACAATCAATTGAGCTATAGGATCTTCTACCACTGTCATCTTTAAACCTTTCTTTTCCAATTCTTCATGAATCAACTCCAATTTCTCTTCAAGGTCTTGCACTTTGTCTTTTAATGCCCTGTTCTTGGATTGAAAGTGCAGGTTTAACCTTTTTATGTGCTTGACCTCTCCTCTTAGTGGCCGAGTCCAATTTATCAAATTTTCTGTATTTTCTAAGGTATTTGAGACACTTGTGACTTGATCCTCCCAAATTTTCCTCATTTTTTGAAACTGAAGCTTCTTAGATCTATGATTCTTTTCCTCTTTCTTCATAACTGATATCTCCTTGCCTGCCTCTTTCAGTTGCTCCTTAAGTGTTTCAATTTCTGATTTCTCAGTGATTTTCTCTTTACCCTTCTTTTGTTTGATAACTAGCTCTTATTTTGCAGGTGAAGAGAGATCTATGATGCTTGGTGGATGAGCAGTTTCACTGACCTTCTGATTCACTTTGCTACTTTCCATGACCTTTCTAGCATGTCTAGCCATTGGCTTTCTAGATTGAAACATGAAACCAGCATCATCACCTGCAAACTCTAACTTTTTAGTTATCTTTCCTTTCTTTAGCTTTCTTCCCCCATCTTCAACATCTTCAACTTGGATAGTGGGAGTTTCTTCAATATCAATTGCATGCAAGATATCCTCTATGTTACCCTTAACCACTGTTTGGCTCCTAGTAACTCTCTTTTTTCCATGTTTGCTAACTATTTGTTTCTATTTTTCAGGTGTTGTTTTAGGTGTTTGAATCTTCTGCAAAGGCTCTATCTCCATTCTCACCGGTTCTAGTGGGGATTATCTATTCCCTTCTTCAACTTCCTCTTCCACTGTAGGTGATGAAATATTTCTAGGTTTGGAAAGTATTTTAGGAGTGACAACATCAACTTCAAAACCACTCATGAATAGAAAGGATGTCCAATCTCTGTCTAGTCTCTTCAACTCCTCTAACACCAAGAACTTAATCAAACCATGGTGAAAGAGAGAAGTTTCATTTCCTTCTTTTTTAACTTGAACCTTATCTGAAATTTTACCTAGAATTATGTATAAATAAAAGGGCAAGTCAAGTGACCTCTTACCCACAAAATACAGAAGAAGCTTGACGTGGTAGGAGTAGACCATGTGAAATCTTCCTTTACAGGTGAAATAATTCTAAATGATCATCAAAAACTTTGAATAGTTTTCCTTCATGAAACTCCTAGGTATGGCATTTGTAAGATCAATTTCACTATGCTCTTATTTGATGAACACTTTGCAACCTTGCATGGTGAACTTGGTGCCTTTAAACCATTATTACCCTCCTCTAGGGATTATTGTTGCTAATGAAATGTTTTTTGGTGTTACTGTGAGGTTTAACATTCAAACCTTTGAAGTTGTTCTAGTGAAACTATTAGAAAAATCTTTGGAAACCTGCAAATGGCAACCCTGCAATCTTTGACAGAATTGCAAGAAACATGTTCTTCTGAAAATCTCCATGGTTGTTGGGTATTCATTGAGAAAATTCATGTCCATGGGCTAATACCTATCGCAGTGACCTCCTTTGTTAGTTTTCTTCCTTGCAACCATGGTGACTTTATATCTTCTCAAACTCGCTTGCTTGATGACACCTTCAACCTTTGAATCTGCTAGCAACCTGCTTAGCTCGATGAAGAAACTCTCTAGAAATCCAATAACATGCAAAGATAAAGCAGAGTATGACAAAAATAATAATTCGGTAATGTTTTATGGTTTAAATGACAACTCATGCCTTAATCATGACACATGCATGCTAAAATGGTAATGATGACCTCAGAGTTAGCATTGTACATTTGAATTAACCCTAACAAACTGGAATGACATCCACCCTAACTCCTCTAATCATGAACTGACACTTTGCATCGAGTTTGACAGGACAGACAGGAAAACAGCTTTTTGTAATGTATCTAGTTTATTCTATGATAGTTTTGCTATGAAACTATTAGGCAGTTTCGTAGCGAAAATTTCTATTTCACAGTGTAAAACGCTACAAAATGTTGTAAAATTGGCTTAAGTGTCATTTTAAAATTTAAATTCTTGGGAAATTAAATCTGACACCTAATGATGACTGTGGGACATGAGATGACCTAAATGGAGGTGGCCTTGAACCTTAGGATAAGTTAGACATGTAAAAAAAAATGAAATTTTCCTATACCAACTTGAAAAAGGCTTAAGGAGACCTTATCCTTTTGAGGAGTGAACTGTATGACCATGACAAGTAATGTTTCACAAATTTATTGGCGATAACAAGAGGATTGAATCAAGAGTGATAGCCAAGTAAGTTGATAAACCACTAATTTCTTTCTATAAAGGCTAATAAGACACTTATTTCTTGTTGAAATGTTTGATAAAGAACTCTGGTGGTTATTGTAAGGTTTATAAACCACTAGGTAGGGTAGCAGAGCCACTATTTTTTTGCTAAAAGAGTTGATAAACCACTAAGTGATTATTGAGGAAGTTGATAAACCACTTTGTGCTTGCTAAGTAAGATGAAAAACTACCTGGATAACGGTCTATAATTTTTGTTGCGGTAATTTCCTTAAAAACACAGTTAATAAACCACCTACATTATCTATTCGAACACCTAAAGCTTAGCAATGCTATAGCTAAGCCTTGGTTGAATTCCTAAGCAAGTGTTCCTTCAAACTATGGACCCTTCAATTTCCAACCATTTAAAATTAAACATATAAGTTTATTCAATTGTATTTATTTATACCATGGATGTTGTATAAATATATATGTGGGTTTATAATACCTTTAGTAGGTTGCTGATATCTCTATATATTCATGGTGAATTCTTTGCTTTATATTTCATCATGGTTATATTAAATTTTTAGAGCTATATAATTTTCCATTATCTTCATGAACTATAGAGTTTTTGACATGATGTGTATGGTTTCTTGGAAATCCCTTAGCTAATTTATTATAGTAGATGATTTCATTTTCTTGAAATGTTATGAATGTCATGGTGCACTGCATATTTCAAGTCTATATGTTACTTCACATGATAAGGAGAAAATTCATATGTTGTGTGGTGAAAGAGCATACAGTTAGACCTAGTAGACACTTATTTAGTAATAGTGAGGCAATTAATTGTTATCTGCATCTACATGTTCTAGTATAAGTCCTTAGTTTTATAGAATAAGAAATATTGTTGTTTTCCTGTGAAATTTGGTCGTGTATCAATTTTCTCACCTTTACTTAGAATTTGATATAATGTTAGCTTGTTGGATATTTTGATCCTATTATGGTCTATGGATACCATTTATCTTGTTTTGGTTATGATAGAATATTCTTGGAAGCTTCATGTTTTATTAGGGACTCTATCCTGAGAGCTTGGTGATTTGGGAATTACCCTATCTTGAAGGAATTCAGAAAGATTCACCTGACTCTTTCATTTTGAGAAGTCTAGCAGAGATGATACACTTGTATCTAGGTTCAAATGGATCTTGGGAGAGCCTTTTATCTAGGCCATATTATAATACCCAGTGATATTGGTATCCATGACTATAGAGGGCCGAATGTTTATAAGAGTAACGAATGCATCTAGCTATCTAGAAAATTCAATGGTGTTGGTGTTGTAATTGTTTGGAAATCCTGGATGGGCCCAAATATCGAAAGCCCATAAAATATTACATGTGATCTAGGAATCTCGTGGTCTATGGTGGTATGTAATGTACATTGCCTTAGAGTCGCAGATTGCATTTGAACTAGACTTTATATATGAAGCCTTAGTGATTTAGATGTCTGGGGATCTGAGAAGTATACCAAGTATAAATTCAAGTACACCCATATTTTTCCCAAGAAACAAAGTAACCGATCAAATGAGAACTCTAGCAAAAAAAAAACCCCCAAAAACATGAAAAACAACCCAAAAACGAAAAGTGTATGTGCTAGAATGACGTTTTTTTGGGGTAAATTTTCAACATTTTTAAAAATGATAGTAAAAGCCAATTTTTTTTTGCCAAAAAACACCCTGCAATTAGAAAGTGTTGATGTTAACATCATCATTTTTTATCACTAAAATTCTGACATTTTTTAGCAATGGCATTGAAAATAAAATACCATGACTCCAAAAATCATAAAAAATCCAATATTTTTCAACAATACGTTGAAGATAAAATATCACTACTCCACAAAACCTAAAATTTCCAATAATTTTCACCCATGGCATTAAAGATAAAATAACAAGACACCCAAAAACACCTTAAAATTTCAACATTTGTCAGCCATGGAGTTAAAAACAAATATCATGACTATAACAAACAATAGATTTTCAACATATTTTGAGACCAAATATCATGACCAAATTAAACCTTAAAAATAAATACCTAAATAAAAAAGGCATTATACCAAATACTAAAAATATATCTCTTTTAAAATCTTAGCCTAAAACAACTTGGCACATCGCAACAAAAACTTAAAAATCAACCATCAAATTTATACATAGTGGGGGCGAGCTTGACCCATTGAAATTGAAACTTAAAAATCAATCATAAAATCAACACATAGTGGAGGCGAACTTGATTCATCGTAACAAAAAATGAAAAATCAATAATCAAATTGACACATATTGGGTTCGGGTTGCTAGTTGAACATCGACACAACCCTACAAAAAAAAAAAAAAAAAAAAAATCATAACCCAATAATAATAATAATAAGTTTAAAATTAAATTAAACCATTGAAAAAAAAAATTAAAAATAAAAATAAAAAATAAAAAAACAACAACCAAATATAAAACAATTGTATAAAAATACAAAGTAAAAACCAAAAAATGAAAAAAATAAACATAAAATATTTTAAAACCAAAAACAATAACTCATAAAATGATGAAAATTCAAAAATGAAAAAAAAAACAAAACAAATTTTTAAAAGACCAAAAAATGTAAAAGAAAATAAAATAAATTACAAATAAATTAAAAGGTAAAAGAAAAATTTAAATATATATATATATATATATATATATATATATATATATATATATATATATATATATATATATATATATATATATATATATATATATAATTAGTATACCATTATCTTCTTGCCATCCCTACCCAGCTGCCAAGGGGTTGTGGGTTGGGGAAGGTCCCTTGGCCCACAACCCCTTGGTCGTTGGGCAGCGGTGCCTGCCCTGGCCTGTAGAACCTTAGCCATTGGGTAGGGGTGGTAGGTCGATTCCTGGAATCACCCTTCGTCATGCTAGGGGTGAAATGGTGATTCTGACCATCACCCTCTATTGTGATGTGGACCAAAGGGTGATTTCGTAAATCACCCTCTATCATGTCAAGGCCAGGGGGTTATTCAAAAAATCACTCTCCATTGTGCTAGGGCCAGAGGGTGATTCTGGGAGACACCCTTTGTCATTTTGGCTGTGATAGAGCACCGTGGGTGATTCCATCACCCTCCACCATGTTGGGGGCTAGAAGGTGAATATGGGAATCACCCTCTATCGTGTTGGGGCTAGAGGGTGATTCCTAGAATCACCCTCTATCATGCTTGGGGCGAGACGATTATTTCAAGAATCACCCTCCATCATTTTTGGGGATAGAGAGTGATTTTGGGAATCACCCTCCACCATGTTAGGGCCAAAAGGTGATTCCTAGAATCACCCTCCATCATGTTGGGGCCAAAGGATGATTCCAACAATCACCCTCCATCGTGCTAGTGGCGAGAGGGCATTGTGGGTGATTCCCATAAGCACCCTCCACCGTGTTGGGGGCTAGAGGTTTATTCCTACCATACGAGGACTTGAGAGTAATTTCTAGAACCACCCTCCACCATGCTAGGGTTTAGAGGGTGATTCTTGAAATCACCTTCTGCTATGTCAAGGCCAAAGTGTGATTCCTAGAATCACCCTCCATTGTGTCAAGCCCCTATAGGGTGATTTAGAAAATCACCCTATGTTATATTGGTGGTGAGAGGGCACTGTGGGTGATTCCCGAAATCACCCTCTTCTGTGTTGGGGGATAGAGGGTGATTCCTAGAATCGCCCTCTACCATGTTAGGGCTAGAGAGTGATTCCCGGAATCACCCTTCGTCATGCTGGGGGTGAGAGGGCATCGTGGGTGATTCGAGGAATCACCCTCCACTGTATTGGAGGCTAGATCATGATTTTGGGAATCATGTACACCGTTGTTTGTGACCCCTTGTCTATATACTATGAGGTGGGGTTTTCAGCCAAGAATTGGCCTACCACCGCCATCTAGCCACCATGGGGCTACAGGATGGGGGTGGCATGTTGATTCCCAGAATTAGCCTGCCACACTTGTCCAGCCACCAAGGGGTTGTGGGGCGAGGGTGGTAGGACGATTTTATTTATTATTTTTAAATATGTGTGCATGTGTGTGTGTGTGTTTTCTTTTATTTAAAAAATAATAATAAAAAAAAAAAATTTGTTTCTTTTTTCTTTTTTAATATTTTTTTTATGTTTAAATTTTCATCATGTTATGGGTTATTTTTTTGTTATTTTATAAATTTTTGTTTTTTGTTTTTTGTTTTTTTTATACAGTGTTTTTATATTCGATGTTTTAATTTCAATGGTTAACTAAATAATATATTTTTTAAAGTTCGTACTTCAAAAAAAACAAAAATTAAAGTGTTAAAAATATGCCCTAAAGAAAGGTTGATGCTTTTCAAAATATACATGAAAATCAACAACATTTAAAAATATATAAATTCATACTTAATATATTAGAAAATTCAAAGTGTCAAAAATAAGCCCCCCAAAAAGGAGTTGATGTTGTATCGACACTTTTCAAAATTAGCATGAAATTCACTAACATTTAAAAATAAAAAATGAAAAGAAAATTTAAAGTATCAAAAATATGCTCCCAAAAAAAGGGTGTATTCTAAATGAACACTTTTGAAAATCAGATGATTTTTTGCTACTTATAAAAACGTGAAAACTCGGTTTAGTTCCCATTTGATTCATAACCTTGCTAAGACTAGATATAACATGATATTGTTCAATTAAATGAAGGCGTAAACCTTTTGGGATGTACTAAATTAAGTTGAGGTGGTAAGGGCCACAAAGATCTGGTAAGGCTATGTGGATTATGCATAAGTATCTCATGATGACATGGCTCAGACGACATGGAAAAATCATTGACATGGTATGCTATCAGTAAGATGAGGTGTAAGAAGGGTGATGTGGAGCTAAGTGACATGGCAGAAGAGAGGAGGTGGCACCAAAAAGGAGTGGGTAACATGTGACAAATCGAGGGACCCCCCCTCCCACTGGCCATTAATAGTCGAGTAGGTAGGGGGGACCGCAATGGATATTTAATTGTTTAATCATGAAAATCATTTGGATGTATACAGTGTTCTTGGGGAGGGTATGGGAAGTTTACTCCCATAGGTGACAATATTCGAACCCCTATCATTAATTATCGACTAGGAAAGAGGACACCGGGATGGCTATGGTTCGTTGATCAAATATAATCACATCGACCATGGGTAGTAATTTATACTGATTTAACAATGGTTGTGTAAGGCATTGGTTGGTGCCACATGGGGTTCCTCAGTGATGTGGCACTAATTTATTGGTCAAACTTTAAAAATGGCATAACCTTCAATTTGGGAGTTGAATTGAGATAAAATTTGCATCACCTGAAAGTTATGAATGAGTTTTACAAAATGGTGTAATTGTTAGGAAAAATATTGAGAGGGTGGTTGAATCAATATTTTAAACTACTTAAAATTTTCTTTTCGTATTCAGATATATGTACGCAGTTTTTATGAAGTAAACTTGTGTATTTACGCAACTATGATGAAGACAAGTATCGTATATCTAGTTCACTAACTTTCTCAGTTAATTTACCATATGTTTAATTTGAGCCAATATATCAATACTTCATTAGACACTAATTAAATAGTAACAATGTGATGTAAGAATAGAATAATTCATCACACACAAGCAACACATGAACAACGAGATTTTTAGGTGGAAACCCAATGTGGGATAAAACCACCGTTGTTTTCATTTATGTCTTCTTATTTTATTATAAAGACAAATTTCTTACAAACATGTACTGGAATACACTCATAGCAGCACACAGGAACCCACCTATAGAAGGCTACAACCTTCTCTCATTCTCTAGCTTCTACTGGAAGGGAGCTACAACCCCCTTATCCTATGTTCTTTGTGGCTCAGTTTTCATAATATTTCAACCTAGATCCATTTAAAATATCATACAAAAATATTGAAACCAACACTGTGCCAAGTCACTTAAGCACTAAACCAACTATATCACCAAGTCAATCATAGAAATAGCTTGTTCAAACAACTAGACCAACTTATATCACTATATACCCATTCATTAGAATACCAAACCACATATTTTTCATCATTGAAACATGATTTTGTTATTGCAAACCCTGACTAAATACATGTTAGGATATATATGTTTTTATAACTCATACCTATGTATGTACGTGTTTCCCTTGAAGCATACCTATGTACAGATCTCAAAATATTGATAGCTAAATCTATATCACAATACCATTGATTCAATCACCCAAACAAGTATTGAAGCCAACATAAATCATTTAACCAGGTACATATTAATACATATAAGTATCAGCGAAAGTCAATAATTTACTTCATCATTAATTCAGCCCAAACAATTTAAACATAGATAATTATAAGAGAGACTTCATCAACAAAAAACAATAAATATAATAGAATAGATCAAACATTGTCATGATATCATACTTCAAAACCCTAGCATATGTACACGGCCCTTATAAAGAACTTTTGTGTATGTACACGCCTTTCATACTTGACACCAGTGTAACGATATTTCCATACTGCAATGTATATGCGACTACCTAGAAGTAGATAAGCATATATACGATATATTTCTAAAGAAAACTCGTGTGCATATCTGTAATTATTGATTCATACCTTCATTTAAAAATAGAACTACAGTCAAACCCAAATATCGGCAGACACAGTAAAAAACACGCGTCATAACATTACCACCACATATCAAACAATAAGTATATTATTAGCCACTTCAGATCTAATAGATCTAATCCCTCATCATATTCCTTGTGCACACTTATTTCAGATTAAATAGTTCGTCAATAACCCATTACATGCACACCAACACTTTGATCTCCATATCCTTTTATATCTTAGGCCCTAGCCAATACCTTAGGTCAAACCCATACTAATGTTAGTGGTATTCTTTGATGGGATAAAATATCCATTGCTTCACTCAATACTATGATCCAATACCATGGTAAATACCCCTGGTATTTAGAATACCATGGTGCGGAAACTATATGCGACTTTTATTCACCATACCCGCATATGTACGTTGCGTTTCTTCACACAACCTATGTATACTTCCTCAAACTTTGACTTCATCATGACCTTGTCTCTGAATTGATATTTATTTTTCAGATCTCATCTACACTCATTATGTTGACATCTTTACCAAGTAACTTTCCATCAAGGACAACACATTAGACATAATGCCAACTAACTCCCCCTTTATACTTGATGACAACCGTTTTGGTGTTTTTTTCCCACCATCTATAGATACATATGTAGACATACCAAGCTCACCCCCTGTAGATACATTTGTAGACATACCAAGCATCTCTTCCCAAGTCACCAATCATTCTCCAAGAACCAATTTCTCTCCCCCTTTGACATCAAGGGAAAAGGGTTGAGGAATGATGAGTGAAGGAGTATGAACATTGAATGTTGACCATGCTACCCCTAAGCATATGTTGAAATGTTTGAATATATACAAAGAAGAACATGAATTTATGACTTAACCATATATGACTTTTCTGACTCAAGCTTACATCAGTCACCCATCAGAGTGGGATTACATATCTGACTCAATATTACATCAAATGCTCAAAATGGGATTACAAGAGTCCAAACATGACTAATTATTACAATGATTACATCATGGATCTTTATGTGATGTTTACATCAAGATACATTTACGAACAAAACCAAAATAAGACCATGATAGTCATCAACAACTATTATACACCATATAGGATCTGCACCATAAGCATTAAGTGTGACAACAAACACTTCAGAAACATATGTGTCTTCAACAGCATCATCCATGATATATATTTATCATGAACGCCATCATACCAAAATGATAAAGAAATAATAATGCCAACAATCCATTAATAGAATCATAGCAAATGCTCCCCCTAAACCTGTGTCAACTGTTCACTATTAGATATCATCATAATAAATCATCCATCAGATAGGTCATCAAAGCATATTCATCAATAAATAAGTTCATCAAAGCATCAATTCTATATTGTGGCAACTCATAAACCATCATAAGACAATTCCATTTCTAGGTAGAATTTGAGCAATAACAGGCAATAACAAATCATCATCAGGACAAGAGTGTCAAATAATAATTGTTTGAAGCATATCAGGTCATTTCCCTAATTATTTTCCACTCTTTCTTCAGCATATAGAAACATATGCGACTATTTAGATCAGAACTTATGTATATATGCGACTGTCTTGCACAATATCTACATATAGAAAGAAAAATGTTTGAATTTTTAATAACCATAACTCCCTCTGAGCTTGTACTATATTTACCTATTCATTGTTACTATAGAAAATGTATTGTCAGTAATATAAGAAACATGAATATAAAAACAACCAGGGGAATCATCATTAAGACAACGTATATATTTCTCCCCCTAAACCTGAAATATCTATCAGAATAATTAATGAAGTGATGAAGTAGAAACCATTCCTAGATTTTGTATGATATATTCAAATGAATCACGTGGAAGAGGATTTGTAAATATATCTGTAACTTGTTCCTTTGAGGGAACATACTCAATTTTTACCTTTTTTCATGTTATTATTCTCGAGAAAGTGATATTTCATTGGAATATGCTTGTTTTTTGAGTGAATGACAATATTTTTAGAAATACTTATGACACTGGTATATCACATAGAATGGGTATAGGTTGAGAATAATTTATTTCAATATCATGCAATGTTTTCATCATCCAAAGAAGTTTTGTGAAGCAATATCCAACATCAACATATTCTGCCTCAGTAGTAGATAAAGCAACAAAGATTTATTTTTTTCTAAACCATGATACCAAGCAGGGTCCCACTAGTACTTTTCTGATCATCAAAATTACCTTCCTAATCTGCATATGTGTAAGCATGAAGAGAAAAATATGCATTTTTCAAATACCATAGACCATAATCTTGAGTAACTTGTAAGTATTTGAATATTCCCTTGATTGCACGGAAATGTCTCTTTAGTATTTTCTTGAAACCATCCAACAATCCCAATTGCATCTATGATGTCTAGTCTTCTGCCTCTAAGGTAGAAAAATATTCTAATCATAGATTTGTATTTTGGTTGGTTTACTTAGGGAGAATAATCATGGGAACTAAGAGTACATCATGTTACCATTGTTGTGCATACATGCTTGCGTCCTTCCATTGCATATTTCTTCAAAATATGTTTGAGGTACTTATTTTGCAAGAGAAAGATACCATTCTTTGCTTGCTGAACTTGAAGACCAAGAAAGTATGTTAGTTCACCAAGTAAGGAAATTTCAAATTCTTGTTGCATGACTAAAGCGAATATTTGACTCATAGATTCTTCATTTCTTCGAAATATGATGTCATATACATAAACCACAACTATCAAAAGTTTACCATCATCCATATTTAGGTATATATTGTTATCAGTAGACCCCTTACTGAAACCTTGTTGTTGAATATACCTGTCAAGATGGTAATACCATGCATGAGGAGATTTTTTTAGTCCATATAATGCCTATTTGAGTTTGCAAACAATATTTTTTATCATTTCATAAGATGAATCCTTCAAGTTGTTCAATATAAACTTCTACTTCTAGGTCCCCATTTAGAAATGTTGATTTAACATCCATTTGATAAAATTTAAAATTATGAAAGCTTGAAAATGCAAGGAACATTCTTATGGATTTAAGCCTGGCTATGGGTGTGAATGTTTCTTCAAAGTCAATTCCTTGTTTTTGAGCATTGCCTTTGTATACGAGTCTTTCTTTGTTTCTAATTACTTCTCCATTTTCATTTAGATTTTTTTTTAAACCCCATTTTGTCCTAATAATTTTTTTATCATGAGGTCTTGGTACTATTTCCCATGTATGGTTCTTTTCTATTTGATCATGTTATTTATCCATTTCCTTAACCTAATTTTCATATTTTTTAGCTTGATTCACATTTTGAGGTTCAATTGTGGATAGTAAATCTAGATAACTGAAATTCCCAACAAGAGTTCTTCTAGTTTGTACTCATGCTTCCTTTTCACCTAGAATTTGAGATTTTGGATGATGTTTCTGAACGTACCTTGAAGGAGTCTTTTTTGATACTTATGTGCTTCTCATTCCTTCTTCTGATGCTTCATTGATTCCCTCTCCTACATCCTTTTGTCTTGTTGTAGAAATACATTCATCATCTGTTGCTGCTTCCTTTTTAGTACCTCGGGATCCTTCAATAATCACAACATCAATACATTCGACAAACTTTTGAAGTCTTTTATTGTATCAATTATATCCTTTGATTCTAGAGGAGTATCCAAGGATAATTCCTTCATCAGCTCTAGCTTCAAACTTTCCAATCTTATCATCATTATTCTTTATGTAACATTTTCTTCCAAAGACTCTAAAATTCTTGACAGTTGGACACTTACCAAACCATAGTTCATGAGGAATTTTGTCACTATTTACCTAAATATGATCTTTGTTGAGGATATTCACAGTTGTATGTGTTCCTTCTTCCCCCGAAGGTATGAGGTTTTCTACACTCATCAAGCATAGCACATGTCATTTGTTGGATTATTTTTTTCATTGTTTCTGGCACTCCATTTTGTTGAGGAGTTTTAGTTATAGAAACCCGCCTCTTGATGCCATGTTGTTCAGAAAAGTCGTAAAACTGATTTGATATAAATTCTCTTCTATCAAATCTAAGCCATTTGATTTTCTAATGGAACTCATTTTCTACTAGAGCTTTTAAGACTTTAAATTTATCACTTTCTTCATCTTTAAGTTTTAATAATCCAATCCAACACATTCGAATAAAATGATCAATGAATAATATGAAGTATTGTTCACCTTGTTAGGGTCCTATATTAATAGGATTCATAATTTTTGAATTGACTATGATTAGTCTTGTAAATATGTACATACCTTGCTTTCTGCAAGTTGTTTTCCCATAATTGAAAATAATAAAAAAATGAAAAGAGGTTAAAATTCCTAAAAGAAAGATCAAAGGACTTGAAAATAAAAGATCAAAAAGAATAAAAAATGGACCCCAAAATAAAAAAGAGATAAATAAGACATGAAAGTGAGCAAGTCAAAATGCCACTATTATTTACTTTTTTTTGCAACAAAATTTATTATGTGCATATTGTCAAAAATGGCATAATCCATGATCAGTTAAATACTTTAATCTTAACTTTTTATACTTTGAATTTCATGTTTTTGATAGAGAATAAATATATGTCAAACAGTTTAAACTTGAAAAATCAGTAGATAGTTAGAGAATAAATGAGGAGCTCAGCAGTTTAATCTGAGCCCTCAGATGAAATAAGGTTAGACTTGGATAGATTTATGCATTGAAAGAAAAATGGATTTAGGGTTGCAAGATTAAATGAACCCATGCAAATGAAGTAAAAAATGTTAGAATAATGATGGGTAAGTAGATAGCAGTTGTGTAAGGCATGTAATAAAGCATCATCAAGAAAAAATGACTAATTTCCCCTCCCGCACAATGATCCAAAATTCTGAACCTTCAGTTAAAGAGGCTCATATCATTTCCTCGACTTCTGTTGGGACCGAACCCAAGGCTTGATAATTATTTGGTTAAAAATATTGAATTCCCTACTTAAAACCCATTTCATCAGCATATTCACCCTTTTTCCAAAAAATACAAACCATTTTCTAAGTAAAACACTTCTTTGCTTAGAAAATTAAAAACCCCCTCAATTAATTTCATTTTCATTCAAAAAACACTCAAAAAACCACAAAATACATTTTATCCTAAGTTTATGTGTAAAAATTAAAATAGGACAAATTATGCTAAATTGCCTATTTACACTTTACTTAGTTTAAATTCTATGTATTTTCATTCATTTCATATTAATTTCTAATCCAAAGTATTAAATCATTATATAAATACCCCTCCCGTATATTATTAATTTCTTTATATATAAATATCCCTAAAACCCACTTATTTACATTAAACCTATGGTTTATTTATCCCATATGCTAAATAAAAACCCCCGCTCTTTTCCCCATAAGTTTAAACATATCTTATTTATTTAATCCCACTCCCAATAAACATAAAACACTTGTTAAAAAAATTTTATATACCATTTCCACGCCATTGGTTATTAAAACATTCGTTCATGTTTTATTTAACCATATAAATATCACCCCCGCGAATCAAAATAATATAATTTTTTTTAGGTTATAAATATATATTTATAACGCTTAAATTACCCCGCCACATAAAACAAATCCTGGGCCCCATGCCCCAATGCCGAGCAACTCTAAAAACAAATCTCCACCATTCGCATCAAATCCCTCCAATCTAACGATCACCAGGGCATGTCGTATTTTAAACTGCGTGAATAAAACATATTTCAAACTATGCGAAATAGGTAGTTTTGCACCTTTCTCTCTCCTCCAAATGGCTAAATATTCTTGGATCGCATTCGATCCAGTAATACCATAAACCGCCCAATTCCAACGCGATAAACCACCTAGGTTTTCGCCTTTGAAAATCAAAACTTCCATTTGTTTCGACGTGAACACCATTTAAAGCAGGCTCTTTTAAACCTACAATGTTCAATAAACATCTATATTGTGCCATTAAACCCTTTTCCTGCATTATTTGCCTATATTTGTCCTCCGACTGAAGAAAATGAAGCCTGTACATCGTTTTATGTCCATAGAACCTGCAAAAGCCCCGCAGTTGCTGTCAATACTGGAGAAAGCTCCCAGATTATTACTAGAGACCGTCAAAGATACCATAAACCTATTATGACACCTAAGAACCTATTTGAAAGACCAATACCTACATAAAACAGGTATTTTCTGATAAAAACAAGCCTGTTATCATTTGAAAATAATTTTCTGAAGAAATTAAGCCCAGAAAAATCCTATTTACCCAAAGAAAATTTGCAGTTGCCTGAAAAGAGCTAATTCCCTGTCAAAATTTGATAAAATAGCTATTTCAAATACTACATACAGGTTTAAACTAATATTGAATATTTTCAGTCTTTGCAAACCCTATAAAGACTCCAATTTTGCCCAGAAATCCTCTGCAGGTAACCCCAACCCTTCTACTCTCAATTCCAATCAATTTTAGCCCAATATTCACTGAAAGAAGTATAAGAAACCCTTGTTTCTTATTTCATAAACCTGTGATATTTTGAAATCCATTTGAAAGCCAAAATTGAAGATTTAAGTCCAAGAAAAACCAATTTGTGCCTACTTTATCCAAAGAACCTCTGTAAAAGTCAAGAAACACTTCTGTAAACAATTTAATCTTACATAAGAATCTAGAAAGACCAAAAAATAGAGTATTAGTTATCTAGAAATCCTAAATATGTCAAAATCCAATCCAGCTATGTCCTCCAAGACTAAAATCATTGTTAATCCTCTACAACCTCCTCTTGTAGACATTGAACACACACCTTTAGCAGATGTGGACTATAAAATAGCAGACCTAGTAGTAGAATTTTACTTGTTAGACCTCCACTACTGGAGTTATGAAAATTACTTAGAACAGGTTGAAGAAGTACAAATTTGGGAATCAAACCTACCCAAATATGTTGTTCCAATCACTCATCAATGTCCAGAGGCTATTAGGTTGTGTCAGAGCTATTATTCACCTAAACAAAGAGCAATGGTGAATGCAAACAAAGAAGCAATATTTACAATTACTGCTGAGTCCATAAACCAGATGTTATGGCTCAAACATGATCCAAAAGCAGTTCCTTTGTCAGTAGAAGCACTTACAAATTTATGTATTGGTCTTGATTTTCCCAAAAGGTTTCAGATTTTTATAGTGTTCATGCCTTTACATGTTTAAATTCCACAAATGAACCCTCCATATTCTACTTCAAACTTTCCAGAATGTTCAAGGCATGTCATATCCATGTTGTCATTTATCCTATGATACTTTACAAATGAGCATAGAGATGAATCAATCCTAGGTTTCTTATATACCTTTGCACCAGGAAAGCCTCCTTTTGTAATTTTCAATTATGTTGAATACATAGTTGATAATATCCATGATCAGCTTGTCAAGTTTCCAACTAAAGGAGTATTTAGATATACATCCTTTCTTCTCCATATGTTCTTATACTTCCAAGCAGACAAGTTTCCTATAACTCTCCAAAAGCTTGATATAGAAGAAAATCCACTTTCAGCCATCTTTTGGACATATTTGATCAGAAAAGTGTCCATAGAGTTCACTTATGCAGATTTTTCACATAACATTGTCCACCAATTGATAAATATGTTAACAAATACCGTCCAGCCAATAATCAGTGATGAAATGAAGAAATTTCTACAGCTATTAGAGTAGACTAGAACTGGAGATTGGTACTTATATGAAAAACATACATAAATCTGAGTTTTTGGGTCCAATCTGTTACCCTAAAAACTACCTAAATATGTACCAGTGAGAGTCTTTCCCTTGGAATATATCAGGTAAATCCTAAATTCTGATTCTATCAACTTTTTAGCAGCTAAAAAGAAGACCTAGTTTAAGTTGAAGAATCAAGTATGACCTTTTATTTTTAATCACAAAGATGTAGGACAAGAAGCAGCAAAACAATTGCTTGAGTACATATTTGAAGAGAGCTTCTCATGGAACTATGATCCACAAGGAATATTAAGAAAAATGAGGGTTAACTGTAAACTAACACCTTATATTCATGAGAAAAAACCAGAGATTGAACAATATGTCAATCAAATTGAGTGGCTAGAAAACACTTTTGTAGATGCAGTAAAACAAGGTGATACTAGTCACACCTTACAAATTGCAAATCAAGGAGAAAAAGCTACTAAAAGAGGCAGAGAAGAAGGAACCTACACTACTGAAACAACAATTGAGAATAGGTTTAAACTCAGATACAATAAAAATCTTAAGATCAATCTAGTTAATAAAGGAAAAGTGATCATTGAAGTAGAAGACACAGAGGTTCTAATGACAAATATAGATGCTACTACAATCATTACAAATGAACTAGTTACAGAGAATCTAGATGAAGAACAGCCTGATAATTAAAATACACAAGAAAATTAAGACATAGAATGAATAAATTAAGAATGAGATATATTATCAGTATTTGAAACAGACACCAGGCATTCAGAACAGAATTTTATCAGCTTTTGATTACTCAAACAAAAATTTGATTATGTCAATGCTTCAACCAACAGTCAAGACTCCAAAGAATGTTGCAGAATACAAGAAATTTGAACTTGAAGTGCCAATAGAGAATATTCATGCACTAGATCAGATTGAGTTTCATAGGCAAAGTTCAGAGATGTTATATTCTACCATAACTACCAAGGCTATGAGTGTTCAAAAACTTCAGAATACAATCATAAACATGAGAGATAAAATTAAAGTTGAAAAAGCTTCCTCATATGCTAAATATCTTAGGATTAAGTCTTTAGAAGAGTTGGTTATCCAAGTAGGATATGATCCTACAAATGTCAAAGCTACAGAAGAGTTAGTAAAGAAAAATAATGTTGATATTGCAGAATTGAGGAAACAGCTCAAGCTTCCACCAACTGAACATCCACAGGCCAAAGAAATAGTGCAAGAAGAAAGACAAAGGGATGATATGATGAACATAATTTTCCAGTTAACAAGACAGATTAAAGAGATGGAAATACAAATGGACAAGCTTGTCCTTGAAAGAGAAACTACAAAAACACAAGAAGATCCTACACTAATTCCCATGGTTACTATAGTTGTGCCTTCAACTCTGGAAGAAGAGCTAGCACCAAAAGTACCACAGGCTACTGTAGTGCCAGTGACATCTTCCACAGCTTCAGCCACAGAATCATCTACTACATCAGTTCAACATTTTGATGAGGTTAGTAAACTAGTAAAAGCCATGGAGGAAATGTCACTTCAAACAAATGAGATTAACAGATTGAAGAAAGTGATTGACAATCTTGAAGATACAAATAAACTAGCCCAAATCAATGCTAAAACTCATGAACAAAGGGCTAGCAAATTAAATTTAGAATTGAAGAATCTACAAAAATATTTGACCTTGAAGGAGCCAATTTCTTATGTAAAGAATCAGTTATGGAGTAAAATCATTGAAGCCATCAATGATGTTTGGCCATAAATTCAGGAAATCTATGAGCAAAGAGATTTACTAAAGGAAGCACAAGAAAAGATTAAGAAAAAAAAGGATGAGATAGGTGCCAAACCTGAACAGGCCATAGAATTGATCAAGTTTCTTAATAGTAAAAACAAGAAAGAGTTGGAAGAAATTGAAATCAATGATAGGACAGAGACAATCCTTGAAATAAGGAAATTAATTTCAAAGAAGAATTTGATGAAACAACTTGAAGAGAAATGTGAAAATATGAACATATCCATAACCAAATTTATGGTTAAATTTGAAAATTTGAGGCAAGGAGGTTTACCTAATATTCTGGTCATTAATGATAAATGCATGCCACAGGAGGACTACAATAAGAAAATCAGAGATTATGCAAAAGAACAGGTGGAAAATACAGAAGGCCAAGGAATTCCCACAGGAAAGGTCTTACACAAAAGTTTTGAAGACTTGTTTTATCTACAACATGAGATAAAACACTTATTTGTTATAAAACCAACATTTATCATATATAATGAGGCAGATGAGAATTTTCGGAAGCTGAAAAATATCCAATTTCCTGATCAAGAATCTTGGGAATCACTCACTGACTTGTTGTAAAAGTCCAAATGCAGAAAAGAAAGACAAAAATAGTTTGCTGAAGATTATTGTGGAATAAATTGCTGAAGATTTCTATAGTCAATATTTCTGTACTTGAAGGCTTTGTGTTGCAAGTTCGAGTAGTAGACTGGATCAAATCATCTAACATCATATTTCAGGATTCATGTGATGAGATATTGAAGTGAAGTACTTTCTACTTGTCAATGTTTTCATGCATCCATTATGTATTCTAAATTTGAATGATAAAACAAGAGTATTATTTTAGGAATTGTTAAAAGCACCTTGTCTTTACTATTTATCATTTCTATGTTTTGTACTAATTTCCAGAGTAGGGAACCCTTAATTTATCCCTCTTTTGAATGACCTATGTCTACTCCTTCCTTATCCAGCTCAAAGAATCCTTCATTTTTCTTTATCCCGATCAAACCACTTCACCAAATAGCCTTCCAAGATCTTCAATGACTTTTCTATCTTGCCCTGAAAACATTTTACTTTTTGACCTTGATCTTATTTCTATCTACTTGACTTTTGACTCCTTAGCCTAATGGACAAACATATCTATCACTATCCATCTCACTAAGTGATTTTTTCTCACCGAACCAAAACAAACCAAATCAAATCCAATTTGCACAATCATAACTAGCCTAATATTTTATAAATCAAAACAAAGTTAAATCTTAAAGATAGAGCCCACTCTGAACCCTAGGAAGGCTAGATCCTAGAGTTTAAAAGTAGGTTTGTGGTTACTTATAATGTTCTTAGACTATAAACTAAAATTCACAACTTGAGAATTATTAGAGTGATAACATACTGGTGACCATATTGGGGACTGAACCAATCCTCAGTCTTAAATAGGTCTTAAAGGAAATCATTTACATCATCATTTCACCTTAAGACTGTTTTTAAAGTTGTGAGTATAAAAATTGTAATTCATGCTTCTATAAAAATTTACTATACCAGGTTTAACCAGGATCCTAAACCTGTTGTTATAGTAGACAATCCAGACAGAATTGGGAAAAAGAATAAAAAAGTAGAAGATTTAGGTGCTAAAATTTCCTTAGATAGAGCCAATTCATTACCAAAAGATTTAGTGAGCTTACAAGACATAGATTTTGACCTTAAATTTGAAAATTCCTTATTTAGAAGTAAACCAGAATCTGATTTAAAATTTGTTGTTATAGACCCTATTTTCATTTCATTTCTTGAGGCAAAACAGGAAAATATTACAGTAGATAATGAATTAAAGACAATTAAAGCTCAGGATAAACTTGAAGAGATGAATGCTACTATTCTTAAGGAAATAGATGAAGATATTGAATTAGCCCAATTGTTAGGATATACATCTAAACCTTCTATTTCTCATTTAGATACCACTAGATCATCTATAATTTCCACTACCACCCAATCTACAGATCCATTTATCCCTAGACAACCCTTACAACCTAGAATACTATTTTCATCATCAACTACATCCACTAGTTTACCTTCTACTGTTTCAAATACATCATTCTCATTTCCTAGTAGTTCCTTATATATCCCAGTTTTATTCCCTAGTACCTCCATTTCATCCTTTAGTTCATCCACCACTTTTTCAATTTCACCATCCTATATTCCAGTTTCATCAGTTGCTTCTTTAACTGCATCAACTATCACTTCCATTTCAACCACAAGCACTTCCAATCTACCCCCAAGCCAAGCTATAATTCAAGCTATGGAAGCTAGGTATGCTCCCCTAGTTCTTCCATCACAACTACATGATATGCCTCAGGATTACCAAAGTAAGATACCACAATTTGATGCTACTACTCATTACACAGCCCAACAACATATAAATAAAATGAGAGATTACTTTGAGCTCCATGAAATATATGATTCTGATGTACAAATGAGACTCTTCGCAAAAACGTTAACAGTGAAAGTTAAAAAAGGCTTTAAAGGCCTTAATGCTAGTAGTATAGCTGATTTATTAGTCTTTCATAGATTATTTTTTAATAAATGGGAAAAGAAGAAAAATCTACTCCAACTACTATCTGAATTTGATGCAATGAAAAGAGCTCCTAATGAATCAGTCCAAGACTACTGCACTAGATATAACAGTCTCTATAACTCAATTCTTGCAAATTTCAAACCCACTCCTGACTCTGTCCTACTCAAATTCCCTGATGGATTTGACATAGACATGGCCTATTAGCTGAGGGAGAGAAATGCAAAAACCTTAGAAATAACGCAAATTGATGTTGTTGGTGTAGAAGTAAATATTTTAGCTAAAAAAACTAGATTAAAGAATGAGATAAGAGTAACCATTAAAGAAGAAACATCTAGTTCAAATGGAAAAATAGATCAGCTAGCTAAGACTTTAGAGATAATGATGGATATACTAGACAACATATAAAGGAGACCTCAATGGGATAATCAATAGCAAATTAGAAATCCCAACTTTAGGAAAAATACAAATTCAGGAAAATCAAAAGAATCATCTCCAGATCAGACAATAATACCCCCATTTCAGGAGAAATATGCCGAAATTTCTCAAAACAATTATGATGATGAGGATACCATAAATCTAATGGGAATAGATGACAATAACACTATCTTTCTCACACAGGATGATCAAGATTTATTTGAACTCCAACAACTTTAATTAGATTCAGGTGAATCATTCGATTATAAACAAGGTTGTGATTTTTCCATAAACAAAGTACGTAAGCAATATAACCTTAGGAGTAAGAAAAATATTGAACCTTCTACTAAGAAAACTGCACAAATTGAAAACAAGAAAATAGTAGAAGCCCCAACAAAAAAATTTCTGCAAATTCTCCCCAGGGAAAATAGGCAAAACTCTAATTCATCCAAAAAAGCTTCTAGCTCTAAAATTTCACCAAGTCCTAAGATTGTTGACATAACAGATGAAGTTGATCAAACAAAAAAGGATTCACAAAAATCTGCTGCTGTTAAAATAATTAATTCTACTAAAACAACAAACTTAGAGCCCAAAACATTTACTGTTGATCCAAAATCAGCAGATCCAAAGCTGCCACTACAAAAACAGCTTCTGAAAATTCAAAATCTGAAAAAACATCTACTACTTCTCAAACCACTCCTAAAAAGAGAACTAGGAGCAGTAAGACACAAGAAACTCAAACAGAAAATGAAAATATAACTGTAGAAAAACAAGATAAACCCACTCAAACTACAGTTACTAAGGAAGAGTTAATTCAAATAAGTAAATCACAACCTTCATTCAATATACAAAATGAAATTGTAAAGTTAAAAATACCAATCCTTTTACAGAATTGGTAAAACATGATTTGTATAAAACAACTATCAATGAAACATTAAACATGAATGATGGATAAGACTCTGTAAATTTGAATGATGATCAACCAGAGTTTATTTTTGGCCCTGATGTAAATGGAAAGCATAAAGATGGATCAATTCCTCCATTTTACATCAGTTTAACTATTCATGACCAAATTCTACACAACATAATGTTAGATTCAGGAGCTTCACATAATCTAATGCCCAAAGCAATCATGGAAACCCTGAACTTAGACATTACAAGGCCTTACAAAGATTTATTTTCATTTGATTCAAGAAAAGTTAAATTCCTAGGTTTGATGAAATATTTGTGTGTAACATTAGTTCATTATCCTGGTAGGAGTATACTTATGGACATTGTAGTATATGATATCCCACCCAAATATGGAATGTTATTATCTCTCTCGCGGGGAGAAAAATTACAGGGATCTATACAATTAGACATGTCATATGCTACTATATCATTTTTTGGTCAACCAAAGAAATTATATAGGGAAACATTGATGAAATATATGGTGAGTAGTGCAGAAAGGTCAATAAACTACCCAATTTACACTACACCTACTGACCTAGATTCATTCATCTTATGTAACTCTAAAATTGATAATGAAATCAAAACTGAACTAAAGGAGAAAAAGAAAACACAAAGCAATGAAAATATATTTCATGAATATTTATGGCATTTAATTTTGATGGATCAGTAAAAAAACTAGGAGCAAGAGCAGGAGTTTGGATAACTCCTTTAGAAGATTTATTTGACTCAAATCATGTTGCTAGAAAACCCAAAATGGAGCCACTTAGATCTGATATTGAGGAATGTAACATTGGCATAGAATTAAAACCCAAAATTATTAAACTTTCCAGAGCCCTATCTCAACAAGAAAAAGAAAAATATATTGCTCTTTTTAAGGAATTTCAAGATGTTTTTTCTTGGAGTTATGAGGACCTAAAATCCTATGAAACCAACATAATTCAGCATAAAATCCCTATAAAAGAAGATCAAAATCCTTTTAAACAAAAGTTAAGGAGGATCAACCCTGTTTTGATGCCCTTAATTCAAAAAGAGGTAAAAATAATGTATGATTCACAGATAATTTCACCAATTAGATATTCTGATTAGGTTTCTAACCTAGTTTCAACTAGAAAAAAGATAGGAGAGATTATATTATGTGTTGATTGTAGGAATCTAAACAAAGTATCCTTAAAAGATAATTATCCTTTACCAAAAATGGATCACATTTTACAAAGGGTAGTTGGTTCTTCTAGAATTTCACACTTAGATGGTTTTTCAGGATACAACCAAATTTTAGTCCAACTAAAGGATCAAGCCAAAACAACTTTTACTACTCCTTGGGACACTTTTATGTATGTAAAAATGCCTTTTGGTTTAATGAATGTAGGGGATACCTTTCAAAGAGATATGGATATATCCTTTGCAAAATAAATTCATGAATTATTAGTGATTTACTTAGATGACATTATTGTATTTTCTAAGACTGATTATGAACATTTGGATCATCTTAGACAAGTCTTTATTAAATGCAGAAAGTTTGGCATCTCATTAAACCCTAAGAAAACCTTATTTGGATTAGAAAAAGGCAAGTTACTAGGACACATAATATCTAAGGAAGGAATTAGAATAGATCTTGGAAGAATAGAAGCAATTATTAACATTAGTCCTCTGAGAAACATAAAAGAGTTACAAGCCTTTCTAGGTAAAATTAACTTTTTAAGAAGATTCATATCCAATTTAGTTGAGAAAATTAGAGAACTAAATAATATGCTGAAAAAATATTTAGTTCTTAAATGGACTAAGGAGGCCAAAAAATCATTTGAATCCATCAAACATGCCTTAACCAAAACTCCAGTCCTTGTAAGTCCTGACTTTAAAAAGGATTTCATCATTTTTTCATTTGCTTCAGAGCACACCATTACTGCAGTCTTACTGCAGAAAAATGACCAGGGTTATGAACAACCCATAGCTTTCTTTAGCAAAACACTTAGAGATGCCACTTTGAGATATAATATCATGGAAAAATAGGCCCTAGCTTTGGTAAAGTCCATTAAAGATTTCAGAGTGTATATTCTCTATTCTCACATCATTGCCTATGTCCCAAATGCAGTAGTAAAAGACATTCTAACTCAGGATGGTCCTGATGGTAGAATAGTTAAGTGGATTGCCACGATTTTATAATATGACATAGAGATAAAACCCAACTGATAAAAGGACAAGGTTTAGCCAAACGCATGGTTGAATCAAATTGTCATGCCCTAGACATAAATTGTATTTCCCAAGTAGATGATTAGGAAGAGATGGCGACTCCAGAGATCAGTTAAGCCTTTTCAGACTCACCATGGTATGCAAATATCATATTTGTATTACTAAACTTACAAACTCCTCCTGGATTATCAATAACAAAAGCTAGATTCTTAAAGCTAAAGGCAGTAATATTTTGTATTTTAGACAATGTACTTTTTTGGAAAGATCATAGTGGGATTTTATTAAATTGTTTGTTAAAATAATAAGCTGACAAATTATTACAATAATTTCATGCAAGTGACGCTGGAGAACATATCTACTGGAAGACTACTGTAGACAAAACCCTGAGAGCTGGTTTTTACTGGCCTACTTTGTTTGCAAATGTTAAAAGGTATGTGACCTCCTGTCACAAGTGTCAAATATTTGAGGGTAATAAAAAGTTGTTACCCCTGCCCTTAAAGCCCATCTCAACAGAAATTTCATTTCAACAATGGGGTCTTGACTTCATTGGTGAAATTCACCCCCCATCATCATCCCAACACAAGTGGATTTTGAAAACGACTGATTATTTTACCAAGTGGATTGAAGCCATACCCTCTAGGTGAACCACAGATACTGTCATTATGTCCTTTTTAGAAAGCAACATACTTTCAAGATTTGGATGTCCCCAAAATATAATTACTAACAATGCAACAACATTCAAATCTAAAAAGTTGATTGAATTTTGCAATAAATATCACATTACCCTAGGCCATTCTATTGCATACGACCCACAAGGTAATGGCCTACCTGAATCTTCAAATAAGAACCTTGTAAACATCATCAAAAAGTTAATAGAAGATAAAAAAAATACTTGGAACAAGAAGTTAGTCAATGCCTTATGGGCAGATAGTCTTACAAACAAAAAACCTATTGATACATCCCCTTACCAGCTTGTCTATGGAATGGATGTTGTTTTTCCATATTCCTTAGGAGTACCAGTAATGAAGATTATCCAAGAATTACAAGTTGATCCAAATGACATACAAAGAAGTATTAATCAAACCATTCACTTGCAGCAAACAAGAGAAGAGATTTATATTAAGTCTCAAGTTATCGAGGATAACATAAAGAAAATTTTTGACAAAAAAGAGTAAAGAAGATGATTTCTACATTGGAGACAAAGTGTTAAAATGGGATTCAAGAAGAGAAGAGAAAGGTAAACATGGAAAATTTGATTTTCTATGGAAAGGACCTTATGTTATTTATGGTTACAGAGGTAACAATGCTTTCTTTATGAAAGAAGTAGATGGATCAAATATGCTAAATGGACCAGAAAATGGCAGAATGTTGAAGCACTACTACTCCTCAGAGATAACAAATATTTAGTTTCATTTACTTTGATCATTGTATATAAACATTGAAGATTTTAGATTGGATTGGATGTTTTCCTAACAAAGTTGAAGCCCAAAGAGAAGGCCCTAATCTTTGAGAGGTAAAATATCATAAATATGAATAATTGCAGATATCAAAAGATACTTATAGGGTCATCACAGTCAAAATTCAAAGGCTACTAGTCTTAAAGTTCTTGACATCTCACAAGGAGATGCCATCCCCATGTGGAGCCACTATTAGGGTCCTATAATAATAGGATTCATAATTTTTGAATTGACTATGATTAGTCTTGTAAATATGTACATACCTTGCTTTACACAAGTTGTTTTCCCATATTTGAAAATAATAAAAAAATCAAAAGAGGGTAAAAGTCCTAAAATAAAGATCAAAGGACTTAAAAAGAAAAGATCAAAAAGAATAAAAAATGGACCCCAAAAGAAAAAAGAGATAAAATAATATATGAAAGTGAGATAGTCAAAATGCCACTACTATTTGATTTTTTTTGCAAAAATAATGATTATGTGTAGATTGTCAAAAATGCCATAATCCATGATCAGTTAAATAGTTTAATCTTAACTTTTCATGCTTTGAATTTCATGTTTTAGATAGAGAATAAAGATATGTCAAATAGTTTGAACTTGACAAATCAGTAGATAGTTATAGAATAAATGAGGAGCTCAACAGTTTAATCTGAACCCTCGAATGAAATAAGGTTAGACTTAGATAGATTTATGCTTTGAAAGAAAAATGGATTTAGGGTTGCAAAATTAAATGCACCCATGCAAATGAAGTAAAAAATGTTAGAATAATGATGGATAGGTACAAAGAAATTGTGTAAGGCATGTAATAAAGCATCATCGGGAAAAAATTACTAATTTCCCCTCCTGCACAATGATCCAGAATTCTAAACCTGTAGTTAAAGAGCCTCGGAGCATTTCTCTGACTTCTGTTCGAACCGGACCCAAGGCTTAGTAACTGATTGGTTAAAAATATTGGATTCCCTACTTAAAACCCATTTCATTAGCGTATTCACCCTTTTCCAAAAAATACAAACCCTTTCCTAAGTAAAACACTTCTTTGCTTAGAAAAGTAAAAAACCCCTCAAATAATTTCATTTTCATTTAAAAAACACTCAAAACCCCACAAAATACATTTTATCCTACGTTTATGTGTAATAATTAAAATAGGACAAATTGTGCTCAATTTCCTATTTACACTTTACTTAGTTTAAATTCTATGTATTTTCATTCATTTCATTTTCATTTCATATTAATTTCTAATCTAAAGTATTAAATCCTTATATAAATACCCCTCTCGCATATTATTAATTTCTTTCTATATAAATATCCCCAAAACCCACTTATTTATGTTAAACCTATGGTTTATTTATCGCACATGCTAAATAAAAACCCCCGCTCTTTTCCCCATAGGTTTAAACATATCTTATTTATTTAATCCCACTCCCAATAAACATAAAAAAACTTGTTAAAAATGTTTCATATACCATTCTCGCGCCATTGGTTATTAAAACATTCGTTAATGTTTTATTTAACCATATAAATATCACCCCTGCCAATCAAAATAATATAACGCTTTTTACGTTATAAATATATATTTATAATGTTTAAAATTACCCCACCAAATAAAACAAACCCTGGGCCCAATGCCCCAACGCTGAGAAACTTTAAAAACAAATCTCCACTGTTTGCATCAAAGCCCTCCAATCCGATGATCAACAGGGCATGTCGCATTTTAAACTACGCGAATAAAACATATTTCAAACTACGCGAAATAGGTAGTTTTGCACCTTTCTCTCTCCTCGACATGGCTAAATATTATTGGATCGCATTTGATCTAGTATTACCATATATCGCCCAATTCCAACACAATAAATCGCCTATGGTTTTCGCCTTTGAAAATCAAAACTGCCATTTGTTTCAACGTGATCGCCATTTAATGCAGGCTCTTTTAAACCTAAAATGTTCAATAAACCTATATACCATGCCATTAAACCCTTTTCCTCCATTATTTGCCTGTATTTATCCTCCGATTGAAGAAAACAAAGCCTGTACATGGTTTTACATCCATAGAACCTGCAAAAACCCCGTAGTTGTTGTGAAGACTGCAGAAAGCTCCCAAATTATTACTAGAGACCGTCAAAGATACCAGAAACCTATTCCGACACCTAAGACCCTATTTGAAAGACTAATGCATGCATAAAAAAGGTATTTTCTGATAAAAACAAGCTTGTTATCATTTGAAAAGAATTTTTTGAAGGAATTAAGCTCAGAAAAAGCCTATTTACCCAAAGAAAATTTGTAGTTGCCCGAAATGACCTAATTCCCTATCAAAATTTGATAAAACCCCTATTTCAAATACTGCAAACAATTTTAAAGTAAAATTTAATATTTTCAATCTTTGCAGACCCTATAAAGACTCCAATTTTGCACATAAATCCTTTGCATGTAACCCCAACCCTTCTAAACCAAATTTTAAACAGTTTTAGCCCAATATTCACTTAAAGAAGTATAAGAAAGCCTTGTTTCTTATTTTATAAACCTGTGAGAGTCTGAAATCTAGTTGAAAGCAAAAATTGAAGGTTGAAGTCCAAGAAAAACCAAGTTGTGCCTACTTTATCCAAAAAACCTCTGTAAAAGTCAAGAAACACTTCTATAAACAATTTAATCTTACAGAAGAATCTAGAAAGCCCAAAAAATAGAGTTTGAGTTATCCAGAAAACCTAAAAATGTCAAAATCCAATCCAGTTATGTCCTCCAAGACTAAAATCATTGTTAATCCTCTACAACCTCCTATTGTAGACATTGAACACACATCTTTAGCAGATGTGAACTATAAAATAGTAGACCTAGTAGTAGAATTTAACTTGTTAGACCTCCACTATTGGAGTTATGAAAATTCCTTAGATCAGGTTGAAGAAGTCAAAATCTGGGAATCAAACCTACCCAAATATGTTGTTCCAATCACTCATCAATGTCCACGGGTTATTAGCTTGTGTCAGAGCTATTATTCACCTAAACAAAGAGCAATGGTGAATGCAAAAAAAAAGTACTATTTACGATTACTGTTGAGTCCATAAACCAGATGTTACAGCTCAAACCTGATCCAAAAGAAATTCCTTTGTCAATAAAAGCACTTACAAAGTTATATATTGGTCTTGATTTTCCCTAAAGGTTTCAGATTTTTCAAGTGTTCATGCCTTTACATGTTGAAATTCCACAAATCAACCCTCCATATTCTACTTCAAAATTTCCATAATGTTCAAGGCATGTCATATCCATGTTGTCATTTATCCTAGGATACTTTATAGATGAGCATACAGATGAATCAATCCTAGGTTTCTTATCTACCTTTACACTAGGACAACCTCCTTTTGTAATTTTCAATTATGTTGAATACATAGCTGATAATATCCATGATCAGCTTGTTACATTTCCAACTGAAGG
This sequence comes from Pinus albicaulis, assembly GCA_034641835.2. Classification (NCBI taxonomy): domain Eukaryota; kingdom Viridiplantae; phylum Streptophyta; class Pinopsida; order Pinales; family Pinaceae; genus Pinus; species Pinus albicaulis. The sequence goes on from CM076584.1 coordinate 1,252,273,735, forward strand.
AGTATTTAGATATACATCCTTTCTTCTCCATATGTTCTTATACTTCCAAGTAGACAAGTTTCCTATAACTCTCCAGAAGCTTGACATAGAAGAAAATCCACTTTCAGTCATATTTTGGACATCTTTGATCAGAAAAGAGTCCACATAGTTCACTTATGCAGAGTTTTCAGATAAATTTGTCCACTCATTGATAAATATGTTGACAAATACAGTCTAGCCAAGAATCAGTGAAGAAATGAAGAAATTTATATAGCTATCAAAGCATAATAGAACTAGAGATTGGTACTTATATGAAAAACATACATAAATCAGAGTTTTTGGGTCCAATATATTACCCTACAAACTACCTAAATATGTATCAATGAGAGTCTTTGCCTTGGAATATATCAGACAAATCCTAAATTTTGATTCTATCAACTTTTTAGCAGCTAAAAAGAAGACCCGGTTTAAGTTTAAGAATCAAGTAGGACCTTTTATTTGTAATCACAGAGATGCAGGACAAGAAGCAGCAAAACAATTGCTTAAGTACAGATTTCAAGAGAGCTTCTCATGGAACTATGATCCACAAGGAATATTAAGAAAAATGAGGGTTAAGTGTAAACTAACACCTTATATTCATGAGAAAAAACCAGAGATTGAATAATATGTCAATCAAATTGAGTGGTTAGAAAACACTTTGGTAGATGCAATAAAATATGGTGATACTAGTCACACCTTACAAACTACAAATCAAGGAGAAAAAGCTCCTAAAAGAGGCAGAGAAAAAGGAACCTACACTGCGGAAAGAATAGCTGAGAATAGGTTTAAACTCAGATACAATACAAATCCTAATATCAATCCAGTTGATAAATGAAAAGTGACCATTGAATTAGAAGACACAGATGTTCCAATGCCAAATATAGATGCTACTATAGTCATTACAAATGATAATTCAAATACAAAGGTCATAGAGAAACAACAGAGTATGGAGGCATTCTCCAAACATACAGCAAAAGAAAAAGATCTTGATATTAGGGGAAAATATAAGCAGATTAAAACAAAGAATGAAAAATTAAGAATGAGATATATTCTCAGTATTTGAAACAGACACCAGGCATTCAGAACGTACTTTTATCAACTTTTGATTACTCAAACAAAAATTTGATTATTTAAATGCTTCAACCAACAGTAAAGACTCCAAAGACAATTGGAGATTACAAGAAAGTTGATCTTGAAGTGCCAACAAAGAATATTTATGCACTAGACCAGATTGAGTTTCATAGGAAAATTTCAAATATGTTATATTCTACCATAACTACCAAGGCTATGAGTGTTTAAAAACTTCATAATACAATCATAAACATGAGAGATAAAATGAAAGTTGACAAAGATTCCCCATATGCTAAAGATATTAGGATTAAGTATTTAGAAGAGTTGGTTATCCAAGTAGGATATGATCCTACAAATGTCAAAGCTGCAGAAGAGTTAGTAAAGAAAAAGAATTTTGATATTTCAACATTGAGGAAACAGCTCAAGCTTCCACCAACTGAACATCCACAGGCCAAAGAAATAGTGCAATAAGAAAGCCAAAGGGATGATATGATGAACATAAGTTTATAGTTAACAAGACAGATTAAAGAGATGGAAATACAAATGGACAAGCTTGTCCATGAAATAGAAACTATAAAAACACAAGAAGCTCCTACAGTAATTCCCATGGTTACTACAGTTATGCCTTCAACTCTGGTAGAAGAGTTGGCACCAAAAGTACCACTGGTTACAACAGTTGCACTAACATCTTCAACAACTTCAGCCACAGAATCATCTACTACAACAGTTCAATATTCTAATGAGGCTTGTAAACTAGTAAAAGCCATGGAGGAAATGTCACTTAAAACAAATGAGATTAACAGATTGAAGAAAGTGATTGACAATCTTGAAGATACAAAGAAACTAGCCGAAATCAATGCTAAAACTCATGAACAAAGGGCTAATAGATTAAATGTAGAATTGAAGAATTTACATTTGACCTTGAAGGAGCCAATTTCTTATGTAAAGAATCAGTTGTGGAGTAAAATCATTGAAGCCATCAATGATGTTTGGCCATCAATTTAAGTAATCTATGAGCAGAGAGATTGACTAAAGGAAGCACAAGAAGAGATTAAGAAAACAAAAGATGAGCTAGGTGCCAAACCTGAATAGGCCATAGAATTGATCAAGTTTCTTAACAGTAAAAACAAGCAAGAGTTGGAAGAAATTGAAATCACTGATAGGATAGAGACAATCCTTGTAATAAGGAATGTCATTTCAAAGAAGAATCTAATGAAACAACTTGAAGAGAAACGTCAAAATATGAACATAGCCATAACCAAATTTATGGTTAAATTTGAAAATTTGAGGTAAAGAGTTTTGCCTAATATTCTGGTCATTAATGATAAACTCATGCCACAGGAGGACTACAACAAGAAAATTAGAGACTATGCAAAAGAACAGGTGGACATGATAGAAGGACAAGGAATTCTCACAAGAAAGGTCTTACACAGAAGTTTTGAAGACTTGTTTTATCTACAACATGAGATAAACCACTTATTTGTCATAAAACAAACATTTGTCAGATATACTGAGGCAGAAGAGAATTTTCGAAAGCTGAAAAAGATCGAAATTCCTGATCAAGAATCTTAGGAATCACTCACTAACTTGTTGTAAAAGTCCAAATGCAGAAAAGAAAGACAAAAACAGTTTTCTAATTTTTACAGTAAAAACAGAAAACTACAGCAGTAAAGCAGTTTTGACAGAGTTTAAAGAGTATATGAGGTAAAGAGTATAAGATAATAAATATAATATTTCAAAATAGATTTGAAATATATTTGCTAGCAAAGAAGACACCAAGGCAACCAGTTGCACCTAATCCACAAACAGTTTTCTATTTTTTTGGATAAATAGGACAGCTTGCTGATTTGTTAACTAGCTTTCACTATGTTGTTGTATAGATATTTTATTTTCCCTTAGATAATTCCTAGAATAATTCTAGGATATTTTGTAAACATTTTTGTATAAATACTTTACTCATTGAAGTATTATTGTGGAATAAATTGTTCAATATTTATATAGTCAATATTTCCGTACTTGAAGGCTTTTTGTTGCAAGTTCGAGTATCAGATTGGATCAAATCATCTAGCATCATATTTCAGGATTCATGTGATGAGCTATTGAAGTGAAGAACTTTATACTTGTCATTGTTTATCTTCTCATGTTTTCATGCATCCATTATGTATTCTAAATTTGAATGATAAAACAGGAGTATTGTTTCAGGATTTATTAAAAGCACCCTGTCTTTATTGTTTATCATTTCTATGTATTTTACTGATTTCCAGAGTAGGGAACCCTTAATTGCTCCCTCTTTCGAATGACCTCTGTCTACTCCTTCCTTATCTGGATCAAAGAATCCTTCATTGCTCTTTATCCCGATCAAACCACTTCACCAAAAAACCTTCCAAGATCTTCAATGACTTGTCTATCTTGCCCTAAAAACATTTGTTTTTTTTACCTTGATCCTAGTTCTGTCTGCTTGAATTTTGACTCCTTAGCCCAATGGACAAACAGATCTATCACTATCCATCTCACTAAGTGATTTGTTCTCACCAAACCAAATCAAAACCAAATTGCACAATCATAGCTAGCCTAATATTTTATAAATCAAAACATAGTTAAATCTTAAAGAGAGAGTCCTCTCTGAACCCTAGGAAGGCTAGATCCTAGAGTTTAAAAGTAGGTTTGTGGTTACCTCTAATGTTCTTAGACTATAAACTAAAATCTCACAACTTGAGAATTATTAGAGTGATAACACACCTCGAGGAGACTTCTTTCTAATAAGACCATAGAAAATCAGTATGAATAAGTTCAAGTGGCTTACTTGAAGTACCTTATTTGGAATTAAACCACACCTTGGTTTTCTTACTGAATTGACATGATTTGTATATGGTACTTTCTAGTAGAGATATTTTAGGAAAGTCATGAACTTCTCCCATTTTTCTTGACTTATGTAATTGACCGAAGCTTATGTGTCCCAATATTTTGTGTCATATCTATATTTCTTTTTATTTTCTAAAGTAACAATGTTCTAGACCATCTTCCAAACATAGAAATTACCTAGAGTTCTTGTTCCCCTTATTATGATCTTACTAGTATCGAGTTTTTGAACCACACAATTCTTTGATGTAAAAACAACCTCATGCCCTTGGTCACACATATAACTAATCCTCAACAAGTTATGATTTAATCCTTCAACAAACAAAACATTTCCAGCTTTAACCTTTTCTTTCAGAAAAACAGTTCCTTTTCCTTTGATAGCAACCGGTGAATTATTTACAAAGGTTACATTCTTTCCTTTCTTTATTTAATGAAAGGACATAAAATTATATTTATCACTTTTCATTTTCTTTGAGCATCCACTATCAATATACTAAAAATATTCTTAATATCCATCCTACATACAAATCTGAATCCAAACCATAACGTTCAGACACCATGGTTTTATTTTTCCATACCTTGGATGTTGTTTCATTTTGTTCATTTTGGAGTGTTGGTCTCATTTTTCTTCTACATTCAGTCTCTTTGTGCCCAAATTCATTACAAAAGTAACACTCTATTTAATATTGGAGACGTGAGAAGGTGTTGTATGAGTATTTATTTGATCTAATCTCATTCTTTTATTTTCCTGCTTCTCTAGTCATGATACTTTTATAAGTAATGCACTTAACAGCCTTATGACCAAAATTGTGAAAAGTGAAACATTGACCATTGAAGTAGAAATTTATGGGAGAATAGTACCTTCTTTTTTAGTTTCTATTTTGATTGTGGTATGGAGGATTTACATTAGAGACATTTAGTCCCTCAATCCTTTGCTGAGAGATGGAACCTAGTTGACTGCTTCCCTTTACTATATTTAGATTTCTTCTTGTACCTATTTCAAAAGATTTTGATTATTCTCCATTATATCCAAGACCTCTTTTTATTAGAGAGAGTGTTGTGCGTTGATAATTTCTTCTAGGGTCTCAAAACATTTACCAAATATAAGGTTTATACCTTTTGTTTTCTCAAGTTCTGGTCTTAGAATCACTATTTATAATTCTAATTTTTCATTATGTCTCTCCATACCTAGAATTTGTTTCTCCAGAGCTTCTTCTGTAAATTTACCTTGTTCTAGAAAAAAATTAAGTTGAGTTATTTCTTCAATGAGATTATCCTTTTCTTCTATGGAATCCAAAATATATACCATCAAACTCATCAATATAGTTATTTGTAAATGCCACAAGTAATTGATATTCTTGATCATACTCACCTTCTTCACCATTTTAAAGACCATCACTATATATGTGCATGTAGAAAATTTTCTTGTTTTCAACCCTTATTCTAATATTCATTTTTATAGCATCCTTTCCTTTCTCGTGGTTTTCTATATAAGGGCATTTAGCAACATAAATTTTCCAGTACCTACTTGGAGTTTCTTTACAAAATTTGTCTCTTATAAATATGATAAATAACCTCATTCCTTGAGCTCCTCCTTTTACTTTCCTTTAGAAGTATCTTTGAATGCAGCTTATCTAATATCTGAGGGACCCCCTTTTCTCATTTCATATGTTGTTAAAATCCCATTAAATTTTTCAATAGTAAGGTTCTTCAAATCCTACATTTATTCAATGGCATATACTTTTGAATCGAATTTTATGGTTATATATCTTAATATTTTATCAACGAGTGACGATTATTTTATTTAGTCACCAAGACTTCTCATAGAATTTGTGATCTCATCTACCCTGAGAAAGAAACTTTCAATACTTTCATCATTATGTATTCTGGGAGTTTCATATTGAATTCTAAGTGTTTGAAGTTTGGCACTTTTTACCTTAGTGTCACATTCAATAGTTTGGATGATATTATCCCATATAGCCTTTGCGGTATTTAGTTAGATGACTTTGAAAAAATTAGATTCTGCCAAACTTCCTAACAGAGCATTGACAGCTTTTGCATTGGTCTCATATTTTTTTATTTTTTGCTTCATCTGTGGGAATGGAGGATGGATATTGATGGCCTCCTTGAACAATTACCAAAACATCTCCTCCAAGTGACTGTAGGTGTTGAAGTCTAAGAATGTCTCTTTTCTACCACCCTTTTTGCTATCCTTTTCCACATTTTTTTCCTTTTTCTTTAAAATCCAATATATCAAGGTCAAAGGTCAAATACACAAGGTACTAAAACACCCATATTTAATTTCTTTGTTTTAAATGAAATTATGACAAAAGTATCTTGCAATTAGCGAATTTTTTACATTCTACTCCTAACATCTGGTTCTTCGAGATATTTCAATGTTCAATAGGTTTCAGCACTCCAAAAGAGGAAAGAAGGTTTTAAAAATATTACATTTTGCTTCCTTATGGTTATCCATCCAAACTTGGAAATCCAAACAGAATGAGGAATATGAAATTCAAAGGATGGGTCAAACTAGGGTATTGTGTGTCATAGTCCCACACTGAAGAAAAAGAATCAAGCGAGTGAGAATCTTAGCTAAAGGAATATGAAATCTCATATGACTTGCTTTTACAATAACAAGTCATAAAGAGACAAGGAATCTAAATATAACAATCTCATATGTGTCAAGTTATTTATGATTTATCAACTTAAAACTCTTTTAAAACTGTTTGTATTTCATGTATAAATAACAGTGGCTGAGACTACGAAAACAATTCTGAAGTGGTGATAATTAGTGTTGTTATAATCCTCTCGAGGAAATATTGATACTCTGCTCCTTTAATCTAATTTTTTTTATCCCTTCAATGCATGCGTGAAGTCTTGATTGATAATTGATCCTGCACTCTAGGAGGTCCCCTACAAGTTGTTAGTTTTTCATTTCAAGATCTCAATTAGTTTAGTTTTACGCTTTTCTCAGAAGATCATTCTCATTATAGTTTGCATTTCCAGTTAGTTTATCATTGTTTTGGAGTACTCATAGAAAAAAGAAAAATTCCAAAAAGAGGGATCAATTCAATGCATCTTTGTTCACTCGTCCATAGCATTTTATCGTGTCATGATAGTCTTAGATAAGTCATTGTAGCTTTAAAATTTTGAATTATGTTAGTCACTAGTCATTTTCGAGTTCTGTTATGTTAAATTGGAAATGCAATTGGGAAATTAATACACACACTAGTAATATCTCTTGAGTTAGATTTTCACTCTCGATATCTCTATTTCATTGTCATTTCCTTTTAAAAGTGATTTACCTTTCATAGATTAATATTTTGTCATTAGTTTTTTTTCTCATAGCATTTAGATTAAATTAGATTTGATTTCAATTTAGTTTGCAGATTTATTTTCAGTACTCAATGTAGAATGAGTTTAATTCCACAACATTAGCATTAGATTATTTTTCTCTTATGTTTGGTTTTCTGGTATTTCTTTCAATTAATGTTTGCAATATTAGATATATCTTTACTTTGAAAATCTCAATTTAATTAGTTTGTACTCTGGATAGAAAGAACATGTGCATTATTAGTTTCTAATTTGTAGTTCATTTTATATTTGTTTTTATTAACTTTTGCAATTAGTCTTATGCTTAGAATCAATCCTATCATATAGTGCACATATGTTTCACAAGTACACGAAACTTGGTTGAAATTTAATGAAGTAAATTAAAGACAATTAATTTACCAAAGATGTTGGTGTTGTTGTCCGAGAAGTGTATATAGGTTTTATTCTTATACATTATCTAGGAGTCTTTTCATTTGAATAAAATTGAAAAATGATAAAAAAATATTTATGCATAGGGAAAGATATTTTGGGGGTGGATTTGTAAGTAGAGGTAGGAGTTCAATTCCAACATCACCACCCACCCCACCAAGACCTTTTAGTGCCACACCATCCACCGATACTCGTATTCCATCATTGGTAAGTAGACATAGACTTCTAGAGGTGCTCGCATATGTGATCCAACCTATAAACTCACCAACCTCCTCTATCAAAGCTTTAGTTGAAGAACCTACATCCCCAATAGAAGGAGTGATTTTTCTCTCTTCAACTAGAGAAACACTTCTAGGACAAGAACTAGAATTGCCTAGTGATGAAGAATAATAAATGTATTTTAATATTACATTAGTGAAATAAATATAAGAAGAGCTATACAATCCAATAATAGAACCTTATATTAGCTTTGAAGAATCTATAATGGCAGGAGAAGAAGAAGGATAAGTACATAATGTAAATGGTGAAATTAGCATTGGAGGTGGAAGAAACAGAGGAGGAAATAGAAGAGGAGGTGTAGAAGATGGAAATAGGTGGTAGAGGAGAATCAAAACCTTTTGGATTTCCCATATTTGATGATTATACCACAACAAAAATGAAGAATATCTCATGCTCTATCCTCCCTAATTTCCAGGGATTAAGGCATGAGGATCCTAAAACATTTATTTTCGAGTTTGAAGTCTTGTGTAGATATTATGATTGCTTGATTCTCAAAAATTAAAATTATTTCCAACAACTCTTAAAGACAGACCAGTTAAATGGTTTATGGGATTAGGAACACATATACTATCCGAACATGGGAAGAATGGAAAAATGAGGATGAAAAACTTGAAGATTTAGTTGAAATATTTTCATATAATGTCAAAAGGGATAAGATGCATAATTTAGATGATAAAATTTGAAAGCTCGTTTGCTAAAATATGTTAGAGATGAGTGGATTGATATCCTCAATTTAATGGGCAAAGGAGAGGTTTCTCAAATTTCATTTAGAGACATCTATGAACTGTGTACACATATTTCAAGAGGTAAGGCTAGAACTGGGAAAAATCCAAGAGGCCCTGTTATTTCTAGGATTAATAAATCTACAACTGGGTCAGTAAGTAGAGTTGAAATAGGAAATTCGCTTCACAAATTCAAAATAGATATTTCATGGATTCTTAGTGAACAATTAGATACCCTTAAAATAAAATTAAAAAAAGTAAAACCCTGAAAACATTGCACTATCTATCTTTTTTCCAAGATGTAGAAAGAAACATGCCTTAAGAGAATGTCCCCCTAATAGTGTATAAATTTGTTTCATATCTATAGAAAATCATAATACGAAGGAATTTCCTTTGATACCTAGTCTTAAAGTTTTTTATCGAGAAGAAAGATGGCCAAGCCAAGTTGAATATCTTTGTTTTTTTGCTAAGATACCATGGCAAAATTTACAACCAAATATGACTCAAGGTTTCAACACTCAAACATATGCATGACCACAAAATAATTGGATTTCACCTATCCCTTGGAAACCTTGGTCACAACAACCTCAAAATCCATCTTGGGCACAATTTTTTCAAAATCATTATGGAAAGTATCCCCAGTATCCTTAATTCCAATAGCCTTATTCTTCTTTTCCACAACAATATTTTCCTTAACATGTTCAACCTTCTCAATTTCAAAATCCAAACCAACAAATTTCATTGCCATTTCCAAAAAATCCAAATCAAATTCCTGCTCAACCACTTCCAAACACGAATAATAAAAATCAACAAGTTATTTATAATGTCGAAGGGAAAAAAATTCAAGCTTGTATGATTACACCACTAGGTCTAAATGATGTTAATCTTAGATCTAGTATAGTTTTACAAAAGAAGTCACCAATAGTTATCCTCCATGAATATAAAGAGGATGAGATTCATGAAAAATATGAAAGTCTTAATCGAGAAAGTACTCCTGTAATGGAAGATATCCCTATACAATCAAATGATAATAAAATAAAACAATCTCTTATAGTTCCTCTAATATGGAAACCTTTTATCTCCTTATAATAACCACCATTTCCTGAGAGACTTCAAATTGATAAATAATTAGAAAGGAAGATTGTCTTACCTGATTATTCCAGGTTAAATGAACTTAAGAATTTTTCATTAAAAATCCTTTAATTCAAGAAATAAAGGAAATAACAATATTTGCAAAAGCCATCAAGGATCTATGTATCATAAAACCAGGAAGAAAAAGAAAAAAGATTGAAAAGACTCAGTTGGTAGGAATGCTTTTGACATTATGATGGGGAAGACGATTGTTCAAAAATGTTTAGATCCAGAAAGCCTCATTGTAAATATTCACATCAATGGTATTGAGATTCAAAATACTTTAATTGATTTAGGAGAAGCCATTAATATCATGAGTAAGCAGACTATGGATCAACTTAAACTTTCAAATCTTTAATATAATCCAACATTACTACAATTGGAAGATGGATTTGTTATTAAACTAGATGGAGTATTGGAATATGTGTTTGTTTCTTTATATTCTTGGGAATATCCTGTGGATTTTATGATCTTAACTCCTATGAAAAAATTAGGAGGCCATCCATTGATCTTATGTAGACCTTTTCTAGCTACATTTGATTCATTTATAAGTTGTAGATCAGGAGACATGTATATATATAATGGAAATCCCACTAAAAAGTTCACATTTATCCTCATGAAAAAAATATAACCGAATTAGAAAGTGAAATATGGATAGCTGATGATGATGAAGACTTTGATAATATGCAATTAGTTTGTAATTTTTCTCAATTAGATGAAGAAAATAAATTAACCAATTTTATGAATAATAATGATTCTTGTTCTTATTGTGAAAAATGATAAAAAAATTTAGGAACATTGTAATATTGAAAATTTATCATCATATCAATTTTATATACATTATATGGAACTTTTTGGCAATTCTCAAGTAGAAGTCTTCCAGGTAAAACATTAAATATTCACAATAGCCTGGAAGAACTTCAAAAGAGAAAATTAATAATGATGCTAAAAAGCATTCCTCTTCTTATGCATGGGAATATACTGATATGAAATGAATTGATCCTAAAACTTGTCTGCATCACATTTATATTCAAGAAAATTTCAAAGCGGTTAGGCAACCTCAAAGAAGAATGAATTCAAATTTATGTGAAATTATTGAGGAATTGCAAAATTTTCTAAATGTGAATTTTATTTATCCAATATCAGATAGTTAATGGGTCTCACCATTAGCCATTATCCAAAAGAAGAATGTAAAATGGAGAGTATGCATTGACTACAAATAATTAAACAAAGTCATTTTAAAGGATCATTTTCCATGACCTTTTATTGATAAATTATTAGATACCTTGGAAGGAAAGAAGTATTTTTCATTTTTATATCGTTTTAGTGGATATAATTAAATCCAGCTAGCACCAGAAGATCAAGACAAAACTACTTTTACATGTCCTTGGGGAAAATATTCCTATGTGGTACATCCTTTTGGATTATTTAATGACCATGCCACATTCTAAAGAGCAGTCTTAGGAATTTTTTCTCACCTAATACATGATTGTGTAGAAGTATACATAGATGATTTTACCATGTATGGTGATTCCTTTGAAGAATTCATGGGAAATTTGGAAAATTTTCTTGTTACATTTAAAGTATAAAACCTTTATTTAAGTCATAAAAAAGGTTTTATGATGTTTAACAAGGGCATTGTTTTAGGGCACCATATTTCAGGAGACAAAATTAAGGTAGACACATCTAAAATAGAAGTTATTTCCAAAATTTCAATTTCTATATGTCAAAAATATGTGAGAAATTTTCTTGGATTCACTAGAGACTCTATGAGGTTCATATAAAAATTCACAAAGATATCCTCTCCACTTTTTAAAATTCTCACAAAAGGTTGTGAATTTGCATGGAATCTTGATTTTCAAAAATAATTTGAAACATTGAAACAAAGAATAACTGAAGCACCAATTTTAAGAGGACCTGATTGGTCTCTCCCTTTTCATATATCTACATATGCTTCAGAAACAACTTTAGGAATGTATTGGGACAAAAAAAATAACTCTTATTCTATTTATTACACAAGTAAAAATTTGACTCCTGTAGAGTTAAATTATATTGTAATTGAAAATGAGTTTGTAGTTGTTATACATACCATAAATAAATTTCCTCATTACATTACTGGTTATGAAACTTTTATTCACACAGATCATTCTTCCATTAGATACTTAATGAATAAACCAATTATTAATGGAAGAATTACAATATGGTTGTTACTTTTACAAGAATTCAAGTTTACTATTTTTTATAGACCTAGCAAAGAAAACACAGTTGTTGATTTCCTTTCCAGATTGAAAAATGATAATGTCGATGCTCTTGTAAATGAAAATTTTCCTTATGAATATCTTCTTGAGGTATCTACTAAATTTCCTTGGTTTGCAGATATTTCCAATTACTTAGCTACATGGAAATTTCCACCACAATTATCAGCAAGAGAAAATCAAAAGTTATCAAAACTAGTGCATCTTATTTCCTGGATAGATGGAGAATTGTATAAAACTCGACCTGATTTGATCATTTGAGTATGTGTCCAAGAAGATGAAGTAGCAGACATTTTAAAATCCTACCATGATGAACCATGTGGAGGAAATTTTGCTAATAAAAGGGATGTATATAAAATCCTTATTTTGGGATCATTAGGGGAATTTTGAGGTCTAAAAAGGGCCTCCTAATTACATTATAAAGTAATAGTCAAAATAATAAAATGATATTTGATGACATCATCAAATTTTAAAGGGAAAAAAGAAAAAACTACTTTTTCAACTCAAATTTTCAACTTATCTCCCAAAATTTTTACTCAAAATTTGAGCGGGAGTACTCATTGGATGAAAAATTTAATTCCTCATCCAAGAAGTACCTATGTTGCATACTTTTGATGGACCCTGCAACACAAAAAATGAGAAATACATGAAAAATGTTATTGAAATCGTGTTTTTTCATGTATTTCTCATTTTTTTCATAGCAGAGTCCATCGAAAGTATGAAACATGAGTACACCTTGGATGAAGAATTAAATTTTTCATACAATGAGTACTCTCACTTGAAATTTGAGTAAAAAATTTGGGAGATAAGTTGAAAATAAGAGTTGAAAAAGTAGTTTTATTATTTCATTATTTTTTAATCTTTTTATGTTTTTACTTAAAAAAGGGTGAATCATTCCCCATGGTTGACATCATCATCTTGAATCCTATTGGTTCTTATAAAGTTTATTTTGGTTGTACATTTTCCTTAGGAGGCCCATTTTAGACCTCAAAATTCCCCTAATAATTATTGGCCATCTATTTTCAAAGATGCCAAGGAATATGTAAAAATATATGATAGTTGTCACAGAATGGGAAATCCAATAGCATCAGATGAAATGTCACTACAACCTTATGTACTCGTGGAACCTTTTGATAAGTGGGCTTTATATTTTGTAGGACCAATAAATCCTCCATAGATACAAAAATGGTACATACTTTTTTTCACAAATTATGACACAAACGGGTAGAATCTAAGCCTCCTTTATTTGCTACTGAAAATTTTGTAGCATCATTTATTTTCGAGAATATTTTTACTCCTTTTGGTGCTCCAAGAGAAATTGTAACATATCAAGGTACCCAATTCACATCCAATTTTTACAGTAGATTATGGAGTATTACAAAATCATGCATCGGAAGTCCACTCCATATCATCCACAAGCCAATGGGAAGGTGGAATCTACTAACAAGGTCCTTGAATAAATTATTACAAATACTATGCATCTTCATAGAAAGGATTGGGAAGAAAAACTTCCATAAGAATTGTGCACATATTGTACCACTTGGAGAAATACAACTAGGCATACTCCTTATGAGCTTGTCTATGGGAAACAAGTTTTGTTTCCAATTGAGTTCCAAGTGAAGACCTACAGAACAACTGCTAAATTGGTCCTTGACCTGTCATATGATTAGAAGCAAAGGCTAGTACAATTTAATAGTGACAAGATGTTATCAATAGGATTAGCATAGTGAAACAGCAAAGATAAAAATAGCATGAAAATTTCATAAAAGATAAGAAGTTAAAACAAAGTGACCGCCACTTCTTTTTTATTCCTAGCTCAAATATTTCCTAGGAAAGTTTCAAACTCATTGGCTTGGTCCTTATGATATTGATACTATTTTTACAATGGAGTAGCGAAAATCAACACTATTGATGATGACAAAATTACATTCCTTATTAATGGTCATAGATTGAGATTGTATCATAAACCACTGAAAGGGAATAAATTTTTATATATTTACAATAAAATTATGAATTCAGTTTCATTAAAGAAGGAGAATCTTCTCCTCGTTCTTCAAATACATTATAATTTCGATGAAATAATAATAATAAAAAAATTACACATATATTAAGTATAAACATGAAAACCAACTTTGTTGGCATGTTTATATAGAAAATATTGATTGAAAACCAAGACTTTCATTCCAGACAAGATTTTCAAAATTCCTTTTTCTTTCATCCATGTTTCCTTTTATCCCTATTTTTCTTCAAATTTTCACGTGATCAACTATAAATAATAAGGAAAGTATTCTCCAACAAATCCACAAGATGACAGACATAATTCCCATCATTTTGTAGCCAATTCACAGTTCTGCAACAAAAATCAAATTCAACGGCAAAAATATATCTAAAGAAACATTAAGGTACATAAAATTACTTGAGTAATGTTCCATTTAAAATCTCATATTTTAAATTATGGATGTGATATTAAATAATTTAAGATCTTATAAATCCTTTACCATTATGGCCTTAGCCCCCATTATTAAACACTTGTCACATCAACATCTAATTAATAAATTAGGGCATAACACCAGTCCTTTTTAGGTGGATCTGGGAAATTGTGCAAGGACAAGTCATACAAAACACAAATTCCATCATACCTTACCTTACCTCACCATCATTTCAACTCCACTCCATATTCATTTCTCATTCCAAATCCTTTTTTCTTCACTTTTACCTCCATTCCAGAGTCGAAAAGAGAATTCTGAGGATGATATCTTCTCTACATGATGGGTACGCTTGTTCGATATGAACCAAACAATGTCAAAATTTCTCCAATCTTTTTCCAAAGTTAAGGAACAATTACTTCAATTGGTTTCGCTTCAATTCTTTGATAAGTTCGATGGATATGAACTAGATGTTACTAAAGCATTTGCTCGAGCATTCGATGGAGTAGAGGCTAAAATTCGAGATACTAATCTCATCCTTAAAGATTTAATTATAGCTAAATCAACATGCTTACCAAGGAATGAGGATTGCAGGTTTAAAAAATAGAAAATCAAAGACAATGGCTGGGTGCATTTCTTAAAGGAACCAAGTGTGGATTTATTTATTTTAAAGAAAGGCATTCATGTGACTGCATTAAAAGGAATATGGTGTAATCTAATGTTAGTACTCTAGAAATTCATAACATGTGAAGGAATATTTGGAACATTATTTTTTTATCATATTAAGCTTATGACGCACTTTATTGATGGTTTTGAAATCAATTTACCATACTTTTTATTGCAAAGTTTGAGAAAAATGGATTCTAGTATTCAAAGGGAATCCAGGTCTATAAATAATTCTTTGTATCATCATGGGTGTTAACATTGGAAAATCGTACAATCAAATATGAAATTATTTAATGTTAGGCAGAAGGATTTATAGGGCTAAGAAACATTAGAGAATCTGGAAAGTATTTAAAAATCTCTAGGGTCTGAGGAAAAATCAAATTTTAGCAAGTCATAAATGCTTTTTCGTGCATAATTCTTTGTGAAGAGCACCT
The DNA here is from genome assembly GCA_034641835.2 of Pinus albicaulis. Classification (NCBI taxonomy): domain Eukaryota; kingdom Viridiplantae; phylum Streptophyta; class Pinopsida; order Pinales; family Pinaceae; genus Pinus; species Pinus albicaulis. Next base: position 1,252,289,361 of record CM076584.1, read on the forward strand.
TTGCATACCTTTTGCCCAAAATGCGCGCAATCCTGGGAGTGGGAGAAGTCGCTTTCCGGGACCACAAAAAGCACACTCCAAGACAGTGATTTCACACTTGAAGATGCCTAAGGACAGCCACAAAATCCTCCTTATACATCAAGGGAGCACACAATGGAATTTGGGACTAATCTCCTTATCTTGGGTCACAATACACAATGTACCAAGAGGGAAGGAGGATTTGAATTTATCCTATATAAGGCCACCAAGAGATGAAGAACTTGGGAGCGCATTGTTATGTTGGCTAGAATTTCCCCAAGAAATATCAGCAGTGTGTGATCCGGAGCTAAAGATAGAGGGGACTCAATTTTTGGCCATCCAACAAGTTCAGCCCACCACAGTAGAGAGAGGGAGACTTTGCACTGAAGCAAGCTTGGAAGTAAAAACATCCTTGCATCGGGACTTACAACCCATGTTATAAGGGCTCTTTGGCAAGAGGGTTAAAGTTTCATCCTCATTTCCTACCAACACTCAATAAGATGGGCCAAAAGAACCACCATTTGGATTATTGCAGTTGTTTGACTCTATTCAGAGATTTTGTTTTATTTTTTTTAGTCTTAGTTTAGTTTTATTTTATACATGCATGCTATTTCTCTATCTAGTATGTTTATGATTCTAGCTTGTTCCACTAACTTGGCTTGACTCCACTTCGTTTTTAGCTTTTGACCAATAACTTAAGAGAGTAAACCACACCCCTTAAGTTGGTGTGATTTCATACATGCATGCACCAAACACACTAACACAGGGTTGGCGACTCCATTAACGTTTATTTCCAAGTTTATGTGGTTGTGCCTTTTTGCAGAGACCCCTATCTGCGTTGTGGAGTGGAGTTGAATTTCCCCCTTTTTCTCTTGCAATCCCTAGTTCATCCCAAGTGACAAAATGAAGCAGAACAAATCCGAAAAATTACTTTTGTAGAAATTTGCGCGCTTTTCCCTCCCACAGACGCGCCTAGGGCGCGCGTTCAGAGCTGACCCGCGTGTAGACATCGCGCTTGTTGCAACCTTTTGCGCGCAAAATACAAAAAGAGAAATTTGTCCCACATTTCTATCTTTTCCTACTTGTAAATTTCTTGGCAACCCATAATACATCTGCCAGCACTGGTTGAGGTATCCCGCAGCTTGCTAAAGCTGACTCTTAGCTACTTTTTATAGGCTTAGTGTCAGTTTTATTTCAAGTTGTTTTTTTCAAAGTTCACACATAGTTTAAGTAGGGGGGAAAATTAACTTGCATTTAGATTTTTTTTTATGTTTTGCAAATTTAGGTACCAAAACACCTAGATAATTAGCCAAATTAAGTGGCCCAAGTCCACGCATGCTTAGCTAGTTTATTTTTTCTAGTGAAAAAGTTATTATAGTTCAATTTTTGCACAAAGATTTTGGGACCAAGATTGAATTGTCGATAGAAGAGAAAGTAATATATGCCACTTTTGCACCCTTCGGTGATCCTAGGCAGGCATATGAACACTCTCTTTTCACAACTCACCATATCCCTTTAGTTGATCACATAAATTAACTAGGAAAAATAGAAAGAGGCCCATATCCACACATGTTTTTCTTTTGAGCAAGGAACAATACAACATAGTTTAATAGGGGATTTTGAAAAGTATCATCGCATATCCACACGTTCAAACTATGTGCTTGTCCACTTTTTTCTCACACACATCCACCCACTGAGAAAATAAAAGACACCTAAAAATAACCTAACCAAACTCACTAAATTATCGCCACAGGGACCACAAAATAATTTATAGTTTACGTTAGGATCAAGGGGGTAGGCATCCAATAAGCCACCTTGATCATTCTTCATCTTGAAACATAGAATTTGACTATTTAGGGAGCTTTAAATCCACCTATCCGCCCATGGAAAAGAAAACCTGAGCGTAGCAGAAGCTCGTTTCAAAGGGGGTTAGGCTTAGGCGCAATGCGTGCGACATCAATTGGGGCTATCTAACCCAACTGATACTCGATACTGTTAGCTGACTTAACAAGAAGCCCAAGACTCGAACGCTCAAATGGGATGATGGTAATTAGTGGCCAAATCTAGGGCATTCTTTCCCTATAGGTGACAATATAGGCAAGCACTAGATCCTCTACCCTTACCTTGATGGATTTTCTTCGGCTGACTGGGTGCGTCGCCAGCTCTTACGGGACGTTGTGCCAACACTCGCAAGATATCTTCTCAAGGCCTAGTTACATTTGAGTGTGTGAGGACGAATAGGTCTTCTAGGATTTGAGTATCATACGCAAACAAACAAAAACCATATTTTTGATTGCTTGATCACATAGAATTAGTTTAAAGGGAAATTTTATTTTATTTTCTCTTTGTTTTATGTATGTGACCAGAATTTTGATTTGATCATAAATTCTATCATGTCAAATTTTTCCAAAGCTAGACCTAGTCGACACCAAAACAGACCCAATAGAACTGCATCGACCTAGGTGTATTTTGGACCTCCCCCCATTACCAGGAGGGGTTCCAGGTCTTTCGTCGTTTAGGCGTCAAAGACAGAACGCTGCCACCATTATCAGTTCGTCCTTTATTGAGGAATCCTTAGTTGGGAACCGTCATCGGTCTCCCAACGCCACACCACATACCACTCCTCCCACAACCCATAGGGGGCAGAGGAGTGTTACCCATTCAGGAAGCCAATCGAATACACAACAAGGTACGTTGTAGACAAACCCTATTCCTAACCAGAACTTCGTGTTTTCTCAATTTGCAATGGCGTCAACCTCCCAGTCACATTTCTTATCTTCGTTGAATCTACCTGATTTAACCAAAATAATGAATGAACCCATTGCACACAACCCTACATGGCCTCCCATGACCATGAAGCTCCCTTCGTATATTCAAAAATTTGAAGGATAGCAAGTAGAAGACCCAGGTTATCATGTCCTAACCTTCCACCTGTGGTGCTCATCGAACAGTATCATTGATGACACTATTCGATTGAGACTATTTCAACGAACTCTGACAGGAGTAGCCGTGAAGTGGTACGTGGAGCAACCCTTTGCTTCACATGGAACCTTTTGTGCCCTCGCCACCACGTTCCTAACATATTTTCAGTTACCCATTCACCATGATTCTAGAATGGAATTACTGACACATTCTAGACAAACCCCCACCATCCATATCTCGGACCATCTCCATGAATGGAGGCGGCATCATAGTTTATGTAAAGCAAAACTCGACAACCAAGTTCTTTTATATTTTTTCCTGAAAACTCTCACTGCAGAGATTTCAAATGATGTGGTGCAATAAAGGCCCACATCCGAAGAGGACACCACCAACAAAGCCCAGCAGCTTGAGCTGATTTATACAGATTCAGGATATATCTCCAATATCATGTCGAATACCCCACGCCTACAAACTTATCAAGAATTTCCAGGCATGTCAAACTATGTAGACGGACTAATTGGTTCATTGACCCAGAGTTACCTAGCCAGCAATAGTCAAAACCCTAGTTACATGTACGGTTCTACTCATAACATACCACAACCCAGTTTTCAAAGTCAACATATGCCTCAAAAATTTTTTACCAATAGGGAACAGTCATATCACCATGGAGGACCCTATCCTTCAGCTCAGGGGACCTAGTATGCAGAGAGAAACACAGATGGAAGAGCTCCCCTCCAACAGCCACTTGCAAACCAGGGACTGCGTTATGCTCAGTCCCCAGCACAAGACGCGCCTATGCATACCAATGCAGAGGTGAAATTTGTGTAGCCTTCCCAAAACCAACCACACCAATAAAACCAGGAGAAATACCCTCCTAATGTAGTGAAGAAAAAAGGAAAAAACAAGCCCAAAGGGAATCCTAGATAGGGGGCCAACAACTAGCAATTCCCACCGCAATCTCAGGCTGGAGGCAACTCCAACTGGAATCAAAACCAAGAGCCAAGAAATGCCCAACAACAAAGAAAAAGGCCACCTCTTTGAACAAACCATTTTTGTTCAATATGTGGTGAGTATGGCCATTATACTCACCACTGTCCTGATCTCATTGAGCTTAAGAAGCTATAGAGTAGCCGAGGACAAGGAGGATCTTCCTAGAAAACAGTTGTGATGCAGGAACCTTTCCCCCATCAAGGGATGGTAAGCACTCAATAGAAAAACACAGATGAATTCGAGAAAAACAGCCATGAAATCTACATGAGTAGAGAAGAGATGTTTTTCAAAACATGGAATCGCAATTACGACACCCCACCAGACACCAACGCGTCAGGGGCGAGTACTAGTGCACCGACTGCACCTTTGACCATTTCAAAGATGCCTATTGAACCATTTCCAAATATGGCGAACAGACCCAATAGGCAATCAGGAAACTACTCCAAAGTGGCCCATAATTATAGCATCGTGGACAATTTAGCCCAATCTCCTACTGCTATGTCTGCTTTGGAAGTATTGCAGTCATGCCCAAAATAATGGAAAGCCTTTCACATTAGGTGCTATCGACCCTGCCGATATGCGTTTAATGGCTTTTGATTTAGACAAAGCCACCCCCAAGCTTCCTTCGATGGTCACCTTCCAGATACCAGTGTCGGTCCATAATATTGCCATTCACGGATGTGTCATTGACGAGGGTGCATCCAAGTGCATCATGTCAAAAAAAATTTGGCAAAAGTTAGGTTCTGTTGAACTAAAACCTTTAGTCATCATGCTTAGAGCATACGACGGTCATCCTTTGACCCCTGTCGGCCTCTACCAAAACGTCCTGGTATGCTTACCTGGAAAGACAGTCCATATATAAATTGAAGTCTTGGACGCTCACTTGCACTATAATATACTCCTGGGTCAGAGTTATATGTACACCATGTCAACCATAGCCTCCTCTGTCTTCCACATTATGGTGTTCCCCCATGAGATCCGCATCATCACCGTCGACCAACTGACGCATAGCGAGAAGCGACCCCTAACAAACACCAATATAATTCTACCCTATGTAGATACATCCTTGGGTGCATTGTCATAGTACCAAGAATATGGCCCTGTCTAGTTCAAAATGTCATCCGTTCTAGGATCATTCCTAGGAGATCCTCCCATAATACCTAAGTCATCACTCGATGTCACAGGGGCTCCAATGTTCGTGTCCACATCAAGAATTGGAGCTAGCCAGGACATGGACACAAGATGTAATGACATCGAGTCCTCGACCATGGCAGCCTCTCTCACCTACGCCACTTCCCAAACCACTTTCCTCTACCCCCCAACTTTTTTCGTCTCCCAGCAGGTTTTGGCAACAGTGATGTTACCAAACATATCATTTGTTATACCCATTTGGTATCTCATCCCCCTACAGGGACAAGAGCCACACACACCACTTCCATAGGGTTAAATCCCCTCAGTCCCGAGGAGGCCCCACTCATCCAAGAAATGGTCAAAACCACCCTTGCAAAGGAAATTTCCATTGCAAAACCAGTGATTACGGTTAATAAAACCAAGAGAGGAAAGAAGATGGAGACCCCCGCCATACAATGGGAATCACCATTTTATGCTATATGCAACGTAATAGGTCACCCCACCCATATCTTCCCAGAGCTGGACAAATTAAAACCACTCCTTGGCTCTGGGGCAAACATCACGACGTCGCGTTCCCGTAAAAAGGAACCTGCCACCAAAGGAAAATGCAAAGCATTGTGTACCAATCACGCATGCGCTATCAACAGAAACTATGGGAAGTATACCCATCATTTCCCAGAGATCCTACGATATAGGGATGCCTTACACACCATTGAGTGATCTTATCAAGAGGATACTCCCACCTAGTCCACTGGAGATGAACCTCATACCATCCTGTACCTACAGGAGGAACGACGGGCACCAAAAATACCCCCATTCAAGCAACCTCCCATTATACACTGCATGATGTGCGATGAACGTGGTCACTTCCTCAAAGAATGTGCAGCCCTGGAACTCATCCATAAATGGTATCCTATAGAATGAGTTTACTATGTTGGATTGTGCGCAACACAATTCACATGTCCTTTATGCCCTGACAATCACCTTCTGGAAAATTTCCACTATATCCCCCGATTCTGGCTAGCCCTCGCTATTTTGTGCTCAGCGATAGTCTGCCTCTCCCAAGAAGATGACATGGATGTGGAATCCATGGATAGCTCCGCAACCCAAGAGGAGGTAATGAACAGACCCATCCTGTTCTTGTCATCTGAAAAGAGAAAAATCTGGGAACCCCTAGTTAACCCCAACCATTCTCTACAAATAAGACCAACATGCACGTTATGCCAAATGCCCAATCATGCAGTCGCCACTTGCCCTTACTTAGCAGTGTTACGACACTAGTTCCCTTCCAGACCACAAACTGAGCATGACAGGACCCCCATATCTAGGCTATTCTACCTAGTATGTCAGGGAAATCACTATGAACAACACTGTACTTATATCTCACAAGTTCTTCTTACCATCGATATGATCCAAACCATAGAGAAGAAACAAGACGATACCCTCAGGCGATTTAGAAAGTACATCTACTTTAGGCCAGCAACCCCACACCCACATGGGTGTGATGGGCCAACTAGGATGACACACCAACCAACCATGACCCAGGCCAAGCCTAGGATAACATGCAGACTATGTGACCTGAATGACCACCTGGTCAATCAATGTAGAGAACTGAAGCCCCTTGCAAACAGTTTTCACACAGTCTCTCCTCTGCCATAGAGATTTCTCTCTAACCAAGAGAAGATCACACGTAATTATTTCTGGATTTGTTCACACTTTCACCATATGATTAAATGTGTGCATCTCCCCAAGCTAAGAGCAGCAAGAGCATTGATAATTCTACACTCCCCCAAAGAGTTAGACATACCCAAGCCAACGACATAGAAATGGAACCAGAATACCACTTCTTCTACAACAGATCCTTTCCAAGCGTCCACATGAGGGACAACAAGTAGTGTTGATTCCCATACAATCTACTCCATTGGCACAGTGGTACCATGCACTATTTGCACTGTCCAAAACCACACACTAGAGGTATTCTCGCTAATGGAAACATTCAAGCACCTATGCAATAGGCACAATTTCCACCCACGATAAATTGACCATCCTGGGGGGGAACCCAACCTTACGCTTACACAAACTCTCATCACGATGATTCTTCCTACGGCAGAGGCATACCTTGATGGGCAAGGCAGGGTTTGGCCACTGCGACAACCGAAGTCAATGGCCTTTTACCCATGAGGGCCAAGATGGCCCTTCCATTTAGTGAATGTGCACAAACCCAACCATTGTAAATTTTTGACCAAAAGGCTTATTACAAAAAGCGCTCAAAGTGCCACGATGGATCACCGACCTGAACCTTATTTCAGATTTTCTGATGAAGCATCAAGATGGTCTCAAAGTTTAGCTGCGGCTGCCTAGATCATCTATCACCCTAACCAATCACCACTCTACACAAACGGTGTGTGCATCGGTTTAGAAACAAACAATCAGGAAGAATATGATGTCTTCATTAGACTTATGTGTGATGCCCTCCATTAGGGCATACGCCATATGTATGTCTACCTTGATTCTCAGTTAGTAGTGTTGCAGTTAAACCAAACATTTGAGACAAGAGATACACATCTATTTAGAAAATATTTGCATCCAAATAGATTAAGTAGACAATTTGACTATATTACATTTGCAAATGTACCAAGGATTCAAAACCAAGTAGTTGATCGCATAGCTAACAATATTCTAAATTGTAATGCATCTTGGATAAACCAACATACATAAAAAACCAAAAGCATAGATATCCATCAACATAACATCATCCATAAACCAAAATAGGTGACACAACATGTAGAGCTACAAAAAATATCTCTCATATATATATATATATATATATATATATATATATATATATATATATATCATGGTGTATATGTCTGAGTACAAAAATAGTGTCGCTAACCCATCGACTAGCCCAAAGATACACAAAATTCATCAAAAAGAGGGGAAGCATCCTCATAATGGGTGCTTTCCTCATGTACAAGTAAACTCTAGGGCGGTGCTCCCTCAGGCGGGGCACCTGAACCCACAACTACTCCTGGTACCACCACTGGAGCCTCCTTCAAAACTGAGACTTCCACCTGACGTAAAATAGGTTGATAGTAAATCTCTCAGGCCATCACTGTCTCCAACTAGACCTCCTCAAGGTTATCCAAAAAACCTCAAGAAGGAATCCCCTAGGTCAAGTGGTCCACTCGACCTCCTCTATCTCTGAGCGACACTTGGGCACGGGCACCAGCGATCACATCCTTAGCGACAAGCCAGGCTAGTGCCACTCTGGAAGGGCCAGCACCACCACCTAGTCCACCACTAGGTCCTCCAGCAGTATCTCCTCACTACCCTCGAAGACCACCCTGAGGTCTCTAAAGAGGACCGTGGCTGACCAATCGAGCCACGGGGCGACCTACCTCACCAACATCTACAAGAGTAACCAAAACTATGTCAGTGTCACCATCAAAACACATAAGCACATAAATACTCAAATAAATGCAGAAAACACAAAAAACATACATGTTTGCCCCCAAGCATAACCAAGAGGGATACCCATCTCTGGATCCCCCCAGAAGTCCATCCCTGCATATGGGAATGGGAGAAACATCTAGGGGTTCACCTCGAATCAGGCCTCCATCATGGCATTCCATAAAATGCCCCACCATGCCCCCGCCACCTCACGGCATCACCGGAGCCCATCTCCTCATACACGGCTACCGTGGACCCCCAGGAGGCACTTCCACCACTGGTCTTAGTAGCACTAACCTCTCGTACATAATTTTTCCATACAAAAATAACTTCAATCCATTTCGGACCTTGTTGAGCTACGTCACCATCCCATCATAGAAAAAATAGGCAAAATCAAAGATATGACTGGACCTCAACTGGCACAAGAATCCAACTTGAGGGCTAGATGCCTGATGTGGAGTCGACAACCCTACAATTCATACAATCATTTCCATAGCACACCGCTCAGCCAAATCTATCATTGATACAATGTTGATGCACCCACCCCCCCCCCCTCCCCCCCGGCGCCCCACCACAATGACGTCTCCAGAACCTCTCCAAATCCACTCTCCCATAAGGGAGTGGATACCTCAGTGCCTCACCATGAGGCAGTAACCTTTTCACAAAGTATACATTCATCTTAGGATGGATGGCCAAGTTAGTCCCATGCAACACAAACATGTTACGCCTCCTACGTCAATGTTGAATCAAGTAACGAAGTAATCGGTCCTATGACTGAAGAAGCTCGTTTTCCATGAACTTTAGGAGCCCCCATTGTGCCAATTGACGACACGAACTAGCATCAGTAGCCAATGCAATACAAAGATCAGGAAAATCCCACTCCCTCCACAATAGCCTGTCATCTAAACAGGACCCATCATCAACAGAAAAACATCAAAAATAGGCAAAAACTAAAAAAATTTAGCCTTGGCCATTTGCGCGCCTGTCCCTCAGACATGCACGCTCAAGGTGCACCTGTATTTTCCATAGGCGCCCATAAGGTGTGCCAAAATAGGGGAACAAATCACTTAGAGTGCGTGAATCCCCCGAAAATGTTCACAAAGCATGCACTTTTTCCCTGATCGTCTGCACAATCTAGGGAAAAAGTCACCCAGAATTCGTACAAACCAAATTTTTACAAATCCTGGCACCATTAGACTAAGAAATTAAATTGAAGTATGTCTTGGAGGTTACTTGGACATGATATCACTAATCCCTGGTGCTCAGGTTGACCGCAACAGCAAGAACTGCTCCATAGAAGCCTCTGACCTCTCAAAACTCAAAAAGTACAAATGAATTGAATTAAGGCCATATTCACCTATATATCGCCCTTTTCAAAAAAATTGGAGGACCATAACAAAAGACTAGAAGGTCTGTTCTTTAAACCATAAGCAGCACTGTGATCAGCACTCGATAATGAACAGAGGCGATGCCACACATTCGCACTCACAAAAAAAATATTTTTTCAACGTCGACAGGTATGCCCTCTCTCATCTTCTTTTTTAAAGCTCAAGACTTTCAATAATATTTGATAAAGAAGATGCTTTCACTTGAGGTAGTTTTTTTTGTAGGAAAAGCTTGCAAACCATTCACAACTCCATCCACTGAAAGTTCCAAATCAGGTATCATTCTACCCCCAGCATAATAGAGTCCCTGAAAACTCTGCATATCCTGACATCATTTCTCCATCAGAAATCAACCATAGGTTCCACACACCTGACCATGTTTATCATCACCTCACCTTGCACATGATAAACATCCCCACTGGTCGGTAGAGCCTCCCCTCCATGGCGCTCGTCACCCATAGTAGACCATATATCACAGAAAAAGTGACACCATAGCCATACCACTTTAGCCCCTGAAGCACCTCATTCCCATCCATCCACCATGCATAAGGTCAATTTTTACCATACAAGCTAAAACCCCTTTCCCAGACGGTCTAGTTGTATAAGCAAATCAAAGGTGCACTACTGCACCTCGCATTTGGCCCACCATACCTCCACCAGCATAATCCCATCTGTGACACTTTATCATTCACTTCATCAACCGCACACACAAGACAAACTAATGGGGCCCCCACCCTCAACAAAACACCTTCCTCGCGTCATCAGTGAGCGAACACTTTCATATTTTGGGGCACCCATCTCTGTGTTTTGTACAAACCAAACCCCATTATGTTATTCTTTTGGTAAGTGTACAAAGACCACAAACGATGCACTATGTCCCCCACCCTCTTATTCATATTTTCTCCCACGGAAACCGTCTCTGAACACCCTTGGTCATAGTATCACACCCTCACGCACAAGCCACCATGAAATTCATAGCCAGTTTATACCCACCCTGGAAGTCCTACCGACTCCAGGGATTTCCCCAGAGAAATAACTGTGACTGCTGCAAAGCTGCTTAGTATACTCGGACCTTGGGTCACTGAATCCCCATCATCAGTTTTCAGTCACCCCTCGCCAGCATGCCTATGTTAAACCCATAACATCCAGTTCCCTAACCCTTCATATCAGTGACCCCTCATTCGGTTGAGGCTTCCTTTTTGTCAACTTCAACACCTATTTTCCAAAAAGGAATCATTACCTTGGATCACCCCTCTCCATAAATGGGGCATCCTTAGGTGGCACTGTGAGAGACATCATTTCCCATAGATGTCATTGATCCTCCTGACATTCGACTACAACGAAATATTTCCTGTCAAGATGGTATCGTACCTTACAACCATTGCACTTTGATCAAACTCGACAAAGACCCGTGCCTTCATAAGTGTCTCTTTCAGCAATTCTTGCATGGGAAGGTCCCAGCCAGCACCTATGCATACAATGCGCAGCTATATGCCATACCAATTTTACGCATATGGGTACCACATTCCACCTATTGTCAAAGAAAAAACACCCTGGAGGGCATCAACAATCATCGTCAGCAACCACTAAATCACTACCATATTAGCGACATAGACAAAACATATATCTATCAAATAGATTTGTTTAACTAGCCACAGCATCACGAGCATGGGACATGCCCGCCTCGTAGAAAATTTGTATTATTTTTGCTTACAAGGGTCCCATAGGACATGGTCATTCTTCGAACCAATGCAGGGTGTCTCCAATTTTGAGCTTCACACAGGTCTCTCTCTCTCTCTACGCACAACATACAAAAATGAAACTATAATGTATTTCAGCTATACAGTTCTTCCTATACCTCACACATTAGGGGAAACTGTTAACACTGGAAAACTGTACAAGGAAAGACGACATTATTTAATGTGAGGCAGAAGGATTTACAGGGCTGAGAAACATTAGAGAATCTGGAAAGTATTTAAAAATCTCTAAAGTTTGAGGAAAAAACAAATTTGAGCAAGTAATAAATGCTTTTGTGCTCATAATCCTTTGTGAAGAGCGCCTTTGCGCACCTTTTAACCAGAAATGCATGCAATCCTGGGAGTGGTGGAAGTCACTTTCTGGGACCACAAAAAGCACACTCTAGAACAGTGATTTCACACTTGAAGCTACCTAAGGATAGCAATCAAATCCTCCGTAGAAATCAAGGGATCACACAATGGAATCATCCCCCTCTCTTGGGTCACCATCCACAATGTATTAGGGGAGGGAAGGAGGATTTGAATTCTCCTATTTAAGGCCACCAAGAGATTAAGAACTTGAGAGCACATTGTTAGGTTGGCCATAATTTCCCAAGCAATACCAACAGTGTGTGATCCGGAGCTGAAGATAGAGGGGACTCAATTGTTGGCCATCCAACAAGTTCAGTCCACCATAGTACAGAGAGGGAGACTTTGCATCGAAGCAAGCTTGGATGTAAAAAAATCCTTGCATCGGGACTTAGAACCCAAGCTCTAGGGGCCCTTTGGAAAGAGGATTAATGTTTCATACTCATTTCCTACCAGCACTCAATAAGAGGGGCTGAAAGAGCCACTGTTTGGATTATTGCAGTTGCTTGAATCTATTTAGGGCTTTTATTTTATTTTTTTTAGTTTTATTTTATATATGCATGTTATTTCTCTATCTAGTATGTTTATGATTCTAGCTTGTTCCACTAACTTTCTTGACTCCACTTATTTTTCTGCCTGTGACTAATAACTTAAGAGGGTAAACCACACCCCATAAGTTGGTTTGATTTCGTACATGCGTGCACCAAACACACTAACACAATGGGATTATCAAAATTTTGTTAGAAGCACATTTGAAACTGAAAGGGGATAACTAGAAATATTTCTTGGTAAGAAATCATTTTATAGAATCCTAAGAACCAGAACCAAACAGTATGGTCAAATGGAGTAAAAGAATTTTAAACCCTCGTCTTGGAAAAGAGAAATTTCAAGAAGAATAAATTCAGGAGGAAAATGTTAATAAAATTGCATAAGACCCACTGTATGACAACACTCATTTGTCTCGTTTTATTGAAAAATTCAAATACAAAGGTGATAAACAAGGCCTCAAAAGAAAAGAAGATAGCTCAATACATCCAATATTTGAATAGGAAAATAAAACAAAGGGTAGCAGAATAAGAAAATAGAACATCAAAAGCCCAAGAACTAGTCTAAGGAGGAGTAAGATAGTTTCAAAACTAGAAAATCCTCGGCCACCATAAACAGTATGCCTTGAACATGAAGGATTTCATAATCCTCCCTAAATCGACAGACCAATTTCCAATCCAACTGATATTCCAATTGCCAGTCCAATAGGCAGTCTGACTAGGAAAACCCTAGAAATCGACCCAGTACAACAGGAAATGTATGAATATGTAGAATCTCTGGAGCAGAAGGAACAACAGAATCAAAGTCATCTCAATATCAAACAAGGTAAACTTCAGCAAAAAAATCAAGTACAAAAGAGGAACATAACATTGAAGAAAAATTGAAGCAGGATGTCTTTGAATTATAAGTCCTTAATAAACATTTGACTCAGGAAAGGAAAGCATATAAATTTTAAAATGAAATATTAAGAACTTGGAATGACAACATCTTTCTACACTTTTATCACTGGTATAAAAATAACAAGAAGTTTAAGGGTCAAAATAAGACTCTCAAAAATAAGGTCAGAGGGCTACAAAGAAACATTCTTATAAAGAAACCAAGAGTTATGTTTGACATCAATAATAAAAGAAGTACTAGCCTAGATGTACTTGATCAGGCATCATAAATCATTCATTGAAAGGAGAGGATAGGAATAAATTTTGAATTTTTGTTGCATGAGTACATGCAAAGCCTTCAGTGTGGGAGGATGTTGAAGTCTAAGAATGTTTCTTTTTTACCACCCTTTTTGCTATCATTTTCCAAATTTTTGTCATTTTTTTTAAATGCCAGCACATTAAGATAAAATGTAAAATCCACAAGGTACTAAAACATTCATATTTAATTTCTCTATTTTTAATGAAATTGTGACAGAAGTATCTTGCAACTACCAAATTTTTTACATTTTGCAGCTAACATTTGGTTCTGTAGTAGAGTTCATTTTTCAATAGGTTGCAGTGCTCGAGAAGAGAAAATAAGACTGTCAGTAGATGAAATTTGGCTTCCTTATGGTTATCCACCCATTGGAATTACATGGCAAGCGAAAAAGAAAGAGGAATATGAAAGTCAAAGGATGGGTCAAACCAGGGGATTGTGTATCACAGTTGCACAGTGAAGATAGAGAATCAATAGAGCAAGATGCTTAGATGAAGAAATAAGAAATCTTATATGAATTTCTTATCTGATATGAAATCATAATGATACAAGTACTCTTAAGAGAAAAATCTCATAGGTATGAATTGTTCTATGATTTATCGACTTAAAACCCTTTTAAAATTGTTTTTATTTCAAGTATAAATAATGAGAGACTAAGACAGAGAACAAAGTTATGAATTGGTGGTAATTATTATTGTTATAATCCTCTTGAGCACATATTGATAATATGTTACTTTAATCTAATTTTATGTTATATCTTCAATGTGTATGTGAAGTCTTGATGGATAATTGATCCTGCACTCCAGGAAGGCCCCCTACGAGCTGTGAGATTTTCATTTCAAGTTTTGAATTAGTTTAGTTTTATGTTTTTCTCAAAATATAATTTTCATTATAGTTTCCATTTCTGGTTAATTTATCAGTGTTTCAGAGTACTCATAAAAAAAAGGAAAATTCCAAAAATAGTTAACAATTCAATGCATTTTTGGTCACTCATACTTAGCATTTTATCGTTTCATGATAGTCTTAGATAATTCATTGTAGCTTTCAAAATTTCAATTATGTTAGTCTCTAGTCATTTTCAAGTTTTTTTTATGTTAAATTGGAAATAAAATTTGGAAGTTAATACGCACACTAGTAATCTCTCTTGAGTTATATTTTCATTCTCGTTATCTCTATTTCATTTCCATTTCCTTTTAAAAGCGATTTATCTTTCATAGATTAAGATTTTTCCATTATTTTTTTTCTCATAGATGTTAGATTAAATTTGATTTGATTTAAATTTAGTTTGCATATTTCTTTTCAATACTTAGTGCATAATCATTTAATTCCACAGCAGTAGCATTAGGTTATTTTTCTATTATGTTTTGGTTTTCCAACATTTCTTTTAAGTAATGTTTGCAATATTAGATAGCTCTTTACCTTGAAAATCTCAATTTAATTAGTTTTTAATCTAGATAGAAAGAACATGTGCGTTATTGGTTTATAATTTTTAGTACATTTTATATTTGGTTTTATTAACTTTTGCAATTAGTTTTGTGCTTAGAAGAATTCCTAGCATATATAATGCACATACATTTCACAAGTACACGAACCTTGTTTGACATTTAATGAAGTAAAATAAAGACAATTAATTTACCAAACCGTAGGTAAGCTCTTGTTCTGACCTTCTAGAAAACTAAATTGGATCCATTGAACAAAAATGGCCTCATAGACGTTAATCCCTCTTGGTTTCTCATATTGATGAGTCTTCCTTCAACCGATCGAGCTTCTTCTGAAGGTCCTACTCTGATACCAATTGTTAGGAAAAATATTGAGTGGGGGGGGTGGGGGTGTTGGGGTGAATTAGTATTTTAAACTAGTCAAACATTTCTTTTCTGATTCAGATATTTGTACATGATTGCTATGAATTAAACATGTTTATGTACGCAACTGTGATGAAGACAAGTAGTGTATATCTAGTTCACTAGATTTTTCATTTAATTTATCATATTCTTAACTTGAACAAGTATATAAGTATTTCATTAAACACTAATTAAATAGTAACCATGTGTAGTAATAATAGAATAAGTCATCACACACAAGCAACACATGAAAACCAATATTTCTAGGTGGAAACCCAATGTGGGAGAAAACCAATGTTGTTGTCGTCTATGTCTTCTTCTTTTATTATAAAGAGAAATTTATTACAAAATTGTACTAGCACAGACTCATACCAGTATGTAAGCACCCACCTATAGAAGCCTACAACCTTCTCTAGTTCTCTATCTTGAAGGGAACTACAACCCCCTTATCCTCTGTAATTTGTGGAACACTTTTAAAAATATTTCAAACTGGATCCATTCCAAATATCAGACAACAATATTGAAACCAGCATTGTACCAAGTCACTTAATCACTGAACCAATTGTATCACCAAGTCAATCATAAAAATAACCTATTCAAACAACCAGAACAACTTATATAACTATATACCCATTCATCAGAATACCATACCACATATTTTTAATCACTGAAAGCATATTCTGTTACTGCAAACCCTGTCTAAATACCTGTCAAAATATATATGCTATTATTCTTACTCATACTTGTGTATGTACGTTTTTCCCCTAAAGCATACATGTGTACATATCTCGAAATATTGATAGTCGAATATGTATCATTGTACCACTGAATCAATCACCCAAATAGATAATACAACCAACATAAACCACTGAACCTGATATAAAATATCACAAAGCAGCATCATCAAAAGTGAATACTTTACTTCATAATGTATTCAGCCCAAAAGGTACTGTCAAACACAGATAATTATAAGAGATACTTCATCGACAGACACCAGCAAATATAACAGAATATAACAACCATTATCATCAACTCATACTCCAAAACCTTAGCATATGTGTGACCCTTATAAAGCAGTTATTCATATGTACGTGCCTTTCATACTTGACACCATTGTAACAATCTGTCCATACTGTGGAATTTATACGCGACTACCCAGAAGTATATATGCATATGTACACAATATTTAAGAAGAAACCTTGCATACATATATGTAATTACTGATTCATACCTTCTTTACACAACAAAACTTCAGTCAAACCCAAATCTCGGCATACACAGTAACAAACACAAGTCATAAAATTACCACCACATATCAAACCATAAGTAGATTATGTAGTCACTTCAGATATAATAGATCTAATATATCATCATATTCCTTGTGCACACTTATTTCAGATCAAACAGTTTATCAATAACCCATTACATGCACGCCAACACTTTGATCTCCATCTCCTTTTATAGATTAGGCCCTAGCCAATACCTTGGGTCAAACCCATACTAATCTTGATGGTATTCTTTGACATGATCAAATATTCATTTTTGCGCTCAATACCATGGTAAATACCCCTGGTATTTAGAATACCATGGTGCGGAAACTGTACATGAATTTTCTTCACCCTACCCATGTAATTATGCAATTTTTTTCACAGAACCTATGTATACTTCCTCAAACTTTACCTTCATCATCACTATGTCTCTCAAATGATATTTATTTTTCTGAACTCATCTGTACTCTTCATGTTGACATATTTACCAAGTAGGTTTCCATCAAGGAAAACACATTAGACATAATGCCAAAAATAATTTTTTATGGGTTCTTATAATACCAAAAGTGTCCTCAGACACACATATTTTATTATTAAGGAAAATAATAAAAAATTACACAAAATTTGTAAGATCTTACACATTATCACTCAACACCCCTGCAAGTGGATAGAAACAAGCTTCAAATAAGCTTGTGTCCTAAACTTATTTTGTTATGGATCACTTATTTCATTTACGAGTGTCCATTTACGTTTAATTATCTTGTAACAACACTCCTAACTATTTTCCAAAATTAGTTCCTAAGAAATTCAACCTTTCTAGATGTCGGATCTTTTACAAAAATTAGTTATTCTAAAATGTCTCCAATATTTAATTAAATGTTCTATATAATTGAATATTAGAAACTAAATAATTAAACTATAGTGTATGTATTTTGGATCATCTAACATTCCCCCCTATGATATAAAAGTACGTTACAATAGATACCAATCTCTTCCTGGAACATATTAAATTTGATCCTACTAAGGGGTTTTGTGAAAATATCTAAGATCTGATCTTTTCAAGGACAATATATTGGTTTGATGGTGTCCTTTGCGTGAGTGTCCTGATGTAATGATAATTTAGGTCCACCTGCTTTATTTTGTAATGGAAAACTAGAGTTTTGGAAAGCTTTGTGGCTGATTGGTTGTCGATGAATAAAGATGTGGCTTCTTCTTGAGGAATACCTAAATCCTGCAGAACTCTGCACAACCAAACAATTTCACATGTTGATTCCCATGCTGATGTATATTATGATTTTTCTGAAGAAGTGGTCATTGTAGCTTGTTTCTTGCAACTCCAAGAAACATTAGTTGAACCCATGTTCATTAAATAACCTGATGTTGATGCTCGATCATCAATACTTCCAGCAAAATATGCATATGAAAATCCACCAAGTACAAAGTTCTGAGTGTTTTTATAAAGAAGACCAAAATCTTTCGCCCCTTGGATATATTTAGGGACCTTTTTTGTTGCATTCTATTGGATTTCCCTTGGTTCATGCATAAAGAGCGATATAATACTGACTACATAAGATAAGTCTAGAGGAGTGGTTGTCAGATAGATCAAGCTTCTAATCAACTGTCTATAAGTAGTATTGTTTACCAATCCCCCGCCCTTCAAATTTTGAAAATTTTAATTTTGTTCCATTGGGGTGAGAATGGGCTAACAACCTTGCATTCCAAATCTTTGAGGATGTTCAGATGTATACTTTCTTTGAAAAATGAATTTTTTTGAGATGTTGAAATAATTCAACTCCATGATAGTAGTGAAGTAATCCCAAATCATTCATCTTAATTGCATTCTACAACTCCTTCTTTCCCTATAAAATATGATCATTATTTTTACCATTAATGATCAATTCATCCACATACATAACTATAATTAACATATTTTTACCCTGTTGACGCACATATAAAGTATCATCAAATTCACTTCGCTTAAATCTAACCTCATGAAGGTACTCATCCATTTCTGCATACCAAGATCGTGGAGCTTATTTCAATCTGTATAAAGCCTTTGACAGTTGGCATAATTTGTGTTCCTACCCTTAAATCTCAAACTTAGATGTTCAGTCATATATACTTCTTCATACAAGTATCAATTGAAGAAGGAAATTTTAAAATCCATATGATGTACTTTCCATCCTTTTTCAGTTGCTAATCCAAGTGCTAATATGATGGTGTTCCATTTTGATGTAGGTTCAAATGTTTCCTCATAGTTGATTCCTTATTTTTGTGCAAAACCCTTAGCAACAAGCCTTGCATTATACTTTTAAATGTCTCCATATGGCTTATACTTAATTATGTAAACCCAGTTGCATTTGATGGGTTTCACATTGTTAGGAAAAACAACAAGTTCCCATGTGTTGTTTTCCATCACTGCCTTGTATTCCTCAACCATTTCATTTTTCCATTCTATATGTTTTACTACCTCTTTGTATGTGGAGGGATCAGTAAAATATTTGTTATTAAGGAAAAAAATTCTTCATTTCTTTGTGAACTTCGTGTTCCTATTTTGTTTTTTTTTTTTTCATTCAGCCTAACATCCTTCAAAATTTGAATGAACCATTTAGGCAGTTGATGTTCACTTGTCTACAGATATGAATAATCACCATCATTGTAAAGTGGATTGATATAAACATATGTTCTTTGATCATCGGAAGGTTCGTGTGGTGAAGATTCACTATTAT
This sequence comes from Pinus albicaulis, assembly GCA_034641835.2. Taxonomy (NCBI): domain Eukaryota; kingdom Viridiplantae; phylum Streptophyta; class Pinopsida; order Pinales; family Pinaceae; genus Pinus; species Pinus albicaulis. The sequence continues at coordinate 1,252,308,940 of CM076584.1, forward strand.
ATGAGATACTACTAGGAGATTCAGATGAACTTCCAAAAGATCTAGATGGTTTAGATGAAGCGGGTGAGCTGGATGAACCATTTTCTAATGAAGAAAAATCAATATCATACCATTTTTGTGTACTTAGTTGATTTTAAATTCTTATTGTATTTTTATCTCCCTTAGTTTCCAATTTATTTAGAAGACTTTTTATCTTTTTGGCACTCTTTCTTTCTGTTTCATCAAATATAACATCCTTGTTGACAATAAAATTTCCATTGGACAAAATATAATATCCGTCCTTTTCATCAGAATACCCAATCAATGTACACTTCAAACTTCATGAAGAAATCTCAATTTGCTTTTGTTTTGGAACTACGGCATAACACACTGAACCAAAAACTCTAAGATGTTTGACTAGAGGTTTGAAACCAAAGAATTCTTCATATGGTGTAATTCCATCCAAAGAAGCAGTAGGAGACTTGTTCCTTAAGTATATTATTGTATGTGTTTCTTCTTATAAAGGACTTAATTTTTTTAACTTAGCATGGATATTTCCATCCCTAACAAAGTGAGACTCATTCTCTTTGATACTCCATTTTTTGTGGACTGAAGAAATTTTTAAGTTTTCTTTTGATACCTTTTCCCTACAATAAGTTTTGAATTAATTGGAAGTGAATTCCCCTCCATTATCTATCTTGAGAGTGTCAATTTTCTCTTTAACTTCATTCTCAAAAAGTTGGCGAAAAGTCGTAAAATTTTCAAATGTTTTTTTTTTTTTTTTCAAAAAATAAACTCAAGTCATTCTACTAAAATCATCAATGAAGAGTAAAAGGTATCTACAACCTCCTATAGAAGTCTATAGAGGTCCACAAATTTCATTGTGAACTAATTACAAATGCATCTTTTCATTCCATGAACCTGTTGGAAAAGTCTCTTGACTTTGTTTCTTGTAAATCCAAGCTTCACATATTGCATTTTATTTCTTAAAACTTGGGAGTCCTTTAACCATTCCCTTCTTTTGAAGTTGAGAGATACTTTCAAATTTTAAATTCCCATATCTAACATGCCACAACCTTATTGGTGAAATATTTGTACTTTTTTCTCATGCAAAACCAAAATTTTATGGAATGATTTCTCCTTTCATCCCTAGAATTTTTCTATATTCATATTGTGTCATGACTATCTTCATATTATGTTTAATGGAGTTTATTTTTACTAATCCATCATCCATAGCAACATGATGTCATGTTTGTCAAATCGTGACTAATGACAACAAGTTATTCTTGAAATTTGGTACATATCAAACATTTGAAATTAGCTTTTCTCCAATGTTAGGAAGATAAAATTTTACTACACATTTCCCACAAGGGGTTTTGTCTTGTATCATTGGCAAGAAAGATTTAATTTATATGCCATCATTGAAAAGTCCAAAAGAAGTCATGTTGAAAAGTCATATGTTGTGTTTCCCCTGTATCTAAAACAAAAGAATCTTAATAATCACTTTTAAGATATGTGGATACCTATAATGTTGTTGATTATGAACTTTGAAGTGTAGTAAGAACATATGTTGATCCATCATCTTCTTCATCATTACAAAATTGTTCCATGTGTTGTTGAAACTTTGGAATTTTTTAAATCGAAGTTTGACAATCTTCAACATAATGACCAACTCTATTACATCTTCTACAAATAACTTGATTGAAATATTTGCCTTTGTCTTGACTCTGCCCTCTGCCTCTACTTTGTCCTCTTCCTTGATTTTTTCCTCTTCCTTTACTTTGTCCTCTTCCTTGATTATTACCTCTTTCTTGATTTTTGCCTCTACCTTGAATGTTATCTCTGCCAGAAATATTCCCTTGACTGAATTTGTTCCCTCTACCTTGACTTCTACCATGACCTTGTCCTCTATGTGCTCTTTGATTTTGATTTTTGTGCCCTCTTCCTCTACCTCCAAAATTTTTAGTTGAAGATTTACTAGTCCTAGCTTCTGTAAAGAATACATCTTCCCCAATCTATTTTTGTTTTCAAAAAGTTGTCAAGTTAAGCTAGAATTTCACTTAACTCATCAAACTTTAACATTTCTAGCTTTCCAGTTACTTGTAAGGTTTCCAAGAAATGTGTATATGAAGAAGGAAAAACAACAATCAAAATAGTATTCATGAAACTATCATCCATTTCTTGAAATCCGGATTTTACTATTTCCTGCTTAATGTTCTTAAGTTTCGAAATGTATTCAAGTACATCTCTCCCTTTTGTCAATTTCTCTTGAAGCAACATCAATTGAATATCAAATTTCTTAGATTCCAGGTTGTCAATCAAATAAATATTTAAATGTTTTCCAGGAAGACCTTGCATCAGAAGCATTTTCAATGTGAACTTACATTTCATCATTAATTGAAGATCTAATTAATGTTAATGTTTTGGAATTTTTGATTTCCCATTTAGCTAGTGATTTTGCATTTGTGGGTTTGTCTGGTTTAACATCACCATCACATACATCTTTCCAAAGTTCATTGTAAAACAAAGTGCTTTCCATGTGCCTTTTCCATGTCTTGTAATTCATCGAACCTTCAAGTTTTTCAAACTCAAAAAATAAATTTACCATATTGGACTTTGTAAAAGTAAATGTATGCACCAATATGGATCATGAACCACAAAAAAAAAGAGATGGACAACACACCATAAGCAACACCACACACAAAAAACGATCTATCGGGGCTTGGAATTGACCCCCGTATAGTTGTTTGAGGAGAAAAGTGACTGAGCTTTGCACTTGGCTCTAGTCAACTTCTCTAAAATTTTACAATGAAAATTCAAAATTTGATTTACAATGCTCTTGCAATTTGATTTCTTTAATTGTAGCTAGTTAACTTTTCATACCCCTCCTTGAAGTAAAGACATTACTTCAAGTTATAATTTTATCACTCCAAAAGTACAAAAAATAATTTACACCTTATCACTCCAAATTTACAAAAAAATTACACCTTATTAATCCAAATATTACAAAAATTCACACCTTATCTCTCCACTAAAATAAAAAAAATTCAAAATATAATTACACCTTATCACTCCAAATTTACAAAAATAAATTACACCTCTATTGAAATTCCCCACATTACAAAAATGATTTCATGAAATCACTTTTTGAAATAATGATTCTCACGTTTCAATTTTTAAACTTTATATTATAAAGCCATATCTTTATGAAAATGTTTCATTGGAGAAGTAAATTAATGAAGCACGACCTTTCAACACATTTTTCTCCAAGAAAATGTTGTTCTTCACACATATTTTCTTCTTTGTAATGGCTTTATGGTGGTGACTATCCGCTGGAGTGGCGAGGGCTTACGTTGGTTCTCAAGGCACAACGGCCTTTTGAGGGCTTCTTGGCGTAGAATCAGAATGTGGGAGTGTAATAGTAAGAGTAAGATCCCACGTAGAAGTGAGCATTTACCACAAGCCTTTACCTATAATTTAAAAATCCATAAAATCCATGAACCAAAAAGATGAATATAAATATCTAATAACTTTTGTTTTCCTGCATCAAATGTGAAACAATGCTTCTTCAAACTAGCAAAAGGACCTTCCCAACGAATCCCCAAAGCCAATATAAAACAAAAAAAAAAACTATCATCTGATCTACTCAAATTTCCACAGGGGCTGAGAAAACATCTTAGAGAATGTTTCAAATGATATTCATTGTGTGTGCATACTTGTGGAGTTAATATCTAGGCGAGTACGTAGTGATATGCGCTTTGTTGATATTGGAACTTGCGCTTAACTCCAATCTAACACTGCTAAGTGGCTTGTGGCTATAGTCAAAAGGAAGTGAAGATGCTAAAATAAAATCATAATTCAAATAATGTATGAATCCATAATTTATATTCAACAATAGATATTTTAAAAAAAAAAAATTTATTTTCCTTAATAAAATTGGCAATTTTCCATACCATTCAACTACTAAACAATTTGATGGAGATTTCCAAGAGCATGTAGAGATGGAATATCCTCTTCACACCATCACCATCATTGAAGCTTTGATACCACAATAATAGCATAAGTGTCCTCATACACGCAAATTTTATTAATAAGGAAAATAAAATTACATAAAATATGCAAGAGCTTACACATGATCACTCAACACCCTTGCAAGTGGAGAGAAACAAGATTTAAATAAGATTTTTTCCTAAACTAATTTTTTTATGGATCACTTATTTCATTTACAAGTGTCAATTTACATTTAATGCTTTTGTAAAAACACTCCTAAATATTTTCCTAAATTAGTTCCTAAGAAACGATACCTTTCTAGATGTCATATCTTTTACAACAATTAGCTATTCTAAAATGTCTCCAATATTTAATTAAATATTCTAGATATTAGAATCTAAGTAATTAAACTATATTTTATGTATTTTGGATCATTTAACATCTGAAAATTTTGGAAAAATATGATTCTTTAAAATCTTGTCTTCATAACATACCTTGAGGGTTAGGTTAAGTCATAAGTAACACCTTCCACAACCCAAGATAATTTGAGAGGGTGGAAGAGAGTATTATAGAAACAACCAATTGGCCTAAGAAAGATGTTGGGGGGAATATAAGAAGAAAATCAAAGACAAAACTTTGGCTATGTTATAAGTGCTTCCCATATGTTCCTTTTGTAGTACAAAAGCCCATATAGCCAATCCATGCCCTAACCTCCACACGATGAAATAACTTCATCATACTCTATAGTCACCACCAATATTACCCAAATCTCCCACTCATGGAGCTACAATAGGATCATGTATTTCAACATGCAATAAAAACATGTGAACTGACTATCCTTGTACCCTTTTCTCTATACAATTCCCTTATATAGCACCCTGAAAACTAATGATGGGATGTACACATCCTATAATCACTATGGGAACCCTTCATAAGGGAAATCGCACTACTATTTTCTTGATCCACCTCAGAATGACCCTATAACTTAATGCCCCCAAAAACAAATAGAGGTCAATTTTGTTCAAACTTTCCTCCTGCAATAGCAATAGGTGTTTGATAAAATCAATAATGATCAATCATCCCTCACATCAAAATAATGGGAAGAAGAAATGGAAAGGTAACAAAAACCATGGATAGGGGGAAACCACCAACAATAAAATTTGAAATATGGGGGTAATCCCCCAAACCAAAATCAACCTTTAAACCAATATTTAAAAAACTCACCTAAACAAAGGAATGAAAACCAACTTCATAATAACTTCGTTTGAAAATTATGTGAGGATTGTGACCACTATACCCATCATCACATGTAGATATATAAATTTAAACATATGTAACAAGCCATATGAAACTATGCTTTAAATTCCCCTCATAATGCATCTCATCCCTAGTCTCATTGGCTCCTTTCCCCTATAAATGTTTCATGGCTAACCAATAGGAGGTAGGTTCCTCTAACTAACATCCATTATCTTTTTCCCCACCCTCATCAATACACCTAAATGATTCTACCAATTAGAATATGCACATGAATTTAATAATTGTTCACCTATAGACTTATACATTCCAATACAGTATTCCTATAGAGCCCAATCTAAATTCATTAGATTCCCTTGCATCCACATCTATTATGTCCTTGAAGACTCTACATCCTAATAGTGATTCTAACCCCAAGTTATACAAGTGACCTCTAACAAAAATCAGTCATAACCCCATTGTAAGGGTGGCTCATAGGTGGATGATTTGGCTCAATCATCCATAATCATTTTTTTGTTTGAGGTATTACAAAACCTCCCTACTCATAAGGAGGCACCAATATCTAAATTGGGCACAGTGGACACCTCTTATTACGATTTCATAAATTTTGATTAGATAATTAAAATCCATGACTACCATATTTATTCTCTTTCCAAATCCCTAAACTATTAGCAATGTTTAATTGATCATTGCATCATAGGCAAAGCTACAAAAATTGGGTTCTCTCAACCTCATAACATATTCCATTACTTTTCAATCATATGATCATATCCTTTCACAACCCATTAGGCTATACTAGAATGTATTTATTGAATTCGCAGGTAAAATTGTGTTGAAGGACATTGAGGCCATTGATGTTCCCCAAGACTATAACATTTTATGTAAACAAAATTACATGTATTCCATGAAGGAAACAACTTCCTCACTATTCCATATGATGAGCTTCCTTCATAATGGGTAGAGAGTCACCACTGACCAATTAATGCATTACAAGCCTAGGTCAACTCCTATAATAGAAATTTTTTTTAGCATTCTTTGGATCTCAGCAAGATCTCATCCCTTCCTTCATAGAAGTTGAGACAAGAATATTAAAGGATTCACTCTCCATGGGAGTTACTGTTATGAAACCAACTCACAAAATAGAAGAAAAGAGAGATCAACGATTGAGAAATCAGCCTCTTTGAGGGGGAACCTCCTTTACATTACATAAATGAACAATTCTTGGATGATACAAATGAAAAAACCTCCTTTCTATATATAGAAGTCCATAGAGTCACAATATAATCCTAGCCAACCTAAAAATAATAATGTAAGGGCACAAAAATAACAATAGTGAGCTTTTATGGGGCACAATAATAAAAATATGGGGACTAAAAGGGTACAACAATAACAATAAAGGGGCTACACTAACAAAAATAAGGGACTATACTAGTAATATATGGACCTAACATGCCCCTCTCCTTCAAAAAAGTGTTGTCCTCAATGCTTGAGAAATTATGGATTCTTCTATATAAAATTCTCATCCTCCTATGTGGAATCTTCGGTGGGTAAGTTCTTCCACTTGATGAGATACTCTGAAATTGATTGATTTTGTAACTATTGAGTTCTTATTTATGTTACTGCTTCAGGTTCCAATATGTTTTTCCTTCCTCATCAATTTCTGGAAATATTGTTTGCACTGAAATTTTTTCACCTATAACCTTCTTTAAGCATGAAAGATGGAAAACTGGGTGCACTTGGGAAGAAGCAGGAAGCTCCAATTTGTGTGCCATAGTACCAATATTTTGCAACACCTTGTAAGGACCATAGTACTTTGGAAATAATTTATTATCATTATTAACTTGCTTGAGGGACATTTGTTTGTATGGTTGTAGCTGTAAAAATATCCAGTCTCCTACATCAAAACTTCTCTTGTTGTGATGTTGATCGACCTGTCGTTTCATTCGATTTTGTGCCAAATTTAGGTTATCCTTTAGGAGTTGGATAAATTTTTGTTGATGATCGATGTGATCTACCACTGCTTGAACCTTAGAATTTTCTCTTAAAGGTGATGTGATGGACGGTGGATGATATCCATAAAGTGTCATAAATGGGGTTTTTTTTGTTGCAGTGTGAAAGGAAGTGTTATACCACCATTCAGCCAAAGGTAACCACTTAACCCATTGTGTTTGTTTATCAGATACAAAAAAATGAAGATATCCTTCCAAACATTTTTTCACTATCTCATTTTTCCCATTATATTGAGGATGATAATATGAGTTATGAGCTAGTTGAGTACCCAAACAAGAAAATAATTTCGTCCAAAAATTTCCAGTGAAAATGGGATCTTTGTCACTTACAATAATCTTTGGGTTTCCATGTAGCTTTTGAATTGTTTCCATAAATGAAATAGCAACTTTACTTGCTTTAAATGCAAAAAAGTGTGCATACTTGGTAAGCCTATCAACTACCACCATGATGACACTCTTTCCTTAAGACTTAGGTAAACTTATGATAAAATCCATTGAAACCTCCTCCCAACATTGACTTGGATTGGATAAAGGTTGGACCAAACCCAGGGTCTTAATTGTCTCAACTTTATTTTGCTTGCAAACCAAACATTTCGCCACAAAGTTTTGAATATCAGATTTAAGGTCATCCCAAAAAATTATTTTTTCACCCTATGGTAGGTTTTTAAAAATTCTGAGTGTCCTCCTAAGGGAGAGGTGTGCAATTCCAAAATAATATTTTGTTTTAATTGGGAATTCTTACAAAGATACCATAAGGAATAATCTTTCCAACTAAATGTATCAGATGTATTGGGATATTACTGCAAATTTTGAATGAGTGTCCACACTTTTTCATCATTCTTCCATTCCTCCCTTGCTTCGGCTATCCAACCTGGTTGGATAGTAGAAATGGCACAAAACGATGCTTCTACCTCCTCATCCTTTCTTGAGAGTGCATCTGCAACAACATTTATCTTTCCTTTTTTGTAGATGATTTCAAAGTAATAACCCAACATCTTTGTGACCCATTTTTACTTCTCTTTTGAAGATATACTTTGTTCCAAAAATTATTTAAGACTATCATTTTTTACCTTGAAGTGTCTTCCCATTAGGTAAGGACGTCATTTCATTAGTGCATGTAGTATTTCCAACATTTCCTTCTCATAAATATCTTTCTGTAAATACTTTCCTTAGATTGGACGACTTTCAAAATCAATCGGTCTTCCTTCTTGCATTAAAACGACACCAATTCCATTTCCTAAGGCATCACATTCCACAATAAAGGTTTTTGTGAATTCTGGCATAGCTAAGACTGTTTCTTGGCGCATTGCCTCTTTAAGATGTTCAAAGGCCTTAGTTGCTTCAGGAATCCATGAAAATGCATAATTCTTTAGTAATGTTGCTACAGGTGCTGCTAATCTCCCATAATTCTTAACAAAATTGTGATAATACCCTATTAACCCGAGAAATCCTCACAACTTCTTTATGGTTGTGAGGAATTTCCATTCATTAATGCCTTTAATTTTGTTAGGGTATACCTTAACACCCTCCTCAGATAAAATATGACCCATATATTCCACCTCTTGTACTCCAAAGAAACATTTGGAGGTTTTTGCATATAATTGTTTCTCCTCCAATAGTTTGAGCACCCTATCAACATGTTGAACATGATCCTTCCAATACCTATTGTAGGTTAATATATCATCAAAAAACTAACACAATTTTTTTAGGGAAAGGTTTGAAAATGAAATTCATCAACCCTTGAAATGTAGATGGTCCATTGGTATGGCCAAAAGGCATGACCAAAAATTGATAATAACCCTCATGAGTTCAAAATGTTGTTTTCAAAATATCTTCAGTCTTCATTATTATTTGATCATATCTTGAACAGAGATCCAACTTGGTAAAATAAATTGCTCCATGTAATTCATCCAATAATTCATCAATCAGAGGAATGGGAAATTTATCTTTAATAGTGAGCTTATTTAGCTACCTATAATCTGAACACATGTGCCATGATCCATCCTTCTTGTGCACCAATATTACTGGAGAAGAGAAAGAAATTTGGCTAGCTTGAATTATACCAACCTCTAATATTTGTGCAATCATACATTCAATTTCGCTCTTTTGGACATAAGGATATTTGTAAGGCCTGGTGATTGGAGGAACACTTCCTGGAATTAAATGAATAGCATGATCATGATCACAAATAGGTGGGAGTCCTTTGGGAGTTTCAAACACCTTGGAATTATTTTCCAAAACTTTTTGGAGATTTGGCGATATAAATGATTTTGATGTTGGAACTTCTAGTGAGCATAATTGTGTAGTTACACCTCATTGTTATTTCTTTAGAAGCTTTGTCATGACATTAGATCTTATTATATTTCTTAGCTTCCATGCAATACCCTGTAATTCAACTTACTTTCCTTCTGAAAAAAAAATTCAAGAAAAGTTCTTGAAAATTAAAAGCTATTGTCCCCAAAGATTGTTACCATTGTACTCAAAGTACAACATCAGCACCTCCCATTGGAATGGAAAGCATTGGACTATTCAATCCATATTCCCCCATGGTTAGCTTGATATTATGGCACTTTCCAAAAAAATTTATAGTTCCTCCATTTGTAACCATCACTTGACACTCTAGTGTTGGGTATAGGAAGAAATTCAATTCCTTAGCTACCTTACAAAGAATAAAATTATGGGCACTACCTGAATCAATCAACACTATTAATTTTTTCTTCTTGATATGTCCTTCTATCTTGAGAGTTTGAGGAGTGGTAATTCCTTCCAATGCATTATAGGATATGGTCGAACTCATTTCTTCTGTCTCTAGGGTTATTTCTTGGTGTATATCCTCTTGTTTTGAAGTTTATTGTTCATTTTCTTCCTCCTCTTCACAATCTATGTTAAATAATTCCTTCTCAGCACACTTATGACCTTTAGTGTATTTTCTATCACAATTGCAGCAAAGCGGTTTTTCTAATTTTCTTCCAATTGTTGTGGTGTCAACCTTGTAGGTTGTGGAAGTCTAGGTGTAGAAACACTTCCATATTTATATATGTGAGTGGTAGGCTTCCTTGTCGCCATAATTTTACTTTAAATTTTTCTTGCCAACCTAAATGCCTTCCCCAATCAACCAGGTTCCCAAAGGCGAACCTCATGTTGTATGTTATACTTTAAAGTCCCTATGAAGACATCAATCATGTGTTCCTCTGGAATACCAGTTACCCTTATATTAAATTTTTGGAAGTGTTAGGATATTCTGACACATAGGAAATAGTTAAGAATAACTAAGTCTAGTGTAGAGTTAGGTAAAGTGTTTTTCTTTACCATGTAAATTTGTAACTTATAATCTAATGGTCATTATTTGTAGTCATCTAACGGTTGTCTCTCACCTCGGTATTAACGACACTTGATCCATGGCTTAACACACGATTGGTCCATGATCTTTATTTAAAGAGAATGGAGGGTCATTTTTCCGGTAACCGTTTATGAGAGAAACATATGTAACTTTTCTTTTTATATTAATAAATTGCCTAAAGTGGCCGTGTTGGCTCAGGCCGTGGACTGTTTCCCTCTTTGAGGGTTTTAACCACGTGATTACACTAGTGTATTGATTTGTGATTTGTTTGTGAGTGATGACCTTTGGTTCTTGATCTGCGGAACTTACCCTGTAAATTCCTACATGGTATCAAAGCTATTTTGAGGGTCGCATCCATTGTTGATCAAAATCCGAAGCTGGTTTGACTGCATGCGAATGTCGTTTTGTAAATCTACTATTTCTGAACATTTTTGGGCTTGGAGAACTACTTTGCGGAGTGTCTGTTACACTGAGGAACGCCTTTCGTTTCTTGCAAAAAGGTTTCTGGCTGCCCAAGTTATGACAGTTTAGATCTGGAGGTATAAAGCATCTTTTTTGCAGTTATATTTGTTAATAGTTCTGCTTATTTCGGTTCCCTTTTTTATTTTCGGTTTTAGGTTTTATTTATTTGCCGGATCTATACCCTCTTCTCTGTGTATGCTCTTTGTTGTGCACTGCGTGCGATCTAGGCAAATCAGAAACAGCTTAAAGGGATTTTTTTTGCTATGTATGCTCTTTCCCCGTGTCTTGGTGCGATCTCGGGAATCAGAAATAGTGAAAAATGATAGTTGTCGATAAGGCTAACCGAAAATCTAACATTCTGTCGTAAGGCTTTGCAATTTGTTTTTTTTGGCTCAATTTTGTGTTTTTTGTGCAGGAAAAGGCACGCACACCGAAGAGTAAAAAAAAAACCAAAAAAAAAAAAATAAACCCCCCTTCCTCCTTTCAAACAATAATGTGATCCTTTTACTATCTCACTGGTGAGGGGTTAGTTTATGAGAATAGAGGTCTTGGTTTCAAGTCTCCTCTCAAGCTTTTTGTAAAAAGTTTTTGTTCAAGCATGACTTTTTTTTAAAAGTTACACTTTATCCTGCCTCAGAATCATTCAAAAGATTTCAAATCGTTTTTTCAAAAGGCATAACTTCTTCATCCGAAAGCCATTTTTGGAGCTGTTTTTTTGAAATGGCCTAATTTTTCGAGATCTTTCCATTGGAGCAGTTAGTTTTAGCTTCAGTTAAAAAAATAAAATGGAAAGTGCATGCCCAATTATTCTTAACAGCACCAATTATTTCCAATGGCTACTTCACATGGTAGATATACTTAGAAGTAAAGGGCTTTATAGAATAGCCACAGGGCTAGAAACTAAACCTTCTAATGATGATAAAGTTTCTAAATGGGAAAATAAACAAGATCAAGCACGAGGGTTGATAGGAATGTCCATTGCTCAAGATCTTCAATTTCATATCCTTGACATTGACACCCCTGATGAAGCCCTGGAAAAGCTAAAAACTGTTTTTGGCATTCAAAATCAAATCAGGGCCCACCAGCTTGAAAATGAGTTGCTTACTTTGGACCCCAATAATTTCTCCTCCATTGAAGATTTTTTGTCCAAATTCAATACCATTCGAATTCTTTTAGAAGGTTGTAAGATCAAAAAGGAAGATGGTAGCCTCATTTATTGCATTCTTGCTAAGCTTGGCCCTGCATACTCTGTATTTTTTTCTACCTTCCATTCCACTAGAGAAGCCATCATCTCTTCAGGAACCGCCTACAAGAACCCCTCTTTTGATGCCTTTTGCGATTCTTTGATAAGAGGACAAAAAAAACTCTTACACCTTGGTCTTATCACTTCTAGAAATGCTTCTAAGAAAGCCTTAGCAGCCCAACAACAATCATATCAAAAGAATCCCAAGAAGCGGTATCCTAAAAAGTATGGTCCGAAACCAAACAAGGGTCCTAAGCAATTTCAGCCACAAACTGAAAAAGCAACTCACCAAAATGATAAGGCATATAAAAACAAAGGAAAGAAGACAGATAGACATTGCAACTTTTGCAATCGTGATGGCCATTTAGAGTCCAAATGTTTTAAAAATATGGAAGCCTTAGAAGCAGCAATGAAGAAGCACAACATCAATTTGGAGCACTCTTCACCTTCATCTTCAGGCATGGCACTTTCTGCTTGTGGTTGTCAAGCATCAAGATCTGGTTATGAATTAAATGTATCTTCTTCTTCTCCTTCTCATGAGTGGCTCATTGATTCTGGAGCTTCTTACCACATGGCTAAAAATAAATCCATGTTTTCTTCTTTAAATGATTGTAACACCAAGCATATTTATGTTGGTGATGATAGATCTCTTAGTGTTGTAGGATTTGGAACCATTCATCTAGATAATGGTCAGTTTAATGATGTACTATGTGTTCCTACCTTGTCATGCAACCTTCTATCTGTTTATCAGATAACTCATTCAGGTGAAGGGAAAATAGTAGAATTATCACCTCATGATGTTGTAATCAAGGACCTCAAAGATCCTAAACATATTTTAGCTACTGGCATTGCTGATGATTCCACAAGGTTGTATAAGTTTGAAAACTTTGGGTCATCCTCTCTTCCCTCCGTTTTTGTTGCTCATAATGATGATGTGAGCAAACTTTGGCATGAGCGATTTGGTCACTTAAACTATCGCTCTCTTCAAACTCTATGTAAGGAAAATATGGTGACGGGCCTTCCTATGGTATCTTGTCGAGATGGTGTTTGCTCCGAATGTGTACTCGGAAAACATCATCGGGATAGTTTTGACAAACGTGCCTCTTGGCATGCTTCAACCCCTTTGCAGCTTGTGCACAGTGATTTATGTGGTCCACTTCCTGTTGTTTCTTTCTCTGGTTGCAAGTACTTCTTAACTTTCATTGATGATTTTTCTAGATGCACTTGGGTATACTTCTTAAAACTCAAGAGTGAAGTTTTTAACATGTTCTTGGCCTTTAAGGCCTTTGTTGAGAAACAATCTGGACATCAAATTCTTAAGTTAAGATCATACAATGGAGGAGAATATGTTAACAACAAATTTATCAACTTCTGCACTGAGCATGGCATTCAATTGCAACATACTGTTCCATATACTCCACAACAAAATGGTGTAGCTGAAAGGAAGAATCGCACCTTAAAAGAAATGGCTAATTGTATGCTTCAATTTAAAGGACTTGGCCTCAATTTTTGGGCAGAAGCCATTAACTGTGCAAATTACATAGTAAATCGCACTCCTACTAAGGTTTTAAATAATATAACTCTAGAAGAAGCTTGGAGCTCAATCAAACCAGATGTAAGTCACTTTCGTGTTTTTGGAAGTGATGCTTGGGCCCATATTCCAGATGCGAAACATAAAGCCTTAGAACCTAAGAGTGAAAAATGTATTTTTGTTGGATATTCTAAAGATGTCAAAGGATATAGAATTCTTCAACCGAAATAAAAAAATATAATCATTAGAAGAGATGTAAAGTTTGTTGAAAATATATCGGCCTGCGAGCCTAGTTCGGCGGGTGTGCCACCTTTGGCCTGCGAGCCTGATTCGGCATATGTGCCACCTCTCTCTCTCTCTCTCTCTCTCTTCTATTTTTAATAGCATTCCTTCTAGTTCAGATTTTGACAGCGAGGATGACAATCCTCCTCCAGCTCGTGAAATTGTTCCTTATACTCCACCGCTTCCAAGATGGGTCCGCTCTACTCGGGATGCAGCAGGTTCTCTTGCAAATGACCCTGCCGATTGACGACGTACACGTTCTCAGTTCGAAAGAGCCTTTTCCTTATTAGCTCAAGTTCCAGAAAAACTTGATCTAGAAACCTTTGAAGAAGCCTCCGGTCATCCAGATTGGGATGAAGCTATGAATGAAGAGTATCGTTCCTTATTGGCAAACAATACTTGGGATCTTGTTCCTCTTCCAAAAGGAAGAAAACTTGTCAGATGCAGATGGGTTTACAAAACCAAGTTTGGACCAGATGGAAAAGTGGATAGACATAAAGCTCGTCTTGTTGCTAAAGTATTTTCACAAGTTGAAGGCATTGACTATACTGAAACCTTCTCCCCTGTTGCCAAAATGAATTCTATCCGCCTTGTTCTTTCCCTTGCTACCTCCTTTAAATGGGAAGTCCATCAGATGGATGTTAAATCCGCCTTCTTACATGGAGATTTTCATGAAGAAATCTACATGGAACAACCCCCTGGCTTTATCCAAAAAGACTCCAGCCTTGTTTGTCACCTTAGGAAGTCTCTCTATGGTCTCAAACAAGCTCCTCAGGCTTGGTATGCCAAAATGGATAGATTTCTCTTAGATAATGGATTTTCTAGGTGTCATTCTGACAACACTGTCTACACCAAGAAAGTGGGTAATTCCTTCACCATCCTTGTTCTTTATGTTTATGATCTTATCCTTACTGGTAGTGATCCAAACCATATAAACCATGTGAATTCTAGCCTCAAAAACAAGTTTCAAATGATAGACTTAGGACACTTGCATTATTTCCTTGGTCTTCAAGTCTTGCAATCCAAGGAAGGAATTACCCTCTCTCAGTCCAAGTATGCCTGTGATCTTCTACACCACTTTCACATGGAAGACTGTAAGCCTACCCCTTCTCCCTTTTAGTCAGGAGTCAAGCTTTCAGTCAACTGTACTACCCCTTAAGTTGATGCTACCTTATACCATCAACTTGTTGGTAAACTTTTGTATCTGACCCATACCCATCCTAACCTTTCCTTTGCCGTTGGTCTTGTCGCTCGATTTATGCACCAACCTCATGAAAGTCACTGGAAAGCAGCTAAAATAGTACTTCGATATATTCAAGGTACAACTCAGTTTGGGATTCATTACAGTGTACGAGCATCTCCCTTTTTGATTGGTTTCACTGATTCTGATTGGGATGGTGACCCTGATGATTGGAAGTCCACTACAGGATATGTATTCACTCTTGGTTCAGGACCTATTACTTGGTCTTGTAAGAAACAAATTTCCATCTCCCTTTCTTCAGCAGAAGTAGAGTATCATGGTGCAATTGAAGCCATCAAGGAAGCCATGTGGCTTCGTCAGATCCTATTTGAATTTGGTCTTCATTAACACCATCCAACTACACTTTGGTGTGATAATTAGAGTGCCATTTAGCTATGTAAAGATCCAGTTTAGCATCAGTGTATGAAACACATTGAAATCCACATACACTTCATCAGAAATCTCATTCATGATCGTGTTCTTGAAGTGCAGTATTGTCCGACCAATGATCAAGTAGCCGATATCTTTACGAAGGCTCTCACAGAAGCGAAGTTTACCAAACTTCGATCCATGCTTGGAGTTCAAGACAGTTGTCATTAAGGGTGGATAGGCTCTAATTCCTCCTTCATTCTCCTATTGTGTCACTTTTGTAAATTCTTCAATCCTATCCCATTTTGTTCTTAAGGGGGGATGTTAGGATATTTCGACACATAGGAAATAGGCTCCTTTTGTGTCACCTTTGTAAATCCTTCAATCCTATCCCAAGTTGTTCTTAAAGGGGGATGTTAGGATATTCCGACACATAGGAAATAGTTAAGAATAACTTAGTCTAGTGTAGAGTTAGGTAAAGTGTGTTTCTTTACCATGTACATTTGTAACTTATAATCTGACGGTCACGATTTGTAGTGATCCGATGGTTATCTCTCACCTCGGTATTAACGACACTTGATCCATGGCTTAACACCCGATTGGTCCATGATCTCTATTTAAAGAGCATGGAGGGTCATTTGTCCAGTAACCGTTTATGAGAGAAACATATGTAACTTTTCTTTTTATATTAATAAATTTCTTGAAGTGGCCGTGTTGGCTCATGCCATGGACTATTTCCCTCTTAGAGGGTTTTAACCATGTGATTATACTGGTGTACTAATTTGTGATCTGTTTGTGAGCGGTGACCTTTGATTCTTGATCTAAGGAACTTACCCTATAAATTCCTATAGGAATTCCTCAATGTGCTCCACCATTGAACCCTTTTGTTTGAGATCTATCAATTGGCTAAAGAAGGTGTTGCTCTTTTTATCCTCATAATGTGCTATCATTTCCTTCGTAAAAATTTACCAAGTGATAATTTTTTTACGAGAGAAAAGTCATCGATACCATAAAAATATATTTTGTTCTAAATATAAAGTTGTAATGTGTACCTTTTGTGTGTTTTTCACATTATGGAGATCAAAATACTGCTCCATCTATAGTATCCATGTTACGGGATCCTTGCCATCAAACTTCCTCATATCGATATTTGGAATATGGTGGGTCTTGAATCCAACATTAGAGTTTAGGAAATCATGATTAAATTTTATTTTTTTCTCGTTACAAGTTTCCTCTACTACCTTTTCGCAATTAGGAATCATTTCTTGTATCAAATTTTTAAAACCTTCCTTCAAACCTTCTATGTCTTCTTTTAGAGCATTCTGCATGTCTTCCATGTTGCCTTTCATTTTTTCATCGATACAATCCATCTTAGCTTCCATGCCATTCTTAAAACCATCCATCTTAAATTCCACGTCTTTCTTCAACCCATCCATCTTATATTCTATGCCTTTCTTCAAACCATCCATCTTAGCTTCCATTTCATTTTTTATTACTCTTTGCAACAGCGAAATTTGTTGCACTTTTTCCTTTTCATGAGTCATAGTAGAGCCTTCTGAGGGCTTAATGGGTGTTGAATTATTTTTAGGGGCCATTTTAGAACCCAATACTAATATCTATGCTTCAATATTCCCTTGGAATGACTTCAAACTAATTTTTCAAACAAGACTTATGCAATTTAAAAAAAAGAATACACATTGTTTTCTTGTTTTTGAGAAGCTCGATATTGAAACTTATGTATCTCTGTAATTTCGTATCCCCAATCTTCTATCTTCAGTCCTTTACAAGCCCTATAAATATAAATTCCAATGCCACATGTACAACCTGATTTGGATTCTTTAAGAGAAAGTTATGCCCAATATCCCACGATGACCTAATTATGGACTGGTTCAGTAGAGCGAACTTGTATGACATACCATGTGTCACTACTTCCTCCTTCGGCTCTTAAATCGATACATGGGAAACTAAAATAAGTGTAATTTTAGCCACTTTTTACAAAATTCCAATCCGATGCTGAGAGAGAGAGTTATGATTATTTTCTCAAGGTCACCTCTTGGAGATGATTTGCGGGAGCCTGAAAAAACTTTAACTTCCACAGATCATATCTCTGAAACTGTTATGAACCAATATCTAAAAATATTACATGAAGTTCCTTAGGATTTATTTGCAAATGGGTTATTTTTTTAGCTTCTTAACCTTCGTAGAAAAAGATTTATATCAAAAATACCAAGATGAAATGTTTGAAGCAACGAAATCCTATAATCCAAAGCTATGATACCAAATATTATGAAACCAACTCAAAAAATAGAAGAAAATATAGATCAATGACTAATAAATCAGCCTCTTCGAGGGGGAAACCTCCTTTACATTACATAAATGAAAAATTCTTGGATGATACAAATGACAAAACCTCCTTTCTATGTATAGGATTCCATGGGGTCATAATATAATCCTAGCCTACCTAATAAAAATAATGTGAGGGCACAACAATAACAATATTGGGACTACAGGAGTACAACAATAATAATAAGGAGGCTACACTAACAACAATAAGGGACACACTAGTAATATATGTTGGGAAAAATACTAAGAGGGGTGAATCAATATTTAGAGCTGACTGAAAACTTTTTACTTTTTCTTTCTCTTAAAACCATATGCTACTTTACTGAACCAAACTCACGAATACACGCAGATATCCTTAATAAAACTTGCGTATGTCCAGAGATCTTATTATGCATTTAATTATTTACTTAGATCATTGCATCATTCATTCATCAGATGTTTATTAAGTAGTAAACATGTGCAGTAATAACAGAATAAACCGTCACACATAAGCAACACACATGAACACCAGTATTTAAGGTGGAAACCCAATTCGGGAGAAAACCACCGCTGTTGTCGTCTCTGTCTTCAATATTTATTATAAAGAAAACTTCTTACAATTTTGTACTGGTGCAGACTCATACCAGCACGCAGGGACCCACCTGCAGAAGGCTGCAACCTTCTCTCGTTCTCCAGCCACTACTGGAAGGGAGCTCCAACCCCCTCACTGAAGGCTTCGACCCTCAACATCACCATGGACCACGTTTCATAAATTTTCATACTGGATCCAACAACTTCCACAAAACATACCTTGTAGGCCACTTTTCATCAGATTTTCAGACTGGACCCACTCCATACATCAAACTGAAATTTATAACTCCATCAACCAATCAACCAACAACTTGATCTTCAATCAACATAATCAACATCATATTCAACATTCAAACAACCCAGAACTGTATGAATACATCATTGACAGATAGCAGTAAAACAACAAAACAAATCAAACATTTCATTCCACACACTTCAGCAAAACCCTAGATTCCATACGCGCTTTTACTTCACTGAACCTGCGTATATACGCGATTTCACAGAGACAAACCTGCGTATACGCTCTTTTGCTGAAACGAACTTGCGTATATACACACTTTTGCTGAGATGAACATGCGTATAGATCTGTAACTTTTCAGAACTATGCAGCTCTTCAGAACAGATAACTCATATTTCACCCTCTACTTCAGCAAAGATTCACCAGATCACAGATCTAAACATTCCATAAACAGATCTAGAAAATACATAGTCATTTCAGATCTAGAGATCCCTTTTCATCATTTTCTTCATAGGTACATTATTAATTCAGATCAATCAATAAACTGTTACCCATGCAGAAATACTTCAGAGTGAAGTATTCATTAAAACCCAGACTTCAGAATAGATATGCAGATACAAACTCAACCCTGAACAGACATTGATTCAAATAGCATACGCTACTTTGCTTTACTGAAGCCGCGTACATACGCGCTTTCCTACACATCAACCCGCGTATACTTCTGTGTATTTTATTCTTCAAAAACCCTAACTTCCATACGCGCCTTCCATGAAGCAAACCCGCGTATATACGCGCTTTTACCGAGACAAACTAGCGTATAGATTCGGAAAAGATAAACTTTGCAGAATAGACCAGATCTATAAACTTATCCAGATTTCTTCAATTTCTTCATCAGACTTGCGCCAGGTCTTCATCACTTCTTTTGCAGATCATCCTAGAGATTCATCATTTCTAGATCTAGAGATCTTGAACCTTCATCATATCCATAGGTGCATCATAGATTCAGATCTAACAATTAAGACCAGAGTTCATCCATGCAGATATTCCTTAGAGAGATTTATTCATTAACAACCCTTACACATGCACACCTTGCACTATGATCCTCTTCTCCTTATATAGTTTTAGCCTTTATCAATACCATGAGTCAAAACCACTTAACCGCTGATGGTATTCCTGGATGGGATCAAATAGATAATCCAACACTCAATATTGTGGGCCAATACCATGGTCATGTCCCCTAGTTTTGTAAATTTAGAGTGCAAATAGGCGTACGCTACTTGGTACGTAATTTTACGCGTACATACGCTACTTTTCCTTTACAAACCCGCGTATGCTTTGTGACATATCTTATTTATCATTTCTCTGGCACTTACTGGAATTATTTTCTCTGTCACATCTAAACTAATCTGTAGCTACATCATCCTTACATATTTAACACATAGGTTGCTTATCATAGGCAACTCATCAAGTAGGTTTCCATCAAGGACAAATTCATCAAGTAGGTTGCCATCAAGGACAACACATTGCATCATATTGCCAACAATCTCCCCCTTTGGACTTGATGGCAACCATGATGGTGTTTGATCACTACAACAGATAGATACATTGATTATAACCATTATTCAAACACCATGATACTCTTCCCCTTTGACATCAAGGGAAAAGGGCGGATCAAAACCAAACAAGGTTTTTCTTCTCTTGTAGAAAGAAGAGCTCTATGGATCATAGTGCACTGAAGTTACCATGCTTGCTCCCCCTGAGTTCATGCTGAATCTTCAAACATATTTTTCAATGAAGTACATGACTCTATGACCTTTCCTATCACCAAGGACTCATACTTACATCAATGATCCAACCAGGTGGATTTACATATGTGACTCAAGTACCCAACCAAGTGGGTTTACACATTTTGACTCAATTACCCAACCAAGTGGGTTTACAAATTTGAAGAAGTCCTTACATGACTGAATATAACAATTTACATCATAGGTATAACCTTTTCATCAAAATATAGAAATAAATTATACAATCAAGACCAAAGAATCTCAAGCATGAGATCAGACCACAACAAATAATTAGAATGCCAACAATGCATCCTTTCCATATGACCAAAGCTCCCCCTTAGCTTGTGCATCCTGAACACTTTCAACAACAAATCATCAAGGCATCTTCATCAAATATCAGAGAATGAAACAGAAATATGAGAGCTGAAACATCACCAGAGATACCCAACAGCACCACAGCTGTGCTGAAGAATGCTGACCAAAAAATTTTTCGTCAGCAAACACGCATACATGGTTTTCTATGTATAAACGCGCGTATATACGCGACTGTCCTCCAGGAAATCCGTGTATCCAAGTTAATCTTCTATATTTAAGTAGATATGATCTTCTGCATGGAAAAGACTACTCCCAGCTTTTGTCTGAGATATTCGAACGCTTCCCTAGGTAGAGGTTTGGTAAATATATCAGCAACTTGTTCTTTGGATGGAACATACTCCAACTTCACCTTTTGTTCAAGCACTTGTTCACGTAAGAAGTGATACTTGATGGGAATGTGCTTGGTCTTGGAATGCATAACAAGATTCTTTGATATACTGATGGCACTTGTATTATCACACATAATGGAGATAGGAGGTGAACATTTGATTTGAATGTCTTGTAAGGTTTGCATCATCCAAAGAAGTTGAGTGCAACATGATGCGGCAACCACATATTCTACTTCTGCTGTAGATAAGGCAATAGAGCTTTGCTTCTTGCTGAACCAAGATACTAACTGGGGCCCCATATAGAATGCACCACCACTAGTGCTTTTCCGATCATCAACATTTCCAGCCCAATCTGCATCAGTGTAAGCATGAAGAGTAAGATCAGCATTC
Organism: Pinus albicaulis; assembly: GCA_034641835.2. Taxonomy (NCBI): domain Eukaryota; kingdom Viridiplantae; phylum Streptophyta; class Pinopsida; order Pinales; family Pinaceae; genus Pinus; species Pinus albicaulis. Next base: position 1,252,330,668 of record CM076584.1, read on the forward strand.
TTTGTATACCATAGTCCAAAGTCTTGAGTTCCTTGTAGATATTTTAATATTCTTTTGACAGCCTGGAGGTGAGACTCTTTTGGATTAGCTTGGAATCGTCCAACAATCCCAACTGCATGCATAATGTCTGGTCTTGTCCCAGTGAGATAAAGTAGACTTCCTATCATAGATCTGTATTCTGGTTGATTCACCGTGGGAGAATCATCATGAGAGCTGAGATTACATCCGGTTATCATTGGTGTACTTACAGGTTTGCACTCTTCCATGCCATACTTCTTCAGAATTTTCTTAAGATATTTTGCTTGTGATAAGAATATGCCATCTGTTGCTTGTTGCACTTGCAAGCCAAGAAAGAATGTTAGTTCCCCAAGTAAATACATTTCAAATTCTTGTTGCATATCAGAAGAAAAATTCTGACTCATAGACTCTTCATTACTTCCAAAAATGATATCATCAACATATACAACCACAATCAATAGTTTGTTATTTTCAGTTTTTGTGTATAAGTTGCTATCAGCAGACCCCTTTGAAAATCCTTGTTGATGAAGATATTTGTCAAGACGATAGTACCATGCCCTTGGAGCTTGTTTGAGACCATATAGAGCTTTTTTAAGTCTACAAACAAGTTTTTCATCATTTCCCAAAATGAATCCTTCTGGTTGGATCCCACAAGAGTCCTTCTTGTTTGTACACCTGATCCCTTATCTCCCAAAATTTGAGATTCTGGATGATTCCTTTGAACATATCTGGATGGAGCTTTTTCAGATAAATCATCTTCAGGTTCTTCATTGGGTTCACTGTCTATATCATTGTTATTTGATGTAAAAGGACATAAGTCACCATCGTCTTCATTTTTTGTTTGTTTTTCTTCTTTTGGGGCTGCAGGAGACTCATCAATAACAACATCAATACATTCAACAATCTTCCGAAGTCTTTTATTGTAACATTTATATGCTCTACTCGTAGAGGAGTAACCAAGAAGTATTCCTTCATTTGCTCTAGGTTCAAACTTGCCAAGTTTTTCATCATTATTTTTGATAAAGCATTTACTTCCAAAAACTCTAAAATGCTTCACAGAGGGAGAATTACCATACCAGAGTTCATATGGAGTTTTTTCACTATTTACCCGAACATGTGCCTTGTTAAGAATATTTGCTGCTGTGTGAGCTGCTTCTCCCCAAAAAGTGTCAGGTGTTCCGGAATCATCAAGCATAGCTCTAGCCATTTGTTGAATCGTTCTATTCATTCTTTCTGCTACGCCATTTTGTTGTGGAGTGCTTGCTACAGAAAACTGTCTTTTTATGCCATGTTGTTCACAAAATTCAAAGAATTCATTTGATGTATATTCTCCTCCTCGATCAGATCTAAGACACTTGATTTTTAGATCTAATTCATTTTCAACCAGCGCTTTGAAGATCTGAAAATTTTCAAATGCTTCATCTTTGTGTTTGATCAACCGAATCCAACACATTCTAGAGAAATCATCAATGAATAAGATATAGTATTCTTCACCACATGGTGACTTTTTCCTCATAGGTCCACATATGTCAGTATGAATGAGTTCAAGAGGCTTACTTGACGATCCTTCCTTGGCATTGAATTGCACTCTGGTTTGCTTACCGAATTGACAGGATTTGCATATGATACTTTTAGGTAGAGTAATATTAGGAAGACCACGAACAACATTAAGTCTGCTTGATTTGTTGATTTGAGAGAAGCTTAGATGCCCCAACCTTCTATGCCATAGCCAGTTTTATGAAGATTTACTCAAGTAACATTGATCTTTGCAATTCTTCAATACATACAGGTTGCTTGGAGTTCTTTTTCCTTTTATAATTGTTTTACCTGTATCAAGATCACGAACCACACATTCTTTTGAACTAAAGACAACTTCAGTTCCTTGATCACACATTTGACTTACACTTAACAAATTATGCCTTAATCCATCCACATACATGACATCATTAGCCTTCACCTTTTCTTTTAGAAACACATACCCTTTTCCTTTAATTACAACAGGAGTATCATTTCCAAAAGTAACTTTCTTTTCCTTTTCTAGAGCACTATATGCACGAAGTTTGTGTTTATCACCTGTCATGTGTCTCGAGCATCCACTATCAATGTACCATTGATTTTCTTCACCTTCCGCAAATAACGCTATGCCACAATTTTCAACCTGTGATTCCTTCTTTTTCCATATTTTGGATCTTGAAGGAAGATGCTCTTTTGGCTGAACTTTGCTCCTGCATTCAGATTCTTCATGCCCATAGTTATTGCAATAAGCACATTCAACTTCATTTAGAAGAGGAGAAAAGTTGTTATAGGTATTCTTCTTTGTTTCAATATCAACCCTTTTCTTTCTTGCTTCTCTTGCCATGATGGTTTTATATGCAACACATTGAACAGCTTTATGGGAAAAATTGTGACATGAGAAACATTGTCCATTGAAGAAGAAATTTATGCGATCATGAAATCTTCTACTTGAATTTACCTGTTGATTGGGGCTTCTTTGAAAGATATTCCTGTTAGTGTTCCTTGCATTAAGATGATCATGCTTTACCTGTAAAGATTCTTTATTTCCTTGCTGAGTAGCAGAATTTTGTAAACCAGCTGTAGCTGCTTTTAGATAATTTGGTGCTGAAGCTTGAGAAGATTCTCCAATATATCCAAGACCTATCTTTATAAGAGGAGAACGTTGTACCTTGATAATCTCATCTAAGGTTTCAGATCCTTTAGCAAATCTAAAATTCAGAGTCTTTACTTTCTCAAATTCTTTTCTTACACTTACCACTTCACATTCTAATTTCTCATTGTGTTTCTTTGCTTCTTCAACCTGCTTTTCCAGAGTCTCGATGGTTATTTTCCTTTCTTCTAAGAGAATTTTACATTCTTCTAAGAGAATTTTGCTTTCTTCTAAGCGTATTTTGAGTTGGTTGTTCTCTTCAAGAAAATCATTGTCCTCTAGAGCATCCACAAAAGTATCCTTTTCTTCTTTAGATTCAAATGCCATGAGAAGTCTAAGATCTTGTTCACATTCTTCCTCACTATCAGATACCCCATCACTGTCATCATGAGTATAGTAACTTCTTCTAGTGCTAGACCGGTTCTTATTTCTAGCTACTTCCTTTCCTTTTGCAGGTGTTTCTTTGTAAGGGCACTTAGCAGCATAATGACCAACTCTTCCACAATTAAAAAATTTGAAAGGAAGCTTACCTCTAAACCGTCCTGTACCAAGTTGAAGTTTCTTTACAAAATTTGCTTCATCTTCTTCCGAAATATATCCTGATCCTTCTGCTTCTTGTACTTCTTTCCCTTTTGTAGAAGCTCTAAAAACAACTTCTTTGACTTCAGATGGTCCTCCTCTTCTCATTTCATATGCAGTCAGTATGCCATGAAGTTGCACCACAATAAGATTTTGAAGATCCTGTTTTTCTTCAAGAGCAGAGACTTTTGACTCAAATTTTGCCGTTAGCGATCTCAAAATTTTCTCAACCAAAGTAGTTTCGGTTATTGTTTCTCCCAGATTTTTCATACAATTTACAACATCATCAAGATGTAAAAAGAAACTGGCAATACTCTCATCACTATGCATCTTTAAATTTTCATATTCAATTCTGAGATTTTGGAGTTTTGCACTTTTTACCTTTGCATCACCTTCATAACTCAGAATGATTTTGTCCCATATTTCTTTTGCTGTATTCAGCTGCATGACTTTGACAAATTCTGATTCTGTTAGACTTCCTGTTATAACATTGACCGCTTTTGCATTTGATTCATAATTCTTCCTTTCAGTTGGATCTGTTGGTGTAGCAGCTGGATATTGATATCCTTGTTCAACAATGGCCCATACATCTACTCCCATGGACTGAAGAAAGGATCTCATCCTCATTTTCCAGAAGATTAAATTGCTCCCGTTGAAGAGCGGAGGCTTGATAGATGCTATTCCTTCTTGATTTCTCATCTTGCTTGATCTTCCTTCTAGCGGTTAAGCTTTTTCAGAAGGACCTGCTCTGATACCAATTGTTGGGAAAAATACTGAGACGGGGGGGTGAATCAGTATTTAGTGCAGACAATCAAACTTTTAATTATTGAGGATTTTAGGAGCTTAAAAATGATTAATTATTGAATTTTCAATGACCCATGCCACAACCCCATGGGGTTTTAGCCCACTAACTGGGGTTAAAAATATCAAACATGAATATCTCTCAAACTGTGAAGAATTATGTGGCGTGCCATATATCAACGAAAACATCTCGACAAGTAGAAATCATCAAAATAATTTTTGAAACAAAATATAGTAATTTGATCAAAAATCCCAGCACAATATTGTGGGAGCCCACAGTTGCAGCAGGTGAAACAGCGTAGTGACAACCCCTTGATCAACAAGGAATGTGTACCATACTCATAACTTCTATTGAGATATTATTATGCTCATGATTTCAAAATATGTGAATTGGAGCAAGGTCTCTGAAGTGTGTGTTTTTGGGATAATTTTTTATAATTTTCTTGTATGCATTGCATGAAAAGAGTCAAAGGGTGTTGGGAAAAATACTGAGAGGGGGGGGTGAATCAGTATTTAGTGCAGACAATCAAAATTTTACTTTTTCCTTTCTAAAAACCCATACGCTACTTTCCTGAAGCCAAATAGCATGTATACGCAGATATCCTTTACAGAACTCGCGTATGTCCAGAGATCTAATTATGTAATTAATTCTTAACTCAGATCATTGCATTATTCATTCATCAGATGTTTCAGAAAACAGTAAACAGGTGCAGAAAGAATAGAATAATCATCACACATAAGAAACACACATGAACACCAGGATTTTAGGTAGAAACCCAATTCGGGAGAAAACCACCGCTGCCGTTGTCTCAGTCTTCAATATTTATTACAAAGAAAACTTCTTACAATCATGTACTAGCGCAGACTCAAACCAGCATGCAGGCACCCACCTGCAGAAGGCTACAACCTTCTCTTGATTACCAGCCTCTCCTGGAAGGGAGCTACGACCCCACAGACTTCGTTTCTGACCTCTCCCTGAAGGGAACTACAACCCCACGGTAAGGGCTTCGACCCTCGGCTTTGCTTTGCGAGACCACATTTCATCAATTTTCAAACTAGATCAAACAGCTTCAACACAGCCCTTCACTTATCAACAATCATACCTTGCCCATTGCTTCAAACAGAATAGTGAGACCACTGTAACCAGAATAGATATAACCCAGACTTCAGAATAGATATGCAGGAACACATTCAACCTTGAGCAATCATTAGATCAAATACCATACGCACTTTTATTTAATTAGACCCGCGTATACGCGCGCTTTTCATATGACTAACCCGCGTATACTTCAGTGCATTTTTCAGGAAAAATCCTAACTGTGTATATGCGCTTTTCTTTAAGCAGACCCGCGTATACACGCGCTTTTCATGAAGTGAACCTGCATATAGATCTATAGAAGATAAACTTTGCAGAACAGACCAGATATATGAACTTACCCAGATTTCTTCAATCTCTTCAACAGGTTTGCGCCAGGTCTTCTTCACTTCTTTTCAAATCATCCTTGAGATTTACCATTTCTAGATCTAGAGATCTTGAACCTTCATCATGTTCATAGGTGCATCATAGATTTAGACCTATCAATTAAGAACAGAGTTCATCCATGCAGATATTCCTTAGAGAGATTTATTCATTCACAACCCTTACTCATGCACACCCTTGCACTATGATTTTATTCTCCTTAAATAGATTTGGCCTTTATCAATACCATGAGCCAAAACCACACAACTTCCGATGGTATTCCTGGACAGGATCAAATAGATAATCCAGTGCTCAATACAATGGGTCAATACCATGGTAATGCCCCTAGGTATCATAGTTTTTAGAGCACAAAAGGCATACACAACTTTGAGCATGCGTATTCGCGTGTATACGCAACTTTGCCTCATAAAAACTGCGTATATGCTAACCCTGAATGTATATGCGGGTTCCCTTCACAAAAGTAGAGTATATACGTGGTTTGCCTTCACAAAATTAGCATATACATTGTGACATATTATATTTATCATTTTTCTGGCACTTACTGGAATTATTTTCTCTGTCACATCTGAACTGATCTGTAGATACATCACTCTTACATCTTTAGCACATAGGTTGCTTATCATAGGCAAATAATCAAGTAGGTTTCCATCAAGGACAACTTCATTAAGCAGATTCCATCAAAGTCAACACATTGTATCACTTGCCAACAATCTCCTCTTTAACTCATCAAGAAGGTTATCATCGAATTAATCAAGTAGGTTGCGATCAACTTCATCAGGTAGGTTGCCATCAAGGACAACATATGCATCATATTGCCAACAAACTTCCCCTTTGGACTTGATGGCAACCACGATGGTGTTTGATCACCACAACAGATAGATACATGAAACATAACCATTATTCAAATACCATGACATTCTTTCCCCTTATTCAAACACCATGTCACTCTCCCCCTTTGACATCAAGGGCAAAGGGCAGATTAGAAACCAACACAAGGTTTTTCTCCTCATGTGGAGCACTGTAGTTTTGATGTGCACAGAAGTTACCATGCTCCCCCTGAGTTCATGCTTAATGTTCAAACATATTTTTAAATGAAGTACGTGACTCTATGACCTTCCTATCACCAATGACTCATAATTACATCAAAGATCCAACCAAGTGGATTTTCATGTGAAACTCAAATACCCAACCAAGTGGGTTTACACAATTTTGACTCAGTCCAATACCTAACTTGTGCCACTTTTTACATCACTTAGGTCTCAACATGACCTTTTCATCAAATTACACATATGACCTTTTATAACCAATATCAAAAAGGCCTCAAGAGAGATCATAATTCAGAATCATCATAATGCCAACAATGCATTACATTCAGCAAGGCTAATGCTCCCCCTGAAACTGTGCATCCAATGCATCCTTTCCATATGACCAAAACTCCTCCTTAGCTTGTGCAACCTGAACACTTTCAACAGCCAATCGTCAAGGCATCTTTGACCAATATCTGAGAATGAAACAGAAATATAAGAGCTGAAACATCATTAGAGATACCAAACAGCACTGCAGCTATGTTGAAGAATGATGACCCCAAGTAAAATTTGTCAGCAACTAACCATACGCGGTTTTCTTTGTATAAACTCAAGTATATACGTGACTGTCTTTCAGTAAACCTGCGTATCCAATTTAATCTTCTGAATTTAAGCAGTTCTGATTTTCTACATGGCAGAGACTACTCCCAGATTCTGTCTGAGATATTCGAATGCTTCCCTGGGCAGAGGTTTGGTCAGTATATCAGCAACTTGTTCTTTGGAGGGAACATACTCCAACTTCACCTTTTGTTCAAGCACTTGTTCACGTAAGAAGTGATACTTGATGGGAATGTGCTTGGTCTTGGAATGCATAACGGGATTCTTTGAAATACTGATGGCACTTGTATTATCACACATAATGGAGATAGGAGGTGAACATTTGATTTGAATGTCTTGTAAGGTTTGCATCATCCAGAGAAGTTGAGTGCAACATGATGCGGCAGCCACATATTCTGCTTCTGCTGTAGATAAGGCAATAGAGCTTTGCTTCTTGCTGAACCAAGATACCAACCGGGGTCCCATGTAGAATGCACCACCACTTGTGCTTTTCCGATCATCAACATTTCCAGCCCAATCTGCATCAGTGTAAGCATGAAGAGTAAGATCAACATTCTTTGGATACCATAGTCCAAAGTCTTGAGTTCCTTGTAGATATTTGAATATTCTTTTGACAGCCTGAAGGTGAGACTCTTTTGGATTTGCTTGGAATCGTCCAACAATCCCAACTACATGCATAATGTCTGGTCTAGTCCCAGTGAGATAAAGTAGACTTCCTATCATAGATCTGTATTCTGGTTGATTCACCGTGGGAGAATCATCATGAGAACTGAGATTACATCCGGTTATCATTGGTGTACTTACAGGTTTGCACTCTTCCATGCCATACTTCTTTAGAATTTGCTTAAGGTATTTTGCTTGTGATAAGAATATGCCATCTGTAGTTTGATGCACTTGCAAGCCAAGAAAGAATGTTAGTTCCCCAAGTAAAGACATTTCAAATTCTTGCTGCATAGCAGAAGCAAATTTCTGACTCATAGATTCTTCATTACTTCCAAAAGTGATATCATCAACATATACAACGACAATCAATATATCATTTGTAGTTTTTGTGTATAAATAGCTATCAACAGACCCCTTTGAAAATCCTTGTTGATGAATATATTTGTCAAGACGATAATACCATGCCCTTGGAGCTTGTTTGAGACCATATAGAGCCTTTTTAAGTCTACAAACAATATTTTCATCATTTCCCAAAATGAATCCTTCTGGTTGTTCTATATAAACTTCTTCTTCTAGATCACCATTGAGAAATGCAGATTTAACATCCATTTGATAAACTTTGATTTGTTGGAAACTTGAAAAAGAAAGAAACATTCTTATGGCTTCAAGTCTATCTACATGAGCAAAAGTTTCTTCAAAGTCTATACCTTCTTGTTGAGCATACCCCTTGTAGACAAGTATAGATTTATTTCTTATAACCTCCCCATTCTCATTTAACTTGTTTGTGAATATCCATTTAGTTCCAATGACATTTTTGTCATGAGGTCTTGGTACTAATTCCCAAGTGTGATTCTTTTCAATTTGATCAAGCTCTTCATTCATGGCTTGAATCCAACATTCATCTTTGCTAGCTTGATTGAAATTGTGTGGTTCAATAGTGGATAGAAATGCCAAATAGCTAGAAGATCCCACAAGAGTCCTTCTTGTTTGTACACTTGATCCCTTATCTCCCAAAATTTGAGATTCTGGATGATTCTTTTGAACATATCTGGATGGAGCCTTTTCAGATAAATCATCTTCAGGTTCTTCATTGGGTTCACTGTCTATATCATTGCTATTTGATGTAGAAGGATATAAGTCACCATCATCTTCATTTGTTGTTTTTTTTTCTTCTTTAGGGGCTGCAGGAGACTCATCAATAACAACATCAATACATTCAACAATCTTCCGAAGCCTTTTATTGTAACATTTATATGCTCTACTCGTAGATGAGTAACCAAGAAGTATTCCTTCATCTGCTGTGGGTTCAAACTTGCCAAGTTTTTCATCATTATTTTTGATAAAGCATTTACTTCCAAAAATTCTGAAATGCTTCACAGAGGGAGAATTACCATACCAGAGTTCATATGGAGTTTTTTCACTATTTACACGAACATGTGCCTTGTTGAGAATGTTTACTGCTGTATGTGCTGCTTCTCCCCAAAAAGTGTCGGGTGTTCCAAAATCATCAAGCATAGCTCTAGCCATTTCTTGAACTTTTTTATTCATTCTTTCTGCTACGCCATTTTGTTGTGAAGTGCCAGCTACAGAGAACTGTCTTTTTATGCCATGTTGTTCACAAAATTCAAGGAATTCATTTGATGTATATTATCCTCCTCGATCATATCTAAGACACTTGATTTTTTGATCAACTTCATTTTCAACCAGTGCTTTGAAGATCTGAAATTTCTCAAATGCTTCATCTTTGTGTTTAATCAACCCAATCCAACACATTCTAGAGAAATCATCAATAAATAAGATACAGTATTCTTCACCACGTGGTGACTTTTTCCTCATAGGTCCACATATGTCAGTATGAATGAGTTCAAGAGGCTTACTTGACGATCCTTCCTTGGCATTGAATTTCACTCTGGTTTGCTTACCGAATTGACAGGATTTGCATATGATACTTCCAGGTAGAGTAATATTAGGAAGACCACGAATAGCATTAAATTTTCTTGATTTGTTGATTTGAGAGAAGCTTAGATGCCCCAACCTTCTATGCCATAGCCAGTTTTCTGAAGATTTACTCAAGTAACATTGATCTTTGCAATTCTTCAATACATACAGGTTGCTTGGAGTTCTTTTTCCTTTTATAATTGTTTTACCTGTATCAAGATCACAAACCACACATTATTTTGAACTAAAGACAACTTCAGTTCCTTGATCACACATTTGACTTACACTTAACAGATTATGCCTTAATCCATCCACATACATGACATCATTAGCCTTCACCCTTTCTTTTAGGAACACAGACCCTTTTCCTTTAATTACAGCAGGAGTATCATTTCCAAAAGTAACTTTCTTTTCCTTTTCTAGAGCACTATATGCATGAAGTTTGTGTTTATCACATGTCATGTGTCTCGAGCATCCACTATCAATGTACCATTGATTTTCCTCACCTTCCGCAAATAACGCTATGCCACAATTTTCAACCTGTGATTCCTTCTTTTTCCATATTTTGGATTTTGAAGGAAGATGCTCTTTTGGCTGAACTTTGCTCCTGCATTCAGATTCTTCATGCCCATAGTTATTGAAATAAGCACATTCAACTTCATTTAGAAGAGGAGAAAAGTTGTTATAGGTATTCTTCTTTGTTTCAATATCAACCCTTTTCTTTCTTGCTTCTCTTGTCATGATGGTTTTATATGCAACACATTGAGCAGCTTTATGGCCAAAATTGTGACATGAGAAACATTGTCCATTGAAGAAGAAATTTATGCGATCATGAAATCTTCTACTTGAATTTACCTGTTGATTGGGGCTTCTTTGAAAGATATTCCTGTTAGTGTTCCTTGCATTAAGATGATCATGCTTTACCTGTAAAGATTCTTTATTCCCTTGCTGAGTGGCAGAATTTTGTAAACCAGCTGTAGCTTCTTTTAGATAATTTGGTGCTGAAGCTTGAGAAGATTCTCCAATATATCCAAGACCTCTCTTTATAAGAGGAGAACGTTGTACCTTGATAATCTCATCTAAGGTTTCAGATCCTTTAGCAAATCTAAAATTCAGAGTCTTTACTTTCTCAAATTCTTTTCCTATACTTACCACTTCACATTTTAATTTCTCATTGTGTTTCTTTGCTTCTTCAACCTACTTTTCCAGAGTCTCGATGGTTATTTTCCTTTCTTCTAAGATAATTTTACATTCTTCTAAGAGAATTTTGCTTTCTTATAAGTGTATTTTGAGTTGGTTGTTCTCTTCAAGAAAATCATTGTCCTCTAGAGCATCCACAAAATTATCCTTTTCTTCTTTAGATTCAAATGCCATGAGAAGTCTAAGATCTTGTTCACAATCTTCCTCACTATCAGATACCCCATCACTGTCATCATGAGTATAGTAACTTCTTCTAGATAGTGCTAGGCAGTTCTTATCTCTAATACTTCCTTTCATACTGCACTTTGCCTTTGCATCACCTTCATAACTCAGAATGATTTTGTCCCATATTTATTTTGCTGTATTCAGCTACATGACTTTGACAAATTATGATTCTGTTAGACTTCCTGTTATAGCATTGACCGCTTTTGCATTTGATTCATAATTCTTCCTTTCAGTTGGATCTGTTGGTGTAGCAGCTGGATATTGATATCCTTGTTCAAAAATGGCCCATACATCTGCTCCCATGGACTGAAGAAAGGATCTCATCCTCATTTTCCAGAAGATTAAATTGCTCCCGTTGAAGAGCGGAGGCTTGATAGATGTTGTTCCTTCTTGATTGCTCATCTTTCTTGATATTCTTTCTAGCGGTTAAGCTTTTTCAAAAGGACCTGCTTTGATACCAATTGTTGGGAAAAATACTGAGAGGAGGGGGGGGGGTGAATCAGTATTTAGTGCAGATAATCAAACTTTTACTTTTTCCTTTCTAAACACCCATACGCTACTTTACTGAAGCCAACTAGCGTATATACGCAGATATCCTTTACAGAACTCGCTTATGTCCAGAGATCTAATTATGTAATTAATTCTTAACTCAGATCATTGCATTATTCATTCATCAGATGTTTCAGAAAATAGTAAACAGGTGCAGAAAGAACAGAATAATCATCACACATAAGCAACACAAATGAACACCAGGATTTTAGGTGGAAACCCAAATCGGGAGAAAACCACCGCTGCCGTCGTCTCAGTCTTCAATATTTATTATAAAGAAAACTTCTTACAATCATGTACTGTCACAGACTCAAACCCCGTACTTAACGAGCACCCACTGCATGACTACAACCTTCTCTGTTTCTGGGCGGGAGATAAGGCGCTCACGACCCCTAACGACTTATGACCTCTGGAAGGGGAACTGCCAACCACAGTGAGCTTCCAGCCCTCAACCTGTTTGTCAGACACGTTTGTCAATTTTCCATTGGATCAAAGCGACTGTACAACCCTTCACTTATCAACAATCATACCTTGCCCATTGCTTCAAACAGAACAGTGAGACCATTGTAACCAGAATATCAGATATAACCTAGACTTCAGAATAGATATGAAGAAACACATTCAACCTTGAGAAATCATTAGATCAGATACCATACGTGCTTTTATTTAATTAGACCCGCGTATGTACGCGCTTTTCATATGACTAACCCGCGTATACTTCAGTGCATTTTTCAGGAAAAACCCTAACTGCGCATACGTGCTTTTCTTTAAGCAGACCCGCGTATACATGCGCTTTTCATGAAGTGAACCTGTGTATAGATCTATAGAAGATAAAATTTTCAGAACAGACCAGATCTATGAACTTACCCAGATTTCTTCAATCTCTTCAACAGGTTTGCGCCAGGTCTTCTTCACTTCTTTTCACATCATTCTTGAGATTCACCATTTCCAGATCTAGAGATCTTGAACCTTCATCATGTTCATAGGTGCATCATAGATTCAGATCTATCAATTAAGAACCGAGTTCATCCATGTAGATATTCCTTAGAGATATTTTTCATTCACAACCCTTACTCATGCACACACTTGCACTATGATTTTCTTCTCCTTAAATAGATTTAGCCTTTATCAATACCATGAGCCAAAACCACACAACTTCCAATGGTATTCCTGGACGGGATCAAATAGATAATCCAGCGCTCAATACAATGGGTCAATACCATGGTAATGCCCCTAGGTATCATAGTTTTTAGAGCGCAAAAGGCATACACGACTTTGAGCATGCATATTCGCGTGTATACGCAACTTTGCCTCATAAAAAATGCGTATATGCTAACCCTGAATGTATACACGGGTTCCCTTCGCAAAAGTAGAGTATATACGCGGGTTGCCTTCACAAAATTAGTGTATACATTGTGACATATTATTTTTATCATTTTTCTGGCACTTACTGAAATTGTTTTCTCTGTCACATCTGAAATGATCTGTAGATACATCACTCCTACATCTTTAGCACATAGGTTGCTCATCATAGGCAACTCATCAAGTAGGTTTCCATCAAGGACAAATTCATTAAGCAGATTCCATCAAAGTCAACACATTGTATCACTTGCCAACAATCTCTCCTTTAACTCATCGGCCAATCAGTAGGTTTCCATCCAACTTCATCAAGTAGGTTGCCATCAAGGACAATATATGCATCATATTGCCAGCAAAGGGGATTTGGGGCAGGTTAAATTCCCTTAATCATTGTAATGGGTTTAAAGTGAAAATCATGAGTCTAAAACTAGATTTTGAGACCATGGTATGTGTGTGTTTAGATAGTAAAAATATGTAATAACTGAGTCAAGTAAGAATCAATGAAGATATCAAATATATGGTTGTTGTTAATGTTTTGATCTAAGTATGGACTTTTGGGTAGAAAGGCTCTTGCTTGCTTTGTGTGCGAGACCTGAGTCCTAGCTATGTGCGAACTTTGTTGACTGTGTCCGCGGAAGGATTGAATGTACTGAATTGATAGATCTCTTAATAAATAAGACATTTTTGTGGAACCTGGACTCTTATGTGATTTTTTGTATTGATTATCTGTTATTTTCTTTAAGATCTGAATCTGTTATGTGTTGCATATTTACTTATGTTATTGATTAATTACTTTTGTGTGCAAATATGAGTTGATGTTAGATGAATAAATCTGGATAAATTATACTTAATTACTTTGTGCAAATATATCGAAGTATTCTCTGATAATATGCGAAATAGTTTGATACGTTCACTTTATAAATATTTCACTATTAAATAGCACATAAACATATTATTTGCACTAAGTCGTTTAGGGACACTATATTAAATTATACTTGACTTACTAAATTTCTAGACTTGCAAGAACTGATACGATGACTCGATGCAGTTTCAGGTTGGTACAAAAATTAGAAGACTAGCAACAAAATCACCAACATGGTATTAAGATTACGATCATTTCTGGGAGGATTTGTGACTAAATTTTATATTGATCAATTTTTATCTTACTTTGAAGCTAAATAAATGTTTCAAAGGGTATTAAAGGTAAATTTGTCATTTTGTCATCTCACAAGTTGTGGATTAAATGATATTGTGTAGAAAAAGGGTACTAAATATGCGGTCATGCGAGTGAATGTATAATATTCCAAAAATTTAGACTTCAACTAAATGGAACGTTATAGCGTGTTTTATCACTAGGTAAGTGAATGAGTGGGTGGGGAGGCCCATAAATCTCCTTAGAAGGAATAATAACACTCCTAATGTGAAAGGAGGAAGAATAAGTAGCTGGATTAAGCACCTTTGGGTGTGAATTGGAGGGGATACATGTTTAATAGGTCAACTTTGACCAAATCAACAACGTTGTCATGGAGGAGTGGCATTTATGATAAGACAATGCAGTTTTAATGGAGGGGTGATGGGTATATGTTTATTTTATTTCGACGACTAGCCCACACGCGGTATGTTTCGCGGGCGCGGCGGTCACGAGGGGGCAGCATTTTGTCGGGGTCCGGGCGGCGCCATTAAATTTTGGTATGAGTCCACTCATGTGCATCCCACCCATGTTTTGTGCATGAGTTTGCACATGGTTTTGAGGTACGATGGTTTCGACTCTTGGTATTTTGTAGATCTGGTCAAGGGAACTACGATTATGTTCTAATCCAAGGTTAATGGATTAGGGTTTATGTATGCTTCGGCATGTATATATATGTGTTGTAACACTAAAAGGAATATAATGAAAAATCAAGCTGGTCGTCCCGATTTGGGATCCAGGGGAAAATCTCTGTGTTTATCTGTTTTATGTTTTATGGTCTCGCTATTGTTTATTTTCTGTTATAAGATTCGTGTGTAGATAATTTCTGTTCAGGGTTAAAACCTACATTTGGTATCGGAGTTGTTTCGGCTTCAAGGGGACGCCTTTGTTGTTGAGGGTTTTTTGCTCGGGCCTGTGGTAGACCCTGTTCAGTGGGAGATCTGCGGGATCGATTCTTGCGGTGAAAGAAGATGGCGAGTGGCGGAAAGATAGAGATCGAGAAATTTAATGGTCAGAGTTTTGAGTTGTGGAAGCTCAAGATGGAGGATCTGCTGGTGGATAAAGATCAGTGGATCGCGGTAGATCCAGGTACTAAACCAACGAAAATGTCAGATGAAGACTGGAAGAAACTGGATCGGAAGGCTAAGAGCACAATACGGTTGTGTGTCTCAGATTCAGTATTGTTGAATGTATCTGGGGAAGCTACGGTGAAGAATTTGTGGGAAAAACTTGGGACTTTGTACCAATCTAAGTCTCTAGTGAATAAGTTGTTCCTACGGAAAAAGCTGTATAACCTGAGGATGAAGGATGGAGACTCGGTGACAGAGCATCTGAATGCCTTCAATACTGTGGTAAGTCAGCTGTCATCTGTTGATATAAAAATCTCAGATGAAGATAAGTGCATCAGTTTTTTGTGTTCTCTACCAGACTCGTGGGACAGTCTGGTTATTGCAATAGGTAGCAATACAAATACCTTGAATTTTGATGACATTGTCTCAGCCTTGCTGTCGGAGGAAATGAGACGGAGAAATATGGAGGGTCAAAATGGAGATGCCTTATCTGTACGAGGAAGGTCTCAAAATAGAAACAAGAATAAGGTTTCGAGTGGGAGATCTAAATCTAGAGGGAGATCTAAATCTCCTGGAAAGTTTGTAAAGGTGTGCTGGAAATGCGGAAAGGAAGGACACTACAAAAAGGAATGCAGATCTAAAGCTCCTGAGAAAGGAAAGGGATCTGATGAATCTCCTTCTGCAGAGGCAAAAACCACCTCGGATGAAGGTGGGGATGTGTATTTGTCTTCTTCTTCAAATACACATGTAGATCATGAGTCATGGTTGATTGACTCAGGTGCATCCTTTCACTTCACTCCCCATAGGGAGTGGTTCTACAAGTATGAGAAATATGATGGTGGTGATGTCTTCCTAGGGGATGATAGGAGGGCCAGAATCATCGGACGTGGAAAGGTCAAGCTGAAGCTGCAAGGTGGAAGGATTAGAAAACTTCCTGGTGTTTTGCATATTCCTGCATTGGCCAGAAATCTGATTTCTGTAAGCAAGATGGATGATGCAGGTGTAAAAACAGTGTTCGAGAAAGATGCCTGCAAGATGGTTCGGGGAGCACTAGTATTAATGTGGGGAGTTTGGACTGGAACTCTGTACAAGCTACAAGGTAGCACTGTTATTGATGGGTGTAATAGTTCTGTGGTTCCTGAAAGTGGGATGGAAAGTCTAGCTGTCTCTGGAGAAAAGACCATGCTATGGCATCAAAGGCTTGGACATATTGGAGAGAAGGGCCTTCGGATACTGCATAGAGATGGTATGGTAGAAGGTATGTCTAATTTTTCTCTGGATTTTGATTTCTATGAACATTGTGTATATGGGAAGCAGAATCGGGTGAGTTTTCCTTCTGGTGCTAAGAGGGCAAACAAGATATTAGAACTTGTGCACAGTGATGTGTTTGGACCTGTGTCAGTTCCATCACTGGGAAATTCTATGTACTATGTTTCATTCATAGATGAATTCTCAAGGAATACATGGATATATTTCTTGAGGAAGAAATCTGAAGCTTTTGAAAGATTTAAAGAATTTAAGGCTCTGGTGGAAAACCAGACAGAGAAGAAGATAAAGGCGCTGAGGACAGATAATGATGGGGAGTTCTGCAAGAAGGAATTTGAAGAGTTCTGTAAGAAGTGTGGTATAGCACGACAGAAGACTACTCCATACACACCTCAGCAAAATGGAGTTGCAGAAAGAATGAACAGAACACTGATGGAAAAGGCAAGAAGCATGCTCAGTGGTACCGGGTTAGGACAAGAATTCTGGGCAGAGGCAGTGGAGACTGCATGTTACTTAGTTAATAGATCACCTTCATCGGCGTTGGAGGATAAGACTCCACATGAGGTATGGACTGGTAAGAAACCCTCTCTTTCACATCTAAGGGTATTTGGATGTGATGCATATGTACATGTTCCAAAGGAGAAAAGGACCAAGTTGGATAATAAATCTGAAAGGTGCATCTTTATTGGGTATAAGGATGGTTTAAAAGGTTACAATCTTTGGAACCCGGAAATAAGGAAGGTTGTGTACAGCCGAGATGTGGTGTTTAGAGAGGTGAAAGATGTTGTTAAACATGAAATCATTCCAAAGGAACCTGAGAAGATAGAGTTTGAGCTAAAGGAGGATGAATCAGACTCTACAATAGAAGAAGACTCAGAAGATGAAGAGCCACAAACTCCAGCTTTGAGAAGATCGGTTCGGGAAAGAAGGCAACCAGAAAGGTATAGTCCATCTGCTTTCTGTTCAGGTTTTGCCTTAACTATAACTGATGATGAACCCAGAACTGTCAGGGAGGCAGTAGATTTAGAGGATGGAAAACTCTGGAAGGAGGCAATGGTTGATGAAATGGCATCCTTGCACAAAAACGATGCATGGGATCTGGTGGAGTTGCCGGCTGGAAGGAAGCCCATTGGGAGCAAATGGGTGTTTAAGAAGAAGATGAATGTAGAAGGCAAGGTGGAGAAATACAAATCTTGGTTGGTAGCGAAAGGTTATTCCCAGGTGCCGGGAATTGATTTTGGTGATATTTTTTCTCCTGTTGCCAAAGTTACTTCTATTAGATTACTTTTATCTGTTGCTGCTACATTTGATTTTGAGATAGAACAGATGGATGTGAAGATAGCATTTCTTCACGGGGATCTAGAAGAGGAGATCTACATGAAGCAACCTGAAGGCTTTATGGTGAAGGGTAAGAAAGAACTAGTATGCAGGTTGAAGAAGTCTCTCTATGGGTTAAAACAGTCACCAAGGATGTGGTATCGGAAATTTGATACCTATATACGGGGACTTGGCTTCACCAGAAGCAAGGAGGATCACTGTGTTTATTTTAAATTAATTGGTGACCGTGTTATTTATTTGGTCTTGTATGTGGATGATATGTTTTTTATTGGAAATGACAAAGAAATTATCCAAGATTTGAAGACCCAACTGTTCTCCAAATTCGACATGAAGGATCTGGGTGCTGCAAATTATATTTTGGGCATGGAAATTAAGAGAGATCGGGCGAAGAGGAAGCTCTGGTTAAACCAGAGGAAGTATGTCGAGACTATATTGCAGAGGTTCAATATGCAGGATAGTAAACCGGTGAAGGTTCCTATTCCTGTAGGTGTAAAGTTGTTTGTTGAACAGTGTCCCACGACACAAGAAGAGGAGGATATGTAAAATGTTCCATATGCAAGTGCAGTGGGTAGCCTAATGTATGCAATGGCCTGTACTAGACCAGACATTGCACATGCAGTGGGAGTATTGAGCAGGTTTATGTCAAACCCAGGGAAGGAGCATTGGACAGCAGTGAAGCGGGTTTTCAGATATTTACGTGGCACTAGTGATTGTGGCTTGTGCTACCAGGGAAGACCAGGATTGGAAAGAATGTTGGACATTCGTGGTTTTGTTGATGCAGACTGGGCTGGAGATCTGGACCAAAGAAGATCTACAAGTGGGTATGTGTTTAGCCTATGTGGAGGTGCAGTCAGTTGGATGAGTAAAAGACAGTCTGTAGTGGCTCTTTCTACTACAGAGGCTGAATACATATCATCCACTCATGCAAGCAAGGAAGCAGTTTGGTTGTAGAGATTGTGGTCAAGTATGGGGTTGGTGCAACAAGCTATAAGGATATATTGTGATAACCAAAGTGCAATTTTCTTGGCTAAGAACCCTGCTTATCATTCAAAGACAAAGCACATTGATGTTCAATATCACTTTGTTAGAGATATGGGTGAGGCTAAAAGGGTGTTGCTGGTAAAGGTGGACACTTTGAAGAATGTTGCAGATGCATTGACGAAGTCTGTGAGCACTCAGAAGTTCTCTTGGTGTAGAGAAACAATGGGTGTTGAAGAATTGGCCCAATGACTAAGCTCTCCTGTGGCCCCCTATGGAAAGAAAACAACAAGTGGGATAATGTTGGGTATGTGTTATATTCTTTCCACGAGTAGCCCCACACGCTGTACGTTGCATCGGGCGTAGCAGGGGGGTCACAGGGGGGGCGACAGCCCCCCCTGTCGAGGTCCGGGGCAGCGCCCTGGCGAAATTTTTTTTGGTATGCGGTCCCACTCATATGCGGACCCACCCATGTTTTGTGCATGAGTTTGCACATGGTTTTGGGGTACGATGGTTTTCGGCCCCTGGTATTTTGTAGATCCGGTCAAGGGAACTACGGTTATGTTCTAATCCGGGGTTAATGGATTGGGGTTTATGTATGCTTCGGCATGTATATATATGTGTTGTAACACTAAAAGGAATATAATGAAAAATCAAGCTGGTCGTCCCGATTTGGGATCCAGGGGAAAATCTCTGTGTTTATCTGTTTTATGTTTTATGCTCTCGCTAGTGTTTATTTTCTGTTATAAGATTCGTGTGTAGATAATTTATGTTCAGGGTTAAAACTACGAGGACAA